>JASVEL010008692.1:0-109547 GCA_032618575.1 Nicotiana noctiflora
GACAATGGACCTGCTGCAGCCTTATAGAAAACTAAGTCATTTTCATTGTAAATATAGAGTAATTTAATTTCATGTACTTTCATTATATTTCTCTAGCTTAGTCAAGTCTATTCTTGTAGCTTTGGATTATTTTTTTAAGCATTATTAGGGGGGATCAAGCAATCAAAACTTTCTAGCAAGCAAAAAATTCTCTGTACTGGTATCTCTCACCCTCGACACCGTGTCGCTTTTCTGTGATAGCTTTCATTGATGCAATCAAGCTTTCTTTCATTCTCAATTCTCATTTATGTTCTCTCAAGTGCTCTTGACATTGGTTTTCCAGTACAGCATTGACAATCTCGTCTAGCGTAATGAGGGGACATCAGTTGGGGGACAACAACTGCATTGATATCAGTTGCTTAGCCTTACGTTTCCCTTCCAAAGAATCTTAGGAAGGCGTCGCGTAACAATAATCATGACCTCGCCAGCATAAAATAACATCAAGTATAATGAGGCTCTGAGTATTATTAGCACAATTTATGTCGAGGTCGTACGGTCCGATCCAGAATATTACACTGCCGAGGGTCGAGCGGCACGAACCATAGATCCATCTATTCTACTATCGAGGCGTTCGGCCCATTCCATAAGAAAGGAGGATACTTTATAAACATTTGGTTTAAAGCTAATACACAAAGAAACATAATTCATATTAACAGTCAAGTATCCTACCAAAACTCAAGTAAGTGGAAGTTTGTCTTTTATAATTCCTCTATCAAGTTCCGATATAATTTAGAAACTTTAATTAATAAGGTGCAAATATTACAAGTATTTCATGATTTGGGTCCTAAACTACCCCGGACATAAGCATAATTAGTAGCTACGCACGGATCTCGTCACCTCATGCATACGTAGCCCTACAATTAAAAGCAACTAGTAATTTAAATCACCTATGGGGAAAATTTCCTCTTACAAGGTTAGGCAAGAGACCTAGCATGTCTCAAAACTCGCTCTACAGGCCACAAATTCGTTCTAAAGCCTCAACTCGGTGCCGAACAATCTGAAGCTAGTCAAATCTCATATTATTTAATCAATACATGTTTATAAGTTCATAACTTAACTATTAGAGTAATTACCTAACCTTAATTGGAAGATTCTAAAATTCACCCCCATGCCCATGTTTTGGAATTTTTTTAAGATAAATGTTACCCATAACCTTGTGAACTCAAATTTATAATTTCACCCAATTCCATAATCATTTTCGTGGTTAAATTTTTATCATAACCTAGGTTTTTAAACTAAACCCATCATTTTACAATTTTACATGTTAAAATCTACCCATAATCTATGTTTTAAACTCATTTGTATAGAAATTACTTACCTCAAAGTGCTAGGTGAAAATCCGACTTCCAAGAGCTTTATATTCGACCAATAAGTGAGAGAAATGAAAAAATGAGCCTAAATCTCGACTTAAATGCAACCCTTCTGCCCAGCGGTATCTTCGCATCCGCGGGAGTACCTTCGCTTGTGTGGTCAACTGTCCGCTTCTACGAAACACGCTCGACCACTGACCCATCGCACCTGCGGCCACATCGCGCATCTGCGATCCCGCTTCTGCAGATGGGCCTCGCTTCTACGGAAGCTTCACTGCATCTACGGTCCACGGCTAGCCAGACTGAAGCGGCTTTTGCGATCTTTGGCTCGCTTTTACGAGCTCGCACATGCGATCGTTGCCTCACAAGTTTGATTGAACCACAAACCTGATGCTTCAGCCAATCCTTCCAAGTTCAAACGACTTCCACGCATAGCCCAAATGGCACTCCAGGCTCCTTGGAACCCGCCCATGCATACCAACAAGTTTGTGAACATAAAAGGGACTCCCTCGCACCCTCAGAACGTGGAAAAAATATTACAATTAAGAATCACAACCCAAAACCAATAGAGTCTACTTACGAACTTCAAATTCTTCTAACTTACTTCGAACGCGCCGAAACATACTTAAGTACTCGGAATCACTCCAAATTTTGCGTGTAAGTCTTAAATCACCATACATTACTATTCCTAGGATCGAAAACCAAAACGGACCTCGATAACATCAAAACCTACTCCAAACTAAATTTAAAGAACTTTAAAACCTTCAAGGTGCCAACTATCATTATTAAGTGTCAAAAAGCTCTCGGATCATCCAAAACCCAATCTGAATATACGCCCAAGTCCAAAATCATTATGTTCGGACCGTCAAATCTCCATTTCGAGGTCGTTTACTCAAAACGTTGACTCAAGTCAAACTTAACCCCTTTTAGCCAACATTAAGAAATTAAGTATTACGAATTTACGATTTTAACCCGAACTCTTCTAGACCCAAACTAACTATCACCTCAAGTTATAAAATAGTAAAACACATAGGGAAAGTCTTATTTAGGGGTACGGGATGATCGAGAATGCGAAACGACCGGATAGTATTTCAAAAGACGGTTAAATATTAGAAAGTGGGGGTAAAACAGGCGACCTAACCCACTTTTGCCACTGGAAACGTTTCAGTTCAAACTTGGAAAGAATCATTTTCCTCTCTTCCATTATCCACAATGGCTACCGTAACTGCTGCAGCTCCCAGAATTGGAATCCCATGGCGCTTCGCAACTCCAAAGCACCATTTCTTCAACAGTTGTACGAAGCTCTCACTATCTAGTTCAAACCCTAATTTCACTCTTCACAAGCTTTCATCACAACCATTTCCAATGGTTCCCAATTTATTCCGAGCTAACGCTTCCTCGGCTATCGGTATTCTCTCTCACACACATGCGCTCTCGTAGACACACACGATCACACGCTCCTATATGCTAAATATGGTGGATTATGCTTTAGATCTGTAGATTCGCTTATCAGATACGTGAATGTGATTAATTGTTGTAAATACTTGTAACTGATTCGATTATGATTTTCCTCCCCTGTTAATTAGACCATATAATGTAGAGTTATATACAATCTTTAGCTACGTCTCTGTACTATGCTTAAATATTACACAAATAGCTTATCAATGTTCGATCCTACTTCAAATTAGGGCTTACTCTATAGACGAAGTTCCTTGGCTTGTGCGGGATAGGGGGAGGGTGGGTTGTATGCAACCTTCCTCTGCATTTCTGCAAGTTTTAGTGCCTGAATAGGTTACTAATAGGGGCGAAGCCAGCCCTTTGGCTATGGGTTTGTCTAAACCCAGTAGCTTTGGTCCGACCTTATATTTGTCATGCACAAATTGATAAGTTAGAACCCACTAACTTAAAAAAATTAGAATACTGAACCCATAAGCTTCAAATCTTAGCTCTGCCGCTGGTATTGAGGAAGCAAGTACCAAAGGATGCGGAATCATGAAGTCTTAGGTTCAAATCCTAGTGGAGACAAAAATTACTAGGTGAGAGTTCTTCCCATCTACCTAAACTTAGTAAGCAGAGTGACCTGATACCTGAGTTGGAAGGAGGTAGCATGTACCTAGTGGATACTTCCAGTGGATACTTGAGGTGTGCGCAAGCTGGTCTGGATACCACCGTAATATCCAAAATAAAAAGGTCGCTGAAGCAGCAACATTGTGGGAACGCTCGCAAATTCTACTTTCAAGTATCAACTGAAATTGGGTTGTTTACATATACACTTGCAATTGTCATTGTATAGCTTGAAGATGCCATAGAGATTATGCTAGTTATGCGATTTGTTGTTTCTCTTGTAGCTGCTGAAATTACTTCTGCAACCATTAGCTGTAAAAAATATGGACCCGTGGTTAATTGGATCACATCTGATGGATTATGCTGGGGTTGGGGGATTTGGGGGGGGGGGGGGGGCTTTAGTTGATTATGCCAATTTCCCTATCCAAGTAACTCATGAATTAACTCCCTTAGTCCCAATTTGTTGACACACAAGTTAATAATCCCAGAATGTATGACACCATCTCATTTCTATGCTCCTTGTACAACTTTAAAGAATTCAAAACTCATTAAACTATTCAATATGTTGAACTTTAATACGTGCTGTCTTTATCAAGCTAACTTTTCAAGCATTGGGTCAATATTTTTGTTCACTTTCACTGAATATAACATTAAAGTACATCTTAAAGCACGTGCCTAACCAAAAACTGTCATATTATATGGGATGGAGGGAAGGTGTTGAATTGATGTTTGGATGCAAACGCATAAGTATTTACTCTTTTGATATGCATCTTCATAATTTTCAATTATCTAGTTTCATTGTTTAGTCTTACTTATTGGTTACTAAAGATGCTCCAAGTGAAGAAATGGAGGCTTCCTCTAGAGGGGCCGTTGGAGCAAACGACTTGTTAATTGTAGGACCTGGAGTTCTTGGGCGTTTAGTGGCTGAAAGATGGAGAGAGGTACATCCTGAACTGAATAATCATATGATTTCTTTGAGAAGTAGAAACCAGCCCTACCTCATAACCTAATTGAAAAGTTACATGCACGTTTATTTCTTGTCTGTTAAATCTGGTTAGTTATGGAAATGTTGATGTTCATTTTCTGAACTGATATTAGTTTTATGGGTTTCTGCCTTATTAACTGTAACAGACTGGTGGATTTCTTGTACGCTTAGTGGAGTATGCATCGTAATTGAGACTGCTAAGAGTTTTGGACCCTTTCATGTGGCAGGAACACCCAAGCTGCCAAATTTTTGGGCAGACAATGACCACTGATCACCATGATGAACTTATTAAAATGGGAATTAGTCCATTTTCGAGAGAAACCAAGTTTACATCTAAGTTCCCATATGTTCTATTTTGTGCTCCTCCATCCCGGACTAAAGACTACCCTGGTGATATTAGGTAATCTTGACAGTTCATGCAATAGCTATCTGCTATCACCTTTCTGTTGTGGCATTCTTTGATATTTTGTTTAAAATATTTTGTGGCTCGTTAGGCACGGTGGTGTCTCGGTTTTTTCACGAGCAGCAACATCAAAATGGGAAATTTCTGTTACTATCTCATTATAGAGAGCATAAATGCCTTTAAACTGTAGTGCCGCAATAAGCAAATACTTGTGTGTTTTTAGTAAAACTATTGTTTTGTTGTGAGATAGACCCTACTTCTGTACTGCTGTTATGATTGCTTCAAATATCCGGGCTAGTTGCTAGCCATAAATGCTTCACCTAGCTGGCAGCTGCATAAGTAGTAGTGTATGTTTTTAAAATCATGTGTATGGGTTGATCAGAACAGTATTGTGATTCAGCTCTGCTCATCTGGGTAGAATTAGTCAGCAGCAAATTCAGGTTTGATGAGTCCAAACATTGTTATAATTTTTCAGCATTATTTTTTCCATATTTTCTGTGTTAAGTTTGGTCATACTGATACTATAATTTGATTTAATTAATTTCTATTTCACGCATCAAAATGAGCAGGGAGGCTGCGTTAAAATGGAGTGGTGAAGGTTCTTTCCTATTTACCTCGAGCTCTGCACCATATGATTGCTCTGATAATGGATCAGTTGATGAGGTGTAATATCTTACACGAAACATTATAAAGTTTTAGATTGACGTTGTAAAGGGATCTACAGTTCTTATTATTTCTGCATTTCAATACTTTTTTTTATTTTTGCATCTCCTGGATGCTTTTTGCAAACGAAACAACTTATTTCATAAAAAAAAAAAAAATCTTAAATAAAGCCTTGTATTGCTGGTAACAGTTTTTTATTCTGATTGATTCCTCTTGAAGGGATATCTAGGCTTGTCGATTAAAGACACAGGCTTTGAGAACTGTATTTCCTGAAGGAAGCTACTGAAATTTAACTCATGTAACATAATGAATTTCATTCTTAATATAATTAATCATGTATTTCTCTGAGGAGGTCTGAGCTTTCGTTAAACCTTTTTCGTTGTCAAATGTGTAGGATGGTCCCGTAGTCCCAATTGGGAGGAGCCCAAGGACTGATATTCTTCTCAAGTCAGAGGAAGTAGTGCTGGAGTTTGGCGGTTGTGTTGTTAGATTGGCTGGCCTTTATATATCCTTGGATATGGATTTAAAAGAGCTAGGGTTCTTTTTGTGTAGCTTTAGATCTTTATTTTGTATTTACCTTAACCACTAATACAAGGAAGACAGAGGTGCACATACATATTGGTTACATAAAGGAACCGTGGATATTCGCCCTGATCACATCCTCAATCTTATCCATTATGAGGTGAGTAGGAATCCTTGTTTTGCATCATGCTTAGTTTAGAGGCTGCACTTTGTTCTTAATATCTACAGTTTTTTCAGTGATTTTTTGGCTTTTCTATTCTTACAGGATGCTGCTTCCTTGTCAGTGACCATCTTGAAGAAGAGACCGCGTAGTCGTATCTTTTTGGGTTGTGACAACCACCCCTTATCCAGGTCATCCAATCTACATAGTTATTAATGTTTGTGGATCGAAAGCCGAAACACTCTGACCCATGTTGCCTTGAACTGTTGCATAATTACCTTGTGTCCATATCAGACAGGAAGTAATGGACTTGGTCAATAAAAGTGGGAAGTTTGAGAAGAAGTTTGAGGGTTTCACTGGTAACTGACTCTTTTTGAAATCCTTTAGCCACCTGCTAAATTATGTCAAGCTACAACAGTCATTTGTTCTTTCTTTCAGGAACTAGTGGCCCTTTAGGGAAGAAGTTAAACAATTCAAAAACTCGTGCTGAAATAGGGTGGGAGCCCAAATATCCAAGCTTCTCTCAGTTCCTTGGAGTTTCAGATTAAGCTGCTGCAGGAGCTCTCATTCTTTGTAATTATTGAAGAAATGCAGGAGAACTAGTTTCACAGAGAGGTCTTTTAATGCGGCATGTTCAACGTACATACAGTTCAAACGAATGAACTACAAGATCACTGTTTTTGTGCATTCAATTGCACCATGTTACACAGATATTGCATGTATAACATATGCCGGCCTTTGGTTTCTGTGTACTGTCTTCACTGTAATTGTTAGGAGAGGATGGTTGTCTTGTCAATAAGTACTGACAATCTGACATGTTTATAATGTTGGATTAAGGTGACATTTTTGAAATGTTGCTTTTATAATTGGAAAATCTAATGGGTAGGAAAATGTTTCAGACTTTTATAGCTTCCCGTGTTGTTATTTTTTCCTCTACGGAGGCTTTAATGCTGATTTCCGAGGACATGACCCTTGATAGGAAAGTCCTGGAGGTCTAGTATCGGGGTTGTAGGATAGGGGTTTCTAGATTTTTCATACTCATTTCCCGGGGTGTGAGGCGTGGTAGGGCCGCCCATAGATGATTAGTTTGTGTTCTCTTTTGGTAGTCATTTCTGGTAGTTACTGTTTTGATATCATTGCATGCCTGTTTCTTTATGGTACATATGCATCTTATGTTTAGATAATTTTTATGAGGTGTATACTGGAGTAACTAATGCGGTTTTGTTTTTTGTTTTTTGTTTTTGTTTGCCTTTTTTCCATGCGCCGAGGGTCGATTGGAAGCAGCCTCTCTGCCCTCTTGGGTAGAGGTAAGGCCTGTCTACATATTACCCTCCCCAGACCCCACCTGGTGGGAATATACTGGGTTGTTGTTGTTGTTGTTGTTGGAGGCTTTAATGCTGGTTTCTAGGCCTTGTCATGATGATTGAGATGCTGTTCTTGGAGATCCAATTGTAAATATATTAGGTCAGGTGTTGTCCAGAATATTTGTTATCTTTTCAAGTGTAAAAATTAACTTATAAAATCCTAATTAGTTATGAATACAAAGAATTAGTATGAGAACATAAGCAGAGTGGATACGGAGGATTCATATTGCTGATGATGCTAACTGATTCAAGATTGAGTCATACGCTGTAGCTTACCTTGTTGGAAGAACTCCAAGCTTTCGGGCTTTTTCGTTTTGAATGCTGACCATAACCCATGAACCATACTGAAACAAGTATAACATTGAATGCTAACCATAATCCATGAGACCATGACTACTTGGTCCTCTCGAATTGTCAACTCAAAAGGGACCAAAATTTGGGACAAAGGGAATATTGTAATTTTTTGGAACATTCTAAAATCATTGATGCTCACAAAAAGAAAATATAGTTGTTTGTAACCTTTTGTTAATTTCCGTAAAAATGGTATGGGCAACCAGTTTTCGGACTTGTCATTCAAAAATAATCACCGTTTGCAAAGTCATTGAAAAATAGCCACTACTATTTTGTTGCAAAATGGGCCAGTCCAACATAATATACTGGAGATCGGTACACTTGTGCATGAACTTCTAGCATATTATGCTGGAACGCCAACACGCGGGAAGTTCCAGCATAATATACTGGAGATTAGAGCACATGTGTAGGAACTTTCACCATATTATGCTGGACCGACATATTATACTGGAACTCCAGTATATTATGCTGGAGTTCTAGTATACTTATGCTGGAACTCCATTATAATATACTGGAGTTTCAGTATACTTATGCTGGAACTCCAGTATAATATATTGCAGTATTTTTCGGATTTTGAATAGTGTTTTCGTTCAGATTTATCTTTACATTAAAAGTGGCTAATTTTTTTATTACTTTGAAACTGTAGCTATTTTTGAATGGCCACTTATAAATCTGGCTATGTTTGAATTTCTCCCGTTATTTCCGTAAGGCATTAATTATTATTTGTTGTAGGCTTGTTGCCTGTAATATCAGTTGGAAGTAAAAATAACGAATTTCTTTATTCTAACTTTTGATCCAGACATTTCTCTCCCTCCTTTGAAGAATTAAACCAAATAGTCGTCAACCTAACTAGTTAAACTAAAGCTGGCTTGAATTCTGCTCATGGTATTCTTGACATGAGTGTTGGGTCAAATAGCATGCACGAATAAGTCAGATCTGCAATTGAGACCCAATGGTGTGGAGCTGTTGGATTCCATAATTTCAAAAATTGGTCCCTAACTATGAAATATTTCACGGTATAGCCAGTTTTCGGACTGATTAATCAAAAAGTCAGCGTTTTCCAAGTTAATGAAAAACAGCCATTGCTTTGCTGCAATAGAGGCAGGTCCAGCATAATATATTGGAGTTTGATGCACTTGTGTATGAACTTCAGCATATTATGCTGGACTGTTATACTTTGGTGGCTCCAGTATAATATACTGGAGACTGAAGCACTGGTAAGGGTGTTCATGGTTCGGTTTGGATCGATTTTTCCCTAAAAAGAAATCAAACCAAGTAAGTCAGTTTTTCAAATATTAGAACCAAACCAAACCAATTAAGTCGATTTTTCTAAATTCAGTTTATGTCGGTTTTTCGGTTATTTGTCGGTTTTTTTTTTTAAATATAAGATATACACTACCAAACACATATGTCGGCGACCACATTTTCAATGTAACACTATCAAATCAATTGCCCTTTGAGAAATCTATTATTTACCAAAATATATTAATCATAATTAAATCAAATAATGATGAATAATTTAAGGACCCAATTAAAATATGTTATTTTTAACACGAAATGGATTCTTATTCTAAACAAAAGAAAACTACCAATCAAACTAGAATGTAAATCTAAATAACTATATTAAAAGTGCAAACTATTAATATTTACCATAACTTTTTAAACTTTATATAATAATACACATATATAGGTGTAATAATAAATTTAAAATAGTTACTCATATAGTCGGTTTTGTTCGGTTTTTCTGATTAAAACCAAAATCAAACCGAATTTGATTGTTTTTTAAAATGCAAAACCTAAACCAAACCATCAAAAAGTATCGGTTTTTTTGGTCAGTTTGGTTTGGTTTCGATTTGGTTCGATTTTTCGGATTTTTATGAACACCCCTAAGCACTGGTACTCCAAACTTCAATATATTATATTGGACCATTATACTTTATAGAACTCCAGTATATTATGCTGGAGTTCTAGTGTATTTATGCTCGAACTCCATCATATTATGCTGGAGTTCCAGCATACTATCCTGAAACTCCAGTATACTATGTTGAAGTTCAAGTATACTTATGCTGGAACTTCAGCATAATATGCTAGAGTATTTTTCTGGTTTTGAATAGTGTATTCGCTCAGATTTATCTTTACATAAAAAGTGGCTAAGTTTCGATTACTTTTGAAATTGGGCTATTTTTGAACGATCGGTTATAAATCTTAGCTATTTTTAAAAATATCCCGTATAATTATGTATTATCAAATTATATATATAGCTAAAAAATATAAACATATATATATATATATATATATATATATATATATATATATATATATATATATATATATATATATATATATATATATATATATATATATATATATATAATTGTGTAAGGATCCCTCTATATTATCCAACCAAAAATAAAGTTTTGCAAAAAATTAGCTTTCCACGCACGTTTGATGCAGAAATGCGAAAACAATACAAGGGTGTACCATCAAGGACTGTCGTAGGATCGATAGGATTTGTTTCCATCATTAATAGAGATCTCGGGTTGAATTGGAATACAAATGATCCTAGTAAAGAGTATTTTTCCTTTAAAATGTTTTCGCGTCATGAATCCAAATTAATTAGGGCTTAATATAAGCAGATGTAGACTATAGAGTATGCTGTCTGGTTTATCTGAACTCAGAACTTTCGTTGCAGAGCATAAACTTATTGATAAAATTTTTAATTCAATTACAATAAATGTTAGGTCTGAATCCATAACCTTAAAGATACAATAGGTTTAATAACCATAAAAATTGAACCGACATAACTTAAATCCTAGATCCACCTCGAAATATTATAAATATTGTGTTTGCTTCAAAAGTTATCATATAGTTTGTGAATACAAAAAACATACATAGATTATAGGCCAATCATAGCAAATCGTAATAATTCAAGAAGAGAATAATTAAAAATATCCCCAATGAGGGTGGAAGATATTGATAATTTTCATTGATGATAATGAGATGGTCTGCCCCTTCATGGAGAGGTTCAGAGCCTTACAATCATGTTGCCTTTTTTATCTGAGGTTCTCCCTCTGTCGTCTGTCATCTGTCTTCTCTCCCCTTTTTCTCTCTCTATGTCGGAGAATCCCCATGGGGAAGGAGAGAGGCTTTTGGTTTCCTCTCTTGGTATTTATAGTTATGAGCTGTATGAGATGATAGTTGGTGGGTGAGACTACGTTGCAGTTTTTCTTTTGGATAACAAATGGGTCGTAGCCTCATTAATCATGTCGGGTGACAGTTAATTGTCATCAATTATGAATGGTCGTGCCACTTATTAACCTTGAATTAACCAAGAAAGATGATTAGCATTGTTGGTCATTACAAGGCCGGATTCTGACTCATACATACTGTATACCGAGTGGGATACCAAAAGAATAGGGATGTTTTGAATTATAAAATGACATCCCAATATTTTGCTAATAGCTTCGTGTCCTTGAATACATATTTTCTTTTTCTTTTTCTTTTTTCTTTTTGGGAGGGAGTGGAAATAGTAAAAACGCAAAATAGGAATTTTACCATATTATATATATCTACTTTCTTAATTTTGTTTGTATCAAGTTTTTGCCTTTCACTTCCGATTGGCGGTTTCAATCTTTCATAACAGGTGTAATAACTTGAACTCTCAATATATATTATCGAAAATTTATACACTTACTTTTAAGCTCATATATTAAACGTCTCTATCATGTTGTGCACATTAACCATGATTATTAATGAAACTGATCATCATATAATGTTTAAAAAAAATTAAAAATGCACCCACTAAATTAAAGGTTTTAAATACGTCTCTCTTCTATTGCCGTGCACATTTTACATGCTAACTTATTGAACCGACCATCATTCCCATATCATATAATAATAATTTTAAGAAATTACTACAAGTGGTAGTCTTCCTTGGCATACAACAGAGATGGTCATAAATCACCACTGAATAAGTGGTGCAAGTAGAAAAAAACCCAAAATAAAAGTTTGAAATATACCTAAATAATATTTTACCCCATCAGGTCAAATTTACTTGCCGTAATAGATAAATTGCCTGTATTCAAAATTACAAAATCCACATTTTAAGGAGGCTGACTGAGTACATGACCATGGATAGGAAGATGTAGAGATTGAGAATTAAGGTAGAGCGTTAGGTAGTCGAGCGTTGTCCTTATTGGTCATATTAGCTTTGATACATCACTTAGTGTCCGTGTTTTATCCCGAGATTGTTGTTATTACTTGTTGTTGCCTTGTTTCGTTTTTCTGATTACATTACTAAGTGTTAGTTTAGTATTTTTGGTTCGGTTGTTAGAATGGTTTGCTTGTTATTGTCCCTTCCCTTTTTTCTTCCTGAGGCGAGGGTCGACGGAAAATGGCTTTTCTGTCTTTTTAATGGCAGAGATAAAATTTGTGTATATTTTATTGTTATTGCTGTTGACTATGAATATTGATATATATGAAAATAAAGTGCAACTTTACAAAAGAGATACATTTACCTGAGTTACGCAACTCATGGTCAAACTTCTATTTTGTTCAAAATGATTAATTATTGAAGGAAGCAAAAACGACGGCTCTCTTCACATACCCAAACATGAAGTAAAGAAAATTCTAACAATTATTGTCTACTTACCTACCTTTATACCTTAAAATAATTGGTTAATTATTGAACAATTTTGTACACTTTCTGGCACTTGTCAACTTAAAATAAGTTAGATTTGTTAAGCATGATTATTAGGGGTCCCTTTTGCTGAAATCATAAGACACCCTTGAAATTTTGCAATAATTAACTAATGGTTATTATAAGAGAATCAATTAAATATAGTTAGGTCAAAACATTCACTCCCTCTAAATTAGGTCATGGGGATTCTTTTGTTTTAAATAAAAAATTCTTTAGTAGTGACGTAATTGACCGATCCAAATCTTATTCGATTTTTCCAAACGATCTCAACCAATTGCAAGAAAAAAGAATTGTACTAATATTTGGTTGAAACTTCTAAAAAATACTACTAACATTTTTTTTTTGTTTATTCGAAACAAAAGATAATTTCGGTACAAGAGAAAAACATATAACAAGTATTATCCTAATCACAAAAGAAAACATAGTTAATAGAAGAACACTATTATAATCATCAAAGGTTGTTGCATAGTGATAAGTATTTTTTATTTAAAGTTTTGGATTCGATAGTTAAGTATATAAAGTTATCACGGGCAGGAAGTATCGCAAAGTAAATTATATATATACCGGTGTGAATATAAAGTTCTAAATTAATCGAGCCACAAAATAAATACCAGACTTTATATCAAGAAAAAAAAAGCATTACAAAATAGTGAAATTGGAGAGTGGGGGTATATTGATGTAATCAAGTCAAAGAATCTCAAGGCAAAGTTCCTTTATTTGTTTTGTTCGTCAAACATGGGTTCCAACCATTGTGAGGGCCACTCTCTGATGTAATGTTGTCACTTGTCTTTCTCAAAGCAACTCCATTTCTCACTCCTGAGATACAAACAGATGTACGTGGGGGTCCGATAATTAGTGATCAATGTTTTAAAAGACATGGGGTGTAGTGTTTTGATTTGTGCAGCTGGTCCGACAACAATTCAGTGTAATCTCACAAGTAAAGTTTGGAGAGGTTAGTATGTACGCAGTCTTACTCTTACCCTGAAAGAAGAGAGACCGTTTTCTACCCTGGAAGCTAAGGACAGAGAGACTATTTCCTTTAGACCTTCGGCTAAAGAAGGTGAAAGAAGCCTTGATAGCAAGTAATAACAAGACAATATAATTAGAAAACTAAATTGAAGATAGCAACAGAGAATATGAAAGAGGTGCCAATAACAAGTAATTGCAAGACAGTATATTTGGAAAATTAAATCCAAGGTAGCAAATAAGAATATGAACGAAGTACTGCTAGCAAACTAGGGAAGTACCGATAGTAAGTAATAACAGAACACGAAATGCGATAATAGCAAACGAAGGATAAAATGGTACCGTACTAACACCAGTACTATCGAACTAGAGAAGACAAAGGGAAACGCACGACTACCCACTAACCTTCTACTATAATTTTCAGCCTCCACACCCTTCTATTTAGGGTTATGTCCTCGGTTAGCTCAAGTTGTACTATGTCCCGCCTGATTACCTCTCCCGAAGACTTCTTTGGCCTACCTCTAGTACCCCTTCTCTTACCCCACAAGGCCAACCTCTCACACCTCCTGACTAGGACATCTGTGCTTCTCTGCTTAACATGTCTGAACCATCTCAGTCTCGTCTCACGCATCTTTTCCTCCATATTGGGTCACTCTCACCTTGTCCAGAATAACTTCATTGCTAATTCTATCCAACCTAGTATACCGACATATCCATCTCAACATCCTCATTTCAGCTACTTTCATCTAGTAGATATGAGAGTTCTTGACTGACCAACACTATATCACATACAACATAATCAGTCTAATCACTACCTTGTAGAATTTACCTTTGTTTATATTGTACTTGTAATATAATTCTGGGAATATAAACAAATTAAACAGAAATGACAGAAAATTAATTTGAGCCCACTGAATTCACAGTGTTTCCTTAAGGAATTTAATCTCCTTCTAGTAGCCAAGGTTATGGATTATTTCCTCCCAGGATAGAACGAATTACACACCGGTGTAGTGGTACTTCAAACCCCAGTGTTTCAGCGAACACAAAGTTCGATAGCAAATTAATCACATTTACTTTTGCTTTGTTTTATGCTAAAAGTATGCAGGAGAAGGAGAGAAAACTCTTAAATTCGTAGTGTTGTATTTATAGCCAAAGTTGTGCTGAAATCTGAAGAGGTGCAACTCTTAAGAATTGCTGCAAAATGGTCACGGCAAAAATGGTCATTTACTCAATAATAAAGAGGAAAAATTGAAGAAGGTAGTTACTTTTCTGTTACCAAAACAGAAAACCGGATTGAATTTAATATTAATATTAATATTCTGTTATTAAAATAAATATTTAATAATATTTTGTTAATATTTTACTATTAACAAATAATAATATTAAAAACAAATATTTAATAACATTTCTGTTAATATTTTACTATTTACAAATAAATTTGGTCCAAAAAGTTAATTAATCAATCGTTTGACCGAAGCCGAAGCCGAAGCCGAAGCCGAGCGACGACGACGGTGCGAGGCTTGCTTTCTTCTCAACTTTTTAAGAGCTAGAAAAAGAGCAATTGTTTATATACCCATAAAAAATATCTTCTTCTTCCAATATGGGACAATGTCCATTTACCAAGGGAAGAAACTTAAAATCTCACTCAAAATTTTATTTTTCTCCATTTTCCATTTACCCTCTTTTAAGTATTTAATATATTAATTAAATATATTAAAAAAACCAACACCCTTAAGTCTCATTTGTATGAACATGCTAAAATGTGCATGAATGTACAATTTTATTTACTTGGAAAATAAAAGACATAAAGATGCATTACACCTATGTTATCAAAATAATATCTGAACTAGAGGGACACGAAAAGAAATTCAAATTAAAAAACTAGCTTGAATAAATTAAAGAATGAAAAAAGAAAAGAAAAAAACTGAAGAAAATGAAGTATAAAGAAGGAAATGCAAGTGTGAAAGCAGAGTAATGATTGGGATAGACACTTAGATTAAAAAGCGAAATTGAATATAAGTAATTCTTTAATCTCCAAGAGACAACCCAATGGCCAATACGCCATAATTCGAACAGCGGTGCTATAAATTCGAATATTGAACTTTTCCTACTCCATATTAACTCTATGTGAATAAGTCGAGGCACTCAATTTAGTGGCATACAGAGGCGGATCTATGTAGAAGGAAGGGGGTGGTACGCCACCCGGTCTCTCCGGTAGAATTTCATATTTGTATTGGTATTATACTGATATTTCATGTTAAAACAGTATATAATTGAAGCGTGGCACCCTAAGTACTAAAGATAAGGTAGGTGCCACGGTCCAGCTGCTTCCTGCCAGGTCCAGTGCCCAGGATCTATTCCCTATCACTCGTTTTCTAACAAAGCCTATTTACTTTTTTCTTGCTCCTTCTTTTCCAGATTTTTCTTTACTTCTCTCTCTTAGTTTTTTAATTTCTTATTTTTATCTTTGTATTCTCTCTCTGTACAGTCTATTTTTATTAGTAATTAAATTATAAAAAGTATATTTATTTTTGTTTTCCTTCTCTAAATCTCAAATTTTAAAATTTTATTGTGCTTTTAATCATTTTTCGTTTGATCTAGTTAATATTATTTTTTCCTTGGAGGACTAATTTTTTTTAGTTTGGTTATCACGTGTGTCTTTATGCACAAAAAAATCTTATAAAGTGAACCGAACCGAACCGATTTAACTTAAAACTAAGCGAACTAGCCAAATGTACACCTTAATTCGACCTCCTTTGACTAGAGGTAAGTTTACATTAAAGACAGTGGCACCCGTAACCATCAAATCCTGGATCCGCCTCTGGTGGCATAGAGTTATGTTCTAACTTTTGTTATGCTAGCAAAGTACCGGGGAAAAAACTGCCTGCACCAATTATGGTAATTAATCATGGATAAGTATTTGTAAATTGAAATAAAATGCTTATTCATTAGCCAATGATAAATGACTAAAATTTATGTTCGAGACGCATCACTTTGATGCATATATCTTACAAGCACTGGCGGAGCCACCTTGCGCAAAGAGATGTTAATTGCACCCCTTTCAGGAAAAATGTAATGTACGGTTACGTAAAAAAATAAATTATGTATACATATATTGTATGTTTAATTCCCTTAATTTTTACGTATATTTTTTTTTTATATTTTGACATTCTTTAATAAAAAATTAGCTTCTTGCAAGTTCAATTGATGTATGTCAAATGTCACATTGAAAAGAGTCAAGGAATATCACGAATATATTTTAGTTTAGATTCCTTCTTGTGAAGATTTTGTTATCTTTGCTGTGGATATGGCAGAGATTTCCTTCTTTTTTTAAAATTTGGGATTTATATTTTAAGAGGGTAGCTAGATATATTCTTACTAAATAGTAACCTTTATGCATTTAATTCCTAAACTATAATCCCAAAATTTCACTTTCTGCCTAAATAGACAAGTGTGTGTTTTATTTTTTGTGCATTTTTATATTGAACTTGCAAAATACTTGCATTCAATTGACAAAAACCTCATGACAACTTGCATATTAGTGGGATCTTTAATCTTCCTCCACTAGACATAAAGAAAAGTTGGTCTTTTTTTAGTTTTTTTCCCTTAAACAATGGAAAACCAATGGTTTTGTCTATTGAATTAAGTGATTCTATTGAAAATATGGGGTGGTGCTTGTTTCTCCCTTCCTCTCATAATTTAAATGATTCTTCCTTATTAAGATTCTTGTAGACAGAATAGTAAAAAGTGACATTTTTTCTATTTAAAGCTCCCATTTTACTGTAGAGAGTAGCTCTTTATACTGTATGCTTTATATTGAGCATATAGGTGCACAAAAGGACCGCATTCGTCTTCCGAGACTTGAAATTGTGACTTATAAATCATACAAAAATAACTTTAGCATTACTACAAATCTCTAAAAAGAAAACAAAAAAGTCGCTCGATGCATAATGTATTTTGTATTTACGCAGTGTTCACTGGAGGATCGCATTTTAAGTGGTGTAAAGTAGACACCATAGTCTAATATAAGTGTTCGTGTCTGCTTCCACGACTTGAAATTATGACTTATAAATCACACAAAAATAATTTTAGCGTTAAGCTCCAATGCTCCAAAAAAAAAAAAAAAAAAGTCTAGGGCACAATTGTCAAACATAAGACCCCACTTTGCTTGTATTAGCATATAAGTAGGTTGTACAAAGAGAACTTTCCATATGAACAGTACAAACTGCCAACAATAGCATCTTCATTGAATTTACAAAGACATTATGTCAATATTCTACATCTAAAGTTAATAGGTGCAAAATCAAGAAAGAAATACAATTTTCCCACTAAAAGAAAAAAGTGTCCCTATAGGAATTAGTTGTTATAAATTTTGGCAAAATCAAGAGTTTTCTTGCCTTGAAGCTTGTTAGTAACATAGTGCATGCTGTACTCTCCATGATTGTACCTTTTATACTTGCAAGGGTTAGTTTCATCAACCAATTCTTGCAATGGTCCTAACTCAATTTCATAACTTGGTGCATAAAATGTCACAATTGATAGTCTGTCCTTTTCTTGGTGTGTCACTGCTCTGTGCTCCACACTCTTGTATCTCCCATTAGTCAAAACCTATTTTGAAAAAAACAACATTAGACAAAACCGAGTTCGGATGGAACTAAACAAGATTTGGTGGACAAATACAAATAACAAGATACGATAGACTCTGGTGCACTAAGCTCCCGCTATTTGCAGGGTCCGGAGAAGGGTTGGACCACAAGAGTCTACTGTACGTAGCTTTACCCTGCATTTTTACAAGAGACTGTTTCCACGGTTCAAACCCATGACCTCCAGGTCACACGACAGTAACTTTTCTAATTACGCCGAAGATCCCTCCTCAGATAACGAATTATCTGATAAACCTATCAACATAATAAAAGGTACTAAATTAATCCAAGAAATGGAAAAAGAATTGCATACCTCAATGGTATCACCAATATTGATTACAAGTGCATTTGGAATTGGTTGGACAGGCACCCAAACATTGTCTTTAAGTATTTGTAGGCCAACTGAGCTGCCTTTACCCTGTTGTAAAACTGTTAGTGCACTTCCATCTGAGTGAGGACTTAGTCCCAAAACAAGATCTGGTCTAGGACATGCTGGATAGTAATTCATCCTCAATGCTTGTACAGCAACTCCAAACATTTCTTCAAAAATATCCTCATCCAGTCCAAGACTTATTGCTATATATTTTAGTAAATTCTTGCATAGCTTTCTTATCTCCCTTGAGTATATCTCTACTGTTTCACTGCAAAAAGAAAATAAATATTGAGCTCTAAGAATGAGGTTTAGCGATTAATGAAGTGGATTAAATACTTGAGAAATCAGGGTTCGAATTCCATCCGGAACAAATAACCCAAGGTCCTCTTTTCCTATATGACTAAGCTTAGCGACAGAGTTACTCCGTACCTGTACAACAATATGGTGATATAATAAAGGTGGTCCCCACCCAATTTACAAAAAAATGAGCTTTTCTGGTTTAAACTAGTAGTCAATATAAGGTGGTCCCCACCCAATTTATCAAACAGTTGTATTTTTCAACTTGTTTTTGTTTGGCTGAAGTTTAGGCTTACCTGAAATCAGCTGGCTTTGTTGGCCAGAGTTTTGGATTTCTAATGAAATGAGGTTCCACACCAAGGGCAAACATGTTACACCAATCAAGCTTTTGATCTTCTGAGAAAACAAAAGCTTGACCATAACCTTGAACTGTGCCAGGAGCCATTGGATATTTCTGTTTCTCCTCTAAAGGTAGCATGAAAAACTCCATAGCTATTTTCTCCATTTTTTCAAGCAAGTCCAAATCAATCCCATGGTTAATCACCTATAACATAATAAACCAAAATTAGAATCCCATAATCTTTTTGATTAAAAAAATATTGAATGGAAAAAAAAAAGACAGCTCGGTGCACTAAGCAAAGGTCAGACCATAAGGGTCTATTGTACGCAGCCTTATCCTGCATTTCTGCAAGACGCTGTTTCCACAGCTCGAACACGTGATCTCATGGTCACATAGCAGCAACTTTACGAGTTATGTCAATGGAAATAAGTAAAGTACCTGAAAAAATCCCCACTCTTTACAGGAAGTAGAAAGCTTCAAGATTTCAAAGTGGAATTCATGGCTATTTTTGTTGGCTTTAAAGATTTTGGACAAATCAACAACAGGAATGTTGTTAAGGTTACAAGAAGATGGAGTAGTAACTGTGGCAAGTTTTGGCCTTTCTATCATATCTCTTACAAATCTTTCAGGAATAGAAGATGGCTTAGTCTTTTTCAGTTCTTGAACATCATCAATGTGACCAACCTTAACAGGAAAACTTGGCACTGGAGCCATTTTCTAACACAACTTTTGTTATAAGGAAATGGTACTATTCTTTGGTGGGGTTGGAAAATTTTTGGTTACAAAACAACTAGTCAAGGTTGTGAAAGTTTCTGCTTTGTTAGGCATTAAATTCAGAAAATGTCACACTACTTATATAGGGTAAAGAGTGACAAAATGATGCATCTCTGATTTTATTGTGTAGGTCCCTACCTGATGCACTTTACTAAATTCTCAGTCATGCAAGTTCTATAATATATATAAACCAATAATTGCTTGCTCTTCCATCCAATTACCAACATTCAATATGGATCATAGCATCAGCATCTTGAGTTCTGAGTACAATTCTTTCCTAATAGAAGTAATGTTTTGTTCTTTTCTTTCCTTTTTAGCTACTTTTTTGTAAATTTATGAGAGCTAGGATTTTAAATTTATGGGTTTGAGATTCTAATCTTTTTAAGTTACTGGGTTTTAAATTAAATTTTGTATATAATTATAATAAATTTTTAAAAGATAAATACAAGGTTTGAATCAAAGCTACTGGGTTCGGCCGAACTCATAACTGGCTCTATAGCTCCGCCACTTCACACCTTATCGCGTTCAGGCAGAGCCCGAGGAAGGGTCACGCCTCAAAGGATATGATATTGATAGCATATCCTGACACAAGCGTTGGTGATTTATTCCACAGCTCGATCTCGCCTTCCGATCGATAACTTATATCTGATTATTATTTACATGTTCTATCATGACAGGTAAGCCAACCTCTCGCGTGATTAATTTGAATTCGCACTAGATAGACCCGCTAAGAAGTAAAGTGCTCTACCCAATTCTTTTTCAATGTTTGAACTCAAAATCTTTAATTAAGGATGGAGAGATTCTGACCATTATACCACAACCGTCGATAATTTGCCAAAAATTTGACAAATTCAATATGTGAAGACAAATTGGAAATTGGAATTGAATGTAATTGTTGGTAGAGGTAATAATAGTACACTATGGCTGGTAAGAGTGACCAGCTTTGATTTTAATTGTGTGGGTCCATAATTTATGCAGTTTAATAGATTCAGTCATGCAAGTTCTATAATTGCTACCATTTCCATCCAATCACCAATATTCAATATGTAACATAGCATCAGCATCTCAATAAATCAACTCTCTTCCTTTTTCTGCAATGGTGGGTGAAAGAATTTAATGTGATTTGGCAGAATGAGTCAGTAGAAATTAATAGAGAGGTACTGACCAAGTTTCTAGCACCTCCAAAAAGCATGTTTACCACACATGGCTAATGAAACACATTAGGTTCTAAATAGAAATATCTTAAGCGAAATCATTTGAATTCGAGGTAAAACCTTTATGTGCCGTTATAAAATTCTTCTATTTCAATTTCACAAAATTAAAAGTCGGGAGATTGAGGAGTTCGTATTAATATTCATGATTAAATAGTTGAAGTGCACACAAGTAGACCAGACGGCAGACACCATTGGTATCGAATATAATAGTTTGGTACTGATAATAGTAGAGTATAATGAAAAATGAAAGGAAATTGGTGGTAGGGGCCATGGCTGTGATTACAAGTTGATGTCTCCCATTTGTGCAGACCAAATCTAGTGAAGGTGTCATCATCTCCCCTTTGTCTTTCCCATAGAGCTTTTTAAGCATACCCGTCCATACCTACATTTTTTGCATTAAACTACTACTAGCATTTGTGAGTGGCAAAATGCAGTTCTTTTTAGTAGCTATTTTAACAAAATATTTCTAACTTCAAAAGGCATAACTTGATAGAATCGAGGCCAATATATTGAACTACTGTATTTAGCAACATTGCAATATCGTTTTTATTGTCTACTAATAATTTTTGCAGATTAGAAAGGAAATCTTGGCGCAGGTCAAAATTATTTTGGCCTTCCTCTGGACGACAATACTTATAGCAAGAGTTAGTGCACCACGCTGCTTTTTCGTCTTTACTTTGATACAGTGTTCGGGTGAGTGGAGGGGGGGCTGGCTTTCAGAAAGGAAGAAAGGTAAAAGGAGAAGAAAAAGGTGACCTCTGACTGAGTGCAACATTAGATTGAAAGATACATTCGACCAAATTGAGTTAACTGAGTTTGTTGCTTTCAGCATTTTGATTCACCAGACAACGCGTGATTCTCTTTACATTTTCTTCCACATTTGCCTTTTGGAACTTTTGTCCCAACTATGGAAAATGAACACTTCTTGATGAAAACATTTTTTTCTTTTTTTGGTTTTTCTTTCTGCCTTGAATAGAAGAATGTCTTGTTTTACTTCTACTATATTTTTTGGTCCACCTTTGGCACTAACTCATACCCTGTATATTAATAACCAAAAAGTAAAAGACATGAAGACAGGATTACCTCATTGAGTCCTACATGACTAGCATGCATATTGGTTGGCCGAAAAAGAAAAACAACACTTGGGATTCACTTCAAAACATGATTAAGTGCCTTAATGTTTCAGAAGATTTACCTTGGATAAGTTGCCGAATTCCAAGCCCGAGAGCCGTGGAGCTTCCCAGCACTCTGATTTTCATATTAAGCACACCAACAAAAAGAAATCCATTGACAGATTATACGAAAACAGTCGATCCTTATACTTGCAGCCAATAAAAGAAAAGAGATTACAGGAATACAGTCAATCCTTATACTTACAGCCAAAATCCAATATGGAATTACAGATGTTAATTGAATTGCAGGCATTTACAATCGTGCAAGCTACAAGTACAAAACCAAAACTAAAACCAAGTAGCCCAACATATGCTACAAGTGTAACATCCAGTTGTGACCCAACTTGGATCTGTGTGGTGCAGTTTCATAAGGAGAACGTTACATTTGTCTATGCTATGAGATTGATGAAGTAGTAGTTTCTTCAACTCAAGAAGAAAAAGGAAACTCAGGTACACTAAAATAAGCAGATATACAATGAATTCTCACAGTTGTTTCTTTTTTTACCCTCACTCTTGCCCTTCTCAAGCGTGGAGCAACATAACAAAATCTCCTCATTTATTCCAGCATGACTTATTTGACATTGCCAGTCAGACAAACAGCAAACTATGGTGAGACATCCCCGCATTTAGAAACATCAGATAAGTTGACAAGAATCCTTCTCAAATTTTGAGATTCTGCATCAGGCCATCTCCAGTAAGCACAACCAAGCTCTCATGCAAAGAAAGCTGCCTTTACTGGGGACTTGTTCCGCACATATAAATTTAGCTGGTAGAACATTCTTCGTCACTCATTACGTAGTACATACCTGTGCCAGTAAATCATCACTTTTTGTCCACCTCAGTGTATCTTTCACTGCCTTAACCACTGTAATATAACGACTACATCAACAGGACGCCAACAGAACATAAATAGTTTCACCAATCATCCTATTTCTATTACAATAGCTACTCAATATTACTTCAAGCCACAAAGAACTCACTTCAGAACTAAATCTTCAAAACCATTTCATAACCAAAACCATGTTTATAGTCGTTCAATTTTCCAGTGCGGAGACCCTCACACTTAAAGGGCAACCACGATATCCCCCCCTTTACAAGGTAAATATTTGGGGTTATAACTTTTGCCTTCCCAATTAACTCTGGGGCTTCCTTATCTTTCATCCACATAACTAGGAGTCACAATAAGGACATGATAGAAGTAAGCAATTTGAGAGACTAGAGTTGATCGGAGTGATCTACCCACCCCCCACCCCGAGGGACAAATATCTTCATCCAAGATGCGGATTCCTTCTCACATGCATGCAGGGAAACTGTTTAGCAGTTGCATAATTGTATATCAGCACTTCAGCAGAAAATGCTGCAGTTGCATAATTGTATCAGCACTTTGAGCAGAAAATGACTAAGAAAACATCAACCCAATCAGAGGAGGTTATCAGCTGTAAACATCAAAATGCTCCCATTTTTTCCTGGAAACTAAAGGGTCAAAAGGAAAAGAAAACTAGATCAAATCCAAAAATGAAAGCTACTCCCTGAGGAAATATTGCTATATTATGAAACTAACATCCATAAACCTCTATTCTCAAATGTTTCAACAAGGAAATTCTGATCTGTTTTAATTTTATTGCATCAAGTAATAATTGGACTAGAAACAAGAGTTATTCAGCTCAGTAGACACCTCGATACACCACTATCAAGCTAGAAATATAGCTTTACCCACCAGAATAAAACAATAATGCATTTGGGGTCAGTCATTAAACAAGCAAACTTTTGCTGGCACGCAACACAGATCCAATTATTTATTTGTCATCTAAGCAAGCTAGAAACTTGAAATCAAATATCTAGTGAAAAGACAGGGCCACAGATGATAGCCTTACCTGTTGTGTCTTTCTGGAACACAGGGAGCAACCAGGATTTGACTGTCTCAGGCGAAAAACATTTTCCAATTCGTTTACTGGTTTTGTTGTTTCCCACAATAAGATCAGTTGAAAACTCACACAGGAAACATGGAAGGAAACAAAGGCAAAGGCAATATGGTGCAACTTACAGCAAAACTTCAAGTTCTTCTGCAGCACTTTCTAAGATCAGCAGATTTTAAGGATACCAGCTGTCCAAAAAATATGAACCACACACCCAACCTTCTCGGCTCATTTAGTAAAGAGAGCAAAAGCCGATTAGATGTTGAAGACTGTAGGCGTGCGGACATAAGTGATTAACTCCAAGTTATATATTCCTTTCTTTTACCACAAAATTGCAATTCTATAGCAATCTCCTCTTTTCTTTTCTCCTCACTCTTTTTTCTTTTTTTCTTTTTCTCTTTTTTGGCAGAATTCCTTAGTAGTCTGCTAAGTACATAATAATAAATTTGTGAGACAGAATCAGTCGCTTATTTTCACCAGATAAAAAAAATTAAAAGAGAAGGAGAAAAAAGAATTAATGACGGATAATATAGTAAGTCCACTAAATTCCTCCAGCAAAATTGTGCCTTGTGTTCAATTATAAAAAAATGAAGTTGTATATGGCAACCCAAGGATCCAAGTACTCTAATAAAGGATGAATCATTGGGACTACATTAGAACTCGTTTCTCCTTAGATATGTTACCTAATGCTCTCAATATTCGTACTTCTATGTTTGACTATTCCCAACAGAAAGAACCTAATATTCAAAACTGGATCTTAAGAGAATTCTGAGTCTTATCCTTGAAGATTGAAACTTTATACACCTCTTGTCCCCAACCTGTAAATTTTAAGGTTGAGCATGCTATGCCCTTATCATATACCAAAAAGTTGAATTCTCAAAAATTCATGAAATAGCAAATCAATCCCACTTTGTACACATGTACAGGAATATAACACACTTAACAGCATGCCTCTTCACCAAATTGCATTGCAGGTCCTCACTTCCTTCTCATATCCAAGAGCCTGCTTGTGAATGGAGAAAACAAGCAAAACCACATAATATACAGGGTTGATTTAGCCTCTACTGCCACCAAAACCATTATGGTTAATTGCCTCAATAGCTTGCCGCACCAAACGTATTAGCTCCTCTACATCCTGGAAACTGAAGTCAATAACCCGTTTAACGGAAATGACAGCGTCTTTATTCTCTGCCTCTCCAAGATTTGCAGTGGCAGCTGCAAAAGCATTCTGTGCTTTTTTAGAAGCCTCCATTGCAGAATTTACATCCTTTGTCTGCAAAATTTTACATCTTTTTAATTGCTTACCCTACAGAAATGGGCCAGCTAACACAGAAACAACACAAGAATTTAAACTATATGAAACTGATGGAACCTAAGCACATCATTTCTTCCCCCCCCCCCACACACACAAGAAAAAAGAACTAGGAAGTAAAGTTCATTTTCATAGTTTCCTCCAAAAACGAAGGAAGAAATCCCTCGACTCCTCCAGTATCCTGTAGTAATTTGATGTATAATAAAGGGAATAAGAACTCTTTAAATATCAAACAAAAGTGTGAACTAGTCCCGATATGTCTGCAATCATAAACAAGTCAACAACTTACAAAGTCAAGCAGACGAACAAAACTAGGACGATTTCGAGGAGCAATAACATGAGAACCACTGCCTCTTGATAAAGCAGTCTTCTCTGCCACTGTTTGATTGTTTGTGTTATCAACATCAGATGCTGAAGATGAAGGAGATTCACCTGAATAAAAGCATGGGCTAAACATGATGCAACTACATAATATCGAGATTATCTGAACCAGAATCACATTACAAACAACATAGGCAAAAACATATCCAAATTCAAGTGGAAAATTCACACGCAAATGAAATTCACCTGAATAACATGTATGTACTAAACATGATGTAACACTACATATATCGAGAATTTCTAGACCAGAATCACATTATAAGCACATAGATGCTAAAACATCACAACAACAAACTCAGTGTAATCCCACAAGTGGGGAGATGCTAAAACATTTCTCACAAGTGGGAAATTCATGTGAAGCAATGGTCTTCCATTAAACCAAAGCTAGACCACTATAAACCATGATGGCAACATTCATAGATATGTCAATCAATCGGTATTTTATTCATATAATTATAACATTGATAGATTTTAAATTTCCCGTCCAATTTTGTTTCAGTTCCCGGGGCATTTTCTCCTATCTCTTTTTTTGTTTTAATTTCCCTGCTGCGTCTAGATTGTGTCTAAGCATTTGTTGCATATCAGTTCTTTAATCACAATAAAGCCCACTGGCAAGCACGGACAAACTCATAACTGAAATTGGGTAAAACCCAGCCGCTCATGCTTGCTGACTTTATTGTAGACTGAGTTATATCAATCAAAATAAAAGATGAAATTTCTTCTTAAAGTTTCAAAGATTCATTCCCCACTTGCCTCCCAACACCTCTGAGATGTATCACTCAAACATTTATGCATAGTGCAGCTGCATGAATCAAGACTGGTTTTCTTAACCGAGAAATCCACTATTTCCAGCTTCAAAACTTGGTGATGATGGGGCCTGCCCCTCTATCTTTCTGCACATAGATGTCAAACTTGGTCACCAACTATGATAACTCGTAAGGCATGTCTACCACACCTCTCGAGATGTACTACCTCTGCTGCTAAACCAAAGCTGGGGGAACGTTTCAGTCAAGACTGTTATAATTAGGATGTCTTATTTCCCCGATTTGGGATTTCATTTATATTTTTTTTATTTTTATTTTTGAAAGGTAACAGCCTACTTTGGAATTGTTTATCGCGGAAAAAAATTGCCTTTTGGTTTGGATAACTCTTTTGGCCAAAGTTGGTGCAAAATGCACATCTATATTATTTCTCAGTGTGGGTTATCATTTTAACCACATCTCGGTTAAGCAAAATCCTTTTCAACTTAGAATCACGCTCCGTCTATGTTTAATGGTGCCACTTTGAATGTGGATATAAAACAAGAAGAGGAAAAAGAATGAAAACTACCAAGAGTAGTATCATGTTCCTGAGGTTCCGTTATACGGTTATGCTAACAACACACTACTGGAAAGCTTGTTGGAATTAAGACAAGAAACTCTTGTCTCCAGTACTTCATGACAAAAAGACAGACCTTGAGGAGGAACTTGCAAGCTTGCTTGCAGATCATGCCAAATTCTACTCGAACTCATGTTTTTGCAGAATACCACCCTCATGTACGCAACCTCCATGCACTTAAAGGCCAAAGCAGCAGTGGCAACTTCATCACGTTTCTCATATTCATGTGCACAAGTTCTGCAACATTATAAATATCCATTACAAAGCAGACAAAAGAGCAGTCATCGAACAAGAAGTTATGAGATAGTTGTAACTAACTTCAGACTTGCTTAACCTGTATGGAAAAGTTTACACAGAATATTCAACTTGGTCTGCACTAAACCAGGTTCTATGCAGAAATGAGTCATACCAAACTCTAAACTAGCGGATATTCACCCGCCTTTACAGGAAAAGAATTAATGAAATAAACAATAGTTTCACTTATACAAATTAGTTAACAGTAGTTTCTGCTGAGTAACAACTTGGCAAGGCAGAGGTTCTTTATAAAACGACACGGTCTTGAGCAAAACAGTAAACCAAAAGACAAACCTATCAGTTACAGTTTTGAGGAGCTGCAAGTTCGGAAATTTTCCCCATAGAGAAAAGGTTAAATAAGTGCTTACGAAATGGTATATCTATCTGTATTGTAAAGCTTGAAGTTACACATACTCGCAAAGTTTGGCTGTGTTACTATAGATTTGTATTTGATTCATCTCCCCGTGTTTGCTACTTTCCCCATTTGAGCTTTCTAAAAGTGAAGCACCCTGAAGAAACTTCAATGCCGCTTGAAAATAAGCTTGATTATATTCAGCATGAAATCCAGAGTTCTGCAAATTGCTTGAATAATTAGGAAAACTAATACATGCACTGCACAAGGAGAAGGGATCATGATTTCTTCAGCAGAAACTCAACTAGATAAAACAGAGGCAGAGAACAAATTAACTTTCGGAAATAGACCAGCAACAAGTTCTAATTGAGATAAAATATAAGATGAAAAGAGATATTAGTATAACCTTAAGACGATCAGCACAATCTCTAAGGTTTTCAGCTTCTTTCAGGACAGCAGAAGCAGTCTGACTTGAGGGCTCCCGTTTTGTAAGGGTGAGGGCACCGGGTTCCAAATGCCCCATGCTGTTGTGACTCACAGTTTGACAAACACCAGTGCCAGGATCTTTTAGCGTAGTTGACACTCTGGCACATACATCTTTAGAACTTCCTTTCTGGGAACCTGAAACAGGTTTGCTGGTAACAACTGATGTGCCTTGTTTATCTTCAGCATGTGTACTAACTTGCGACCTTAAGTCCCTGGATTCTGACTGAGCTGATCTACCATTTGTTGCATTTCGAGTATCAATTTCCTGATGAGGTTTTTGTTTCATAAGAACTTTTCCTTCCGTGTTACATACACTATTCAATTTTGTATTTGATCCAACACCATCATGCTTAAATCGGTGCTCTCTCTTGCTATCACTACAATGTGTGGGATCTTTCTTGCTAACAATCTGATTGTTTTTGAAAGATTTAGTACTGGATTCGAGATAATTGTGGCCAGCCTTTGAATTCAGGACTCCCTGGTTGCCCAGTAGATCAGAGATATTCCCTTCTACCCTTTGAGTATTAAAACCAGCATTCCCATCTTTTTCCTTAAATTGCAAAGGAGAATCTTTGGCAGATTTATGTTCATTAAGCATAGAAACGTGTTTCTTGCTCACTCTACCCTTGCCATCGAAGCTGTATGCAGCATGCTTCTCAGTCATGTAGGGGCTATGTTCCTCCAGAACGTCAGCATGACTATTGTCCATATGGCTATTTCCAAACTCAGATGAATGTCTAACACGAGATTCAATTTTTTCCCTGGCACTGGTACCCCGAGAATCTAGCACCAAATTTTCACAAGCCTCCGAATGAGGAACACCAGATTTTTTCCCCTTTATTGAGGTCCTAGATTTATCACTCTCAAAATCGCCATCCTTATCCAAATATTTTCTTGGACTTCTAACTGTTGGGTAATTATCTAATTTAGCATCATCTTTCCATGAGCCCTCCTTTCTTGCAGGTGAAGCCTTACTAGTGATGAACATCCTCATGGGAGATGAGGAAACGGACCCTACTGGTGAGCCTTTCACTTGGTGTCTCGCTCTATTTTTCCGGGAGTCAGAAACTTTTGAAGAGCTTGAGGTGGCAGCTGTTGATAACTGTTCAGATCCCAAATCCTTTTTCAATGAATCGATGTCTTCCATCGTCAATCGAGACTGAACCTTCACTCTATACTTCTTTGTCTGACACTCTCTCTCTATGTTCCTATCTATAGGAGAATCCCTGGTTCCTGGTAGAACAATTCTGGAAACTGTACCTCTCGTTCTTGATTTTTCTTTACCCTTGCTAGCACTGGACTCCTCATTTTCAGTCTGAAACACCTTGGATTTCTTCTGTTTTCTAACTCCACTCTCACCGCTAACCGCTCTCACAAAAGCATTGGCATCACTGTCACCCAAGTGATTACCATTACTTTGTGAAGTCATCAGATAGTCTTCATCCCTCAATTTTCTTTTCTTCACAGAAATTCCCCTTCCATTATGAGTTTTTACATTAATTGAGTCATTATCCCTTGAATCCTGGACTCGATTGCCATGCTTCTTTTCCAAAATTTGTAACCTTTCTGCCAGCCCAGGCTTTGTCTCCTTCAAATTACCACGTTCATGGTAGTCCTGGATACCTGTCCCTACTTCCCTAATTGCCACAAAAGCTTGGTCACTTTTTATTTTTATCTTTTTCAGATCCCTGTGATCGGACTCCCTTTTTAATTTCTTTTTCGGCTTTTCATCACCTGCAAAAATGTTATAATAGGAAGAAAGTTAAATATCTATATACAGGTATGACACGAAGGAAGAAATGGAAGCCTGAAGATGAATATTATACCGTTAGCCATGTGCTCCTTCCGTTTATTCAGATTTTTGCCAAGGACATCAGACGACTTAACTGGAATCTGCACAATGGATTTGCTAATTATATTCGATTCACCAACATGTTGGTTCACATTCTTCAAACTTCTGCACTTGGCCGGCTCATGTTGCACCTTCAAGTTTGTGGTCAACACTGGACCATGATTGCTACTTGTGTTTGGTGTTTCTCTTAATTTGTGTTTCTTCTTTCCTCCATTAGCCACATAATCGAAACCCACATTCTGACTGCTGCCACCGAGCCCATGCATATCAGCTGAAATTACTCCAGCCGTATCTCTACCAGCATGATTTTGAAGGCTATTTAAGTTGTCAGGAAGAGGCATTTGGTACAAGGCATGGAGAGCTCTTGTTGTCTCCTCCTCGCTAATGTCACAATGGTTCATTCCAGGCCTACAGAAATTAATTTTGTTGTTATCACCAAAATATAGCACTGCAGAAACTATCTACAGAGATAGATAACCAGGCAGAGTATCAGAGCATGTGTAAACCGATATAAGAGAGCTAAGACTTTGTATAAGCCACAAAAAGAGAGTTGCGATTTTAAAACTGCAGAAAACTTACAGCCAGTTCAACATGCTGCACATCCACCTGTCAGGCAGGTGCTCGGGTTTTGTACCATATGGCAAAAGGCGCCACTTCTGACATTTATCACAGGCGACCCAATCTTCCTCTATAACGACAGGAGCAACTGGTGGCTCAGTCCCAGAAGTCAGTTCCTTAGCACCCATGACTGAAGGATTCTTCATAGGGGTCACAGATGCCACATGACTATCAACTTTTTTGCTTGGAACGTCTCTTGATTTAGCAGAAGATGAATGCTGTTTTATACGTGCCTCCGGTTTAGATTTCTTCAACTTATCACCAGGAGGTCTCTCCAGAGAATCCAGTTGATTCGCGGTTTTTTCCAGCTGTGTGTCAAATAAATGAGCCATCCGGACATCCTTCTTAGAACTCTTCTTGTTCTTGAGAGTAGCAGAAACCCCTCTTACCTCTGCCACATCTGCAGCTGGCTTCAGTCCAAGTTGACGTTCTGTTAACTTCTTTTTGCCTTCAGATGATTGCTCCTCTGCGTGAGGCATCCTTGGTTGGTCAGGTTTATGGCTTGCATCTTTCATAACAGCTTTCTTTCTCAGAGATACAGCCCCACTAGAGTCCCTCTCACTCTCGGAAACATCAGAATCAGCTCTAAATGAAGGAACGGATCTGCCACATTTGCTCCTGCCACCTTCCTTGCTATCAAAAGAAGCATTTTTCTGAAAGCTTTTTAGCTGGAGTTCCACTGAATTACTTCTTACTTCCTGGTGATCATATTTGTCACCGACTAAGTCAGATGAAGATTCAAACGAGTCATCCTTATCCAAGTCACTACCAAACAATTCATCTTTAAGTCTATTGATCTCCCTTTTCTTCATCGGGATTTCCTTCACCGAGTCATGTATAGCTCCAGGTACCCTACCAGCACCTTTCACTGATTCACGAGTATCACACACTAACTCAGGCACGACTCCCTGATTCAAGTCATCTGAGAGGTAATGAGTGTTTTCCAGGCTCTCAATGCCCAAGTTTTTCTCAAAAAAGGAGATCGTGCCATTTCTGACCCCTGAATTCTGTTCCTCGGCATATTCACTCTTGCCAACTAATTTAGTTTTCTTCCCTATCAAGACATCCCCATCCTCTATCCTGGAAGTTGAACTATTGCCAGACATGACAGATTGAGGTTTGGTATCCTTTGCAGCAGCCACAGGCTCATTCCCCGTGAAAAGTTTATCATTTCTTGACAAAGTCAATAACTTCTCATGGAGAGGTGAAAGCAGCAGGCCTCCAGCAACTGGTAAAGAAGTCATAGTCTGTTCCAACAGACAGGAATAAATAAAGGGAAAGAAGCGAAAAAATAACAAAGCACCAGATACTATTCTCTTTTTGTCTGTGTGATAAAAGGGGAACTTTTAAGTAATAGAAAACTGGCTTACCTGAAGGATGCTGGCTGGAGAATCACAGGGAATTCCTTCAAACTTGGACAACATCTCACCACTTTCAGTAGGACTATTTTCCATTGACGAAGAGGGAGAAATAAGCCCAAGACTAGTGTGTAAAGCAGTACTCTTCTGGGCTGTCTTATCAGAACCAACTCTAATCCGAAGTTTGAATTTTCTCTGATCAGTTGGTTTAAGTGACTTATTCATAGAAACGTCATGTTTTACAGGGAATTTATTAGATTCTTGAGCAGAAAAGCATGGTCTGGCGGAATCATACCCACAAGGAACCCTTGAATCATGCAAGGTATGACCACTGCGAGAACCAGCTGTACTATTCCTCTGAGTTGAGGGAGGATCAGACACAGTCGAAGAGTTCTGAGGAGGCCCCTGGATAGAAATGCAACCACCACACAAGTTAAACCAAATATTTCCAGGTTGATAAAAGGTAGACAATATGGCATTCAACAAAAACCAAAGATAAACTTTTGACAGACCTCGGAAACAAAATGGTTGGGCGATCTTGGTGTCCCTTGATTTTGAGATCTCTGTGGAGATCTTGGCTGAGATAGAATTGAAGGGGAGCGCTGATAAGTCGGTAAGAACGAGCCATACCCGCCAAATTTTGCCCCTGCCAAAAGTAAAAGAAATTTAATAAGTCCATCTACATGGAGAAAGAGATACACAACTGTTGTCTATGATAAATGGGGCTGATTAACAGCCAACTTACCCAAATTCTCAGCAGAAACACCTCCTTCAAAATCTTTCTGAAAATGACCCAAAACACTTTGAAGTTTCTCATCCTTTGACACAGAAAACCATCAGTTATACAGTTTTACTGTCATTGTTTTATAAAATCAATGGCAATAACCATTCATAATGTAGCATACACTATAACCACAGTATTGCAGAAAGTGAGGAAAGGCAGTCTAAAGAGAATCTCTTTTTCTCTTACTTATCTTATTGTTACACTTCACTATTAGCAGAAATGATACCCAAATTTCACCAGTATAACTTGAAAGCAATATATCTAGCACAATGTCCCAGTAGTATTCATTTTTTCCAGTTCAGTTCCCAAACCCAAAAAGTTCTCTTTTTTTATCCTACCATAATTATTCCTGATTCAGTACATTCTTTACAGAATTACAGAGCCATCTATAATGAATTTTGAATTAGAAAAGCCTAACCTTTTACGCAGAACATTGATAATCAACCAAGAACTTAACTACCAAAAACGAAACTGCAACTATATTAAGCATTTCATGAACTGATTCTCAAAACTCAAAGTTCTTCTGTTTCACTTTAATTCATCATAAAGAATACATAATCAAGAATGCTTTTTGAAAATTGAGTTCAACATATAGCAGAGAAAAAAAGAAGAACTCTTACAATGTAAGAGAGGGCTATGTCCGGGTCAATGCTTGAATTATCATCATCATCCTTGTTGTAATAACATGCTTCCCCTTCCTCAAGCTCATGTTCCTCCATCATTTGAGCCCTATTACTATTTCCCCAACTCATAAATAAAACCTAACCTCAAATTCTCAAACTTTTAACCCCAAAACCCTAACCCTAGCCCTAATTTGCCACCTATCCTAAAATCCAACATATCACTCACAATTCAAAAATCCAACTTCGACCCATTAAAATACTCACAAAACCCACAAAAACCCAGAAAGGAATTGCACAGTAATCTCTCCAACCTTCAAAATCAAAAACTACCATTGAACCTTCCTGATCATCTATGTATCTCACCTGTATATTTCAAGTAATTTTATCAAAAAATTCAACCAGCAATATACTTTAAAATTAATTTTAAATAAACCCCAAAAGATGAGTGTTGAAGAATCAATGTTGAAAAACCCAGCGATCGAATGGATTTTCGAATGTGATGTTCCGTTCTTCTGTTGTTGATGTGTATTACCAGAGGGGCATACACAAAGAAAGAAAGAAAGGTTTTTTTCTTTTTTATTTTATTTTATTTTCTTTTTAGGTCCCTTTTCTTAATTCATCCGTCTTAATTGCACTATTTTTTTATTTTTTTTACTTCTAGTTATTATCTGGCCAAGTAGTGAAATTTCAGAAATTATAAAAATGTGGGGGAAAGAAACTGCAGTGGCGCGTTCAAACTGCGCGTTGAAATGAACTGTGAGTGCAAAATCCAGCAAGGAGCCAATGTGTCCACAATCTACTACCATTTGGCCCTAAAAGAATATATGTTTTCTACTAGGTTTGGATGGTTGTTACTTATGGGTCATTTGTTAGTGTCAAAAAACGGTGTTGAATAAGATGTATTAGTAATGTTGGATTAGTAACACATGAATTAGTAACGTAAGCATTAGTTTGCAGATATGATTTCTTACCTATTGTTTGGTGTGGTGTATTAATAATTAAAATGCATTGCATAATTTTTAAGAAAATTAGTCAAAAATTAGTTATTCAGAAAAATATTTGCCATATTCTTTAGCTTTAAGGTGCTTTAAAGATAATTTTATCTTTAATCAAGTTAATTGTCATGGGCGGCTTTCCAATCATGCCACATGCCCCAAGAATTACTATATGTTGCACTTTCAAGAGAGATATCAATATCGACAACAAGAGTTCTGGTTATGGCAGAGTAACCAAAGCATCAGAAGGAAACATATACAAAAAAAATATTGTCAGTAAAGAAGTGCTCGGTAAGATATCATCACATTAGATACATTTAAACCACAATACACAAGTATCTACTTAACATGACTAAATTGATCATTTATGTAAGTTATGATGATATCTTTCATTTTGAATTCACGTATTATGCTATTGTAATAATATTTTTTGGTATTTAGATGGTTGTTGGAGTATTATATATAAAATTTCTCTTATTAATTAAATTTTATTATTCCTTTATAATAAATATAATATTTAAACCATCAAGTTATATTACTAACGTGCAACGCACGTCTATAGATACCAGTTATATGAAAAATGTGCACATACTCGTTGGGCACAAAAATTTACAAGACTACCTACTTTAGGATCAACTTCATACTAGCAAGTATAAATTCATGCTTGAATTTGTGAACTTCAAACGTAAAATGAGTCTAAAGTTAGCCTTATCAAAGCCTAACTTTAGATATTTTCAGACACTTTCATATAAAGTTTGGCTTGACTGAACAAACTTCAAATATTTTGTTTGAAGTTTGGCTTGTTCACCGATGCTACATTTATTTTATTCATGGTACCTTCATTCATTCCAATCATGGTACCTTAATTTATTTGTCCCTTCTTAATTTAAAATTAATCCATAAATGAATAGAGAAACCCATGGAAATCTGCAATATAATAAGTCATGAAAATTCATTAACTAGCATCGAAGCAAAAAAGGCATTGATGGTGAAGAAGAATAAAATGAATCGGTGTTTTTGCAGTTATACCTAAACTTGTTACCGATTAAAAATTAAAGACAAGTTAAATAGCGCCTAGAAAATAGGATGTCCCTTAATTTTTTTTATTATATTAGTTTAAGTGAAATCAAACTGGTATGGTTGAACTCATTTTTGTCGACGTTAAATGGCTTGATTATGTTATTTTATGGACCTTCTAAATGCCACATCATCTAAACTCTAATTTAGTGTCATGTGTTATGTGTCAAGTGTCGTGTTATTTTGAACGGATCACCCTTCTGGGTCAGCCTGATAATAGGTGTTGCAATAGAAGAAAATCCCTCAACAAACCGGCGATATACCCTGCCAAGCCAAGAAAAGTACGGATCATTGTAGATGAGAATGGACCGGGCCAACTCTGCACCGCTTCCACTTTCTTCAGATCTACCTTGATCCCTTCACTCGATACTATGTGACCTAAGAATGCCACAGAATCCAACCAGAACTCGCATTTCAAGAACTTCACATATAAATTTTTTTCCCTCAAAGTATGAAGCGCTATCCTCAGGTGCTGTTCATGATCCCGACTCCTGGAGTATACCAAGATGTCAGCAATAAATACAATGATGAACGAATCAAGATATGGCTGAAATATAATGTGCATCAAATGCATGAAAGTTGTTGGGGCATTGGTTAGCCCAGGTGAAATAACAAGGAACTCGTAATGACCATAACGAGTCCTGAAGGCAGTTTTAGGATATTTGGTTCCCGAATCTTCAACTGATGATAACCTCAATGTAAGTCAATCTTATGAAACACACAAGCACCGTGTAGTTGATCAAACGGGTCATCAATACGAGGCAAAGGATACTAGTTCTTCATTGTAACTTTGTTCAACTAGAGGTAATCAATGCACGTATGCATAGAACCATCTTTCTTCTTCACAAACAAGACATGAGCACCCCAAGATGATATACTGGGCCGAATAAAATCCTTATCAAGTAATTATTGTAACTGCTCCTTTAACTCATTCAACTCAAGAAGAGCCATATAGTAAGAAGGAATAGAAATGGGTTGAGTGCCCGACAACAAATTAATGTCAAAATTAATATCTCTATCAGGCGACATGCCCGGAAGATCAGCTAGAAATACATCAGCGAAATCCTATACTGCTGGAAGTATAATCTAAGGTATCCCTCCACTCTACTCCCGGTACACCTGGCATAGCCAACATCACGATTTTGGCATGACAATCAAGAATAGCATAATGGGGCGACAACCACTCCATGCCCAAGATAACATCAAAATCTACCATGTTGAGCAATAACAAATCAGCTCTAGTATCAAAATAACTAAGAGCAATCAAACTCGACCGATAAATGCGATCCACAATAAGAGGATCTCCCACAATAGTAGAAACATAAATTGGGGAACTAAAAGAATTCCTAGATATGCCAAAATACGGGGCAAAATAAGAGGACACATAAGAATAAGTTGAGCCTAGATTGAATAGAACCGATGCATATGATAGACCGGAACAATACATGTGATGACAGAATCAGAGGCAACAACCTTACTACTGGCAGGAAGAGCATAATATCTGGCCTAGCTTCCCCCTTTAGAGCGGCATATGGCCTCATTTGTTTGCACTTAATGGAGATCTGCATCTTAATCATTCAAATCTCAGACATTAAGTGCATTTGTTCTTAAAGTCTGAATCTTAATAATTCAGATCTTAATCATTAAGTGTGTTTGTTTTTTCAAATTCACAGCCACTTAATGGGTCTGAATAGGTCTGTATGATTAAGATCTACGACAGAGACTTAATTCATTAAGATGGTATCACATATTTATTATTAATTGTCGTCACCACCTACCATTACCAACTACCACCATGCCACCACTACCATCCTACTTAACCACCACCACCACCACCTGCACCACCACTACCACCACCACGCCATCATCATCCTCACTCATAGCAACCATCATTATCGACCATCACCACCCACTATCCCCACCACCCCGACCACCATATACCATTCTCACCCATAATTAACACCCATCCATCTCAACTACCACAACTGACCATCCCATCACAATCAACAACCTCAGTCGGCACCGCCCACCATAATAACATACCACCGCTCACCCACCACCTATCTCAGTCACAACTACTATCACTACCCGCCATTTTTAACTATCACCATCCACCACCCACATCCTCAATCATAATCATCACCACTACCAATCACTACTAGCTACTAGCATGAACCACCACCATCAACTAAAACTACCACCAACCACCATCTTTAGTCGGCATCACCCGTTAGCCATCACTACCAACAATTATCATATTTTAAAAAACTACATATTTATTGATAGAATATTAGATTATTTAGTATTTTATTTGAAATTTATGTTTATTAATTTTCAAATAAAAATAAATTTAATACATTCAGATGTTAAAAATCAAATAGTCTTAATTATTTATATTCAGATCTTAATACACACCTTAATACATTCAGATGTGTATTCAGATTCAGATGTCTTAATCTTAATACACATCTTGATATTTAGATGTGTATTCAAATTCAGATGTCTTAATCTTAAAAAAAAAACAAATGAGGCATATACCTCCCCGACCTCCACCTCTAGCTGGCTGGGCAATTGGAGTAGCAACTAGTGTTGTAATCATAGCACGAGAACTCTGCGGAGCACGCCGTGGCAGAGAAGTCTACGGAGGTGCACCCCTCCTAAGTCTGGCGCAATCCCTCACCATATGGCATGTGTCGCCACACTCAAAACAAGATCTAAGAGGATGTGGCGGTTGTGAGTGGCTCGGACCAAGTCTGCCGGACTGACCACCTAAAGCACCCCGAATAGGAGGCGCACTAGATACCGGAGGTGCATAATAAGGCTCCTAAGGTCTAGGAGAAGCTGGAATACCAATGGCTACTAGAAGAGCTAAATAAATGGGGTGACTTATATAACCATACCATAATGACCTACAGCTGGGGTACGAGCACCAGAATAATGGCCCGACTCTCGAGACCTCTTGGCCTCTCTCTTCTCTCTATCCTGAGCATGAATTCTCTCTATCATTCGAGCAATGCTCACCAACTACTGATAAGAAATATCCATTTCCAACTCTGGGACCATGCTAGATCTGATGCTGGGAATAAGCCCCTCAATAAACTGGTAAACTCTCTCACGAACCATAGAAACCAAGGTTGATGCATGCATAGAAACCAAGGTTGATGCATGGCTCGAGAGGTTTACCAATTAGCCAGTTTGGGGGTTCGTATCTTGGCGTCAGACGAGGGGGATATTTTGGTGCATAATGGAGCAGAATCATTATTGATCGCGGAAATCAAGGAAAAACAATCCAGCATTGGTTTTGGTAAAGGAAGCAGTCATGAATAACAAGACCTCAGTAGTTGTACTCAGCAGCGAAGATGGTGTATTGCGGTGTCAAGATAAGCTATGTGTTCCGGATGTGGACGAGCTTCGGGAAAGGGTAATGGCAGAGGCTCATATTTCCAGGTATTCGGTACACCCAGGTTCCACGAAAATGTATCATGACCTTAAGGAGATTTATTGGGGGAACGGTATGAAAAGGGATGTAGCAAGCTTTGTAGCTAAATATCCGAACTGTCAACAAGTGAAGGCCGAGCATCAACGGCCCGGTGGATTAACTCAGCCTTATAGAAATACCAAGGTGGAAATGGGAGATGATCAATATGGATTTCGTGGTAGGGTTACCTCGCACTCAGCGTAAGTTCGATTTAATATGGGTGATAGTATATCGACTCACCAAATCAGCCCACTTCCTCCCTGTCAAGTCCACGGATACTGCGGAGCAATATGCAAAATTTACATCAAGGAGATAGTAAGACTTCATGGCACTCCACTTTCTATTATCTCGGATCGCGGGGCTCAGTTCACAGCTAACTTTTGGAAGAAGTTTCAGCAAGGTTTGGGAACTCAGGTGAATCTCAGCATAGCTTTCCATCCACAGACCGACGGCCAGGCCGAGCGGACCATTCAGACGCTTGAAGATATGTTACGGGCTTGTGTCTTAGATTTTAAAGGTAATTGGGATGAACACTTGCCATTGATAGAATTTGCTTACAATAATAGCTATCATGCTAGCATTCAGATGGCCCCATTTGAGGCATTGTACGGGAGAAGATGTAGATCGCCAATCGGGTGGTTTGAGGTAGGTGAAGCAGAATTGCTAGGGCCAGATATGGTGTACGAAGCTATGGAAAAGGTCAAGGTTATTCAGGAGAGAATGAAAACAGCACAGAGTCATCAAAAGTCCTATGCGGACGTTCGTCGAAGGGATTTGGAGTTTCAAGTCGATGATTGGGTGTTTTTGAGAGTATCTCCTATGAAGGGAGTCATGCGATTCCGAAAGAAAAGGAAATTGAGTCATAGGTATGTCGGGCCATATCGGATTGTTCAAAGGATTGGTCAAGTTGCTTATAGGCTAGAGTTGCCTCCTGAGATGTCATCAGTGCATCCGGTATTCCATGTGTCCATGTTGAAGAAAGTGATTGGAGATCCATCCACCATCATGCCAGTCGAAGCTATAGAGGTTAATGAAGATTTGTCATATGAAGAAGTTCGAGTTGCCATTCTTGATAGGCAAGTCCGTAAGTTGAGAAATAAGGAAGTTGCCTCTGTTAAAGTATTGTGGCGAAGTCAACAAGTTGAGGAGGCCACATGGGAAGCGGAAAAAGAGATGAAGGAAAAGTACCCCCATTTGTTCGATCAAGCCTAGAAGAAATTAGGTGACCCTTCTACTCCTAGTAACTGTCATCTTGTCCAAGTTGTTTCACTCCTAGTATTAGTAAAGTTTCCTTCGTTTTGTAATGAGTTGAATGTGTTGTCGCCTTGGGTCACTCAAACCTTCCTTGATAAATGAAAGCCTTATAAAGATTTATGTGTTAAATAAGCAACTAATAGTAAGTGTAGATTGGTAATGGTTTGTTAAGTGTACATGGTATGTTAAAATGGTTAATAAGGTAAGAATTCATTGAAGTGACTAGTTTATGTGCAATTGTAACAATGTGATAGAATATGTACATTCGTTGAGGTAAGAAAGTGTATACCAGTTGTGAAAAGTGTGGTATTTGTGTATTGTTGTTTAGTAACGTGTTTCGGGGGCCCTCTGACAGGTGGATATGTCCATAATACAAAGGAAACTCGGGCGAAATTTTTCCTAAAATATTAGAGTTAGTAAAAATTTTGATAGTTTGCATATCATATCTTTCAAAACCAATTTATTTTCAAAGTCCTCATTCGAGGACGAATGATCTTTAAGGGGGGAGGATGTAAGGCCCCGTAAAATTTTTGTGCATAAAACCTAGTAGCTATGGTGTCGTGGTTCGAATGATGTGTTAGGAAAAATGTCAATTCTGCGGTCAAGAATGCGACCGCAGATCTGCTATGCGGACCGCATTCTTGCCGCAGACCTTAACAGAAGACTTCCAAAAATTATGTTGAAAATGCGGTCGATATGCGATCGCATAATGAATCTGCGGTGCACTTTGCGACCGCGGATCAAGAATGCGGACCGCATATTGGTCGCATTCTGTAACAGAACTTGAGTCATTTTTGAGGCCATTCTGCGGTCACTATGCGGACCGCATGTTGATTCTGCGGTCGCAAAGTGCACCACAGATTCTCCCCGGCCCAGATTTTGTAACATTTTGACCCGACCTCTTTTTTAATATAACACATTTCCCCTTCATTTTTATCATATCATCTTACCAAAATTAGAGAGAGAAGAGAGGGGTTTTAGAGAGAGAAGTCTTTCATCCTCGAGGATTGTTCCAAATATCTAGTCCAAAGGATTCTTGGGCAAGGATTCAACTTCCCCAATCTTTTCAAGGTAAAAAAACCCTAGCTATTTTCTCAGTTTTTCAGTTTTAAATTGGGTAAAGAGAGGTTTGCATATAATAGCTTTTGAAATTAGAATTTTACGCTCATGCATGATTATTGAACTTGATTTCTAGTAAAAAGAAGTGAGTAGAAGTAAGAGTCTTCAAGAACGAGGTCGGAAAAGAGTAGGATATCTTGGGTAAGCATAAAGTAGGAGGTTAAAGGGAGAAAATTCGACACCAGGTATGTATGGCTAATTTTGATTCTTGTGAAATCGCCTATATGTGTGAAATTTGTTTGGTTTGAGTTAAATTGCCAAATTGTGTGAAATTCTTGATGTTTTTGTTGGATATTCAAAGTCGTTGTTGAATTGTGAATAATGTAATATGAGATATGAGCAGAAAGATAAATGAGAAATGGAATTTGGTAAAGAATTGTGAATAATGGCTATGATGGCATATTTGGCTTATTGTGGAAGGAATTTGAAACACTTGAATGGTGGTAAATTGTTGAACATGATTATGTGGGCATTCTCGATTTTGGAACACTTGTAACTTGGTTTTGATATTGGCTTGAGAAGTAATTGAGGACATGAACCAATGTGTAAGTTGCTTATTTGAACTTGTTGTAATTGTGTGTATTACCTTATCTGCTGTTTGTGATTATTGTGTTTGAAAACTGTACGGTGGGATCGGGTTGCGCGCCGCAACATGAAGAAATAAGGTGTGGGTTGGGGTGATAAGGGTGGCCGAGTTAATAAGGGTGGTCAGGGGTAATAAGGGTGGAAAGCGATCGTAATCGCTATTGAAAATTGATACAAAATCATTAACATGGAATTGTGAAAGGAGACAACAGGAGAGTTTGCAACCTGGGGGGCACTGATTGCCCCTATGTTTGACTACTTGCAATTTATGTGGTTGATTGGTTGTTGTTCTATTTGTTGACCTTAAACGTGCTTGTGTTGAGGCTTATCTGAAATGAGTAAATGGTTGGAAACATGGTTAGTGTAATGACCCGACCCGTCATTACGGGAATTAACCACCCCGTCATGTTGCAATTATATGTTTTATGCTTTTATATCAGTGTTAGAACCTATCGGGTGAGTTAGGAGTGAATTGAATTGAAAATGAAGCAAATAGCATGTTTAAAGGAAGTTTGAATGTGGAAATTCAACCTAGAGTTGACTATCGAGTTAGAGTGCTCGGAATCGGATTCGATGATTCGACTAGTTTCGAGGGATCATTTATGACTTAGGAGAGCAATTGGAATTGAATTTGGAGATCCGGTGTAGAAATAGGCTTGAATTGGCTAAGGTTGAATTTTGGCGAAATCCGATCGTTAGGTGAGATTTTGATCCGGGAGTCGGAATGGAATTCCGACAGTTGCAGTAGCTCCGTTAGGTGATTTTGGATATGCCTGCAAATTTTCAGGTCATTCGGATGTCGTTTGGTCGGGTTTTTGATGGAATGTGTAATTCGGAAGTTTTGAAGAAACTTAGGCTTGAATCCGTGTGTAATTGGTGATTTTGATGTTTAGGATGGTGTTTTTATGATTGGAACAAGTTCGTATCGTGTTTTGGAGTATGTTGGTGGTGTTTGTTGGGGTCCCGGGGGCCTCGGGATGATTTCGGACCATCAATCGGGCATTTTTGGAACTTGGAAGTCTGCTGTAAATTGCAGGTTACTGCCCGGGCATTTTAGCCTTCGCGTTCGCGTGGAATGGGCCGCGTTCGCGAAGGCCAGGCTGATCAATGCACCGCATTCGCGATCAGGTGCGTCGCGTTCGCGTAGGCCAGGAGCCTTGTGCTTCGCGATCGCGTTCCTGGGGTCGCGTTCGCGTAGGCCGGATGGAGGGAATCATCGCGTTCGCGTGACTGGGAGTCGCGAACGCGTAGAAGGAATTTAGGCGGCTGGGAGTTTGAGCATCGCGAACGCGTGGTTGGCGTCGCGTTCGCGAAGGGTAACTGGAGGCCGAGCATCGCGAACGCGTGGGAGCTCACGCGAACGCGTAGAGCAAATTGCTCTGGCAGTGAATTTATATCGCAGAACAGAGGGCTCACGGGTTTCACACCCCAAAACATAATTTTGAGCCCTAGAGAGAAGAAATCACGGGAGATTGCTGGGATTTCATCGGAGATTCGTCGGAGGTAAGTTTTGTGGCTTAATTACATCATTTTAACATGAAATCCTTGGTTAAATTTCTGTAAATGGAAGATTAAATGTGGGTTTTAACCCTAGGCCTAAATTGTAGAAAAACAAGGATTTGAGTGGGCAAATGGAGTCCGATTTTGGTAAATTTTATATGTATGGACTCGTGGTGAGACGAGGGTTCTGGAAATATGAGTTTCGAAATTTTTCGAGATGTGGGCCCGGGGCTCGGGTTTTGCAATTTCGTGATTTTTGATATAAATTGAGTTATATTGATTGGGTGTCGTCCCATTGGCCTAAATTGTTGTATTTTTACTGTATTTGATCAGATTCTACGCGTGCGGAGCTTGATTCTCGTGGCAAGGGCATTGCGGAGTAGTCGTCGCGCCGTATTGAGGTGAGTAATAGATGTGGGTGATGACCGGCGGGTTCGAAACCCCGGTATACCACTTTGTGACGCTGTATAGCGGCGAGACACGCACACTCTTGAGAGTGCGGGGTCGATCATGAACTGGAGACTACATATTAGTCCAACCTGTTGATACTGTATTATTGGCTATTCTAGAGTCGTCGAACCTCCTTCTCGGATGGTTGTATATATATATTGTGATAATGGCCACTCTTGAGCCGAGGAACCCCCTTCTTGGGCGGTTGATTATACATGTGGGCCGTGAGCCGGTTATTGGATCCCGCGAGGATCGTTATCATTGTCTTATCATATAGACATGCTAGTTTACTACTAGTCCGCAACTATTTTTGTTATTATGCAAATTCCAATCTCTGGAACTTGATATTACTGTTTTCCAACTGAAAAATGTCAAAAGAGTTTTCAAAAACTACTTTTTAGCCTGCGAGGCTGTATCTGCATATTAGCTGACTAGTAGTGGATCGGGCTGCACGCCGCAGCGAGGATATATGTTGGATCGGACTGCACGCCGCAGGAATATCTCTATGAGATGTGCTTGGGCTGTAGGAGCCCCTCCGGAGTCTGAACCCCCACAGGTGAGCACGGGTACCCAAAATTGGAGTCGGGCTACACGCCGTAGCGGTCATATCATGCATTGCATTGCATTTAGCTACATCTGCTAGTTGTTATGCTATTTATTGGTATTTGTTAGAACAGGTACAATGAAGATTGAATCTATGACAGGGTAGCTGATTATAGCTTTACATAGTGTTTTATTGCGGATTTCTTATCTGCGCTGTCTTACCCTTGTTTATTACCACTGAGTCTGGCAGTACTCATTTTACTCCCTGCACCTTATGTGCAGATCCAGGTACCTCTCAGCAGTGATCCAGTGGCTGTGCGAGGCGACGTTTGTGGATATTCGAGGTAGCTGCAGAGTCCGCGGGACCCGATATTCCTTCTTACTGTCTTGATTTTGTATTGACATTTCTTTCCGCACTTGGTATCTTGTAAACCTTTATACACTCATGTTCGGTAGAGGCTCATGACTCTTGACCCTTGGTCTATGGGAGTTGATGTATTATGGGACTTGGTTCCCCGTTTTCGTTACATGTATCGTTGTTATTTCTTGAATTAATTTGCTTAAATGGGTTAAAGAGAGCTTCTAGCTCCGTTATTGTTATTAATTGGTCAGGCTGGCTTAGCAATGTGCTGGGCGCCATCACGACCGGATTTGGGGTCGTGACAAGTTGGTATCAGAGCCTAGGTTTACTAGGCCTCATGAGTCTTGAGCCGGTTGGTAGAGTCTTGTGGATCGGTACGGGGACGCCTGTACTTATCCCCGGGAGGCTGCGAACCTTTAGGAAACACTTCACATTTCTTGGAATTCTTATCGTGCGCACTTGATTCAGCTTGAGATATAATTTTGAAATTCCTTCCGCACGTCTGTGTACGCATCGAGCGCTCAGTAATATAATTGACTTATGGCTTGCAATTCCCCGATCGAGGGGCGAGATATAATCTCCATGAATTTATGTTGGGCCAGTCGGGAGGACTTGAGGCCGGATCCTTGTCTATGGCTTGAACACCAAAGTATTAATTTTGCGAGTCGGTATTATGAAGTTCATACGATCAGTACTGATCCTTATTATGCAAATGGCAGTTTGATAATGGGAGAGCTGTAAGGTATTCGGTTCTTATTGTGATTTGATATGTAGCCCTAGCTATGGGCGTGAGAAATAATTATCATATCTCGTAATTGGAAGGTAAAGTGCCTTATGTGTAGTGGAACGAGTTTAAACACAGGAAGACTAAAGTGATTTTGATATGTGTTATGATTCGAGCAGGTACAACGCAGGTTCAAGTATAAATTATGATAATATGATTCGTATAGTATTGAGATTTAATGTTGTTGAAATACATTGTGATATCTTGTTGAGTTGTGGATGTATTGTTAGAATGGTTTGGTGATTCTCTGGCAGGTGGATAGGCCAATTTACAAAGGAAACTCTGCCGAAATTTTTGGAAAATTTGGGACTTAGAAAAGATTTTGTCACCTAAAGAGGGGGCGTAACTGTTGTGTGTGAATGAATGCAAGAATTGCAAAAGAGTTAATATTTCTGATGATTGGAATCTCCGCCGAAGCTTGTAAATGACTTGAGTTTAATCTAACTAGGACTTTGTGGCATCATTTGAGTAAGAATGCTATGAGTAGCTAAAAGTACTTTGATGAATGGCTTCGAGCTAAGTTGGGGAGGTTGCTATTGATTAACTGATTGCACTATTGTGTGCTATGTTGATTCTGTCTTTAAGTATGTTGGGAAGATTCTGACAAGGTTATGGCGCTTCGTAGATGTGAAGAAATACTAGGATGTTTTGAACTACTATTGGTAGAGAATGTTCGGTGTATAGAAAGGAAAGATGGCTCATTGTATCTGTAAGTAATCATGTTCTGCGATGTCAGAGATCTAGCAAAGCACGAGTGGTTCTGTTCAATAAGACAGTTGAATTATAACTGAATAAGGGTGAATGACGCCCAAGAATGGTTTGCAATGTTCAAGATTTTGCTTGTAACAGTCAGGTTCCTTAAGATTGTGTATGTGGCTAAAGATGGCGGTTTCGTTAGAAAAGATCAAGGCTTGTGTCATATCATGTGAATGATGGGATTCTACGTATCCGTATTGGGAAGTAATGATAACAATTTAAAAATCATGGGAAGTTCATCCAAAATAAAGTGTGGTAGAATGTGGTACTTCTGGGAACACTGAGAGAGTATTCAGTGGCCTATGGGTCTTAGACCGTGTGGCCTTGTGTACGAGTCTTGTGTGGTAAAAAGGGGTGAGGCATTGTCGTACTACAATAAAGACTGATATGAAATTAGAGATGAATCGGAAAGGAAACTGGGTAAATGGAACAACTTGTTAATAAACCAGAATGGTATAAAAAGGAATACGATTGATTCCTGGTATGTGGTTGAAGTAATGAGTCTTGCAGACATTGTGCAGCAAAGCTCTTGAGTGCTGGCAGTTGTGTAACTTGATATGGGTATAAGGACTCAGTCCTGGCAGTTAAACTTATGCAACGAATGGGAATAAATAGTTTGTGATGTGTTTTATCATGGTTTGAAGATGAGTATATTCCTGTCGGTATGCGAAGCGTGGAATGTGTAATGAGTTTTCTTCTATATGGGATCACGAAAGTCCTTGACTAGTTGAGTGCGCCAATGTTGAGGCGGAGGAAAGGGATATGAATTTTCATGTTGTCTTAGTGTGATATGGTATACACGATGTGTTATGGAAAGTTGATAATGGTATATTCTAGGTTTTGAGATCAATTCATAATATATGAGAAGTCAATGAAATTATTGAGCAGCGCGGACAGCTGCAGGTGAATTAAGAATCGATCTTTCTGATGATTTAAGAAAATGGTACTACTATTCTTGTAATTTGGCAGGGAATATGGTCCAAAAAGGGCCAGGTAATATAAACCGATAATATTTAGTGGTGTGGTGGTATCCTCTTGTTAGATTGACATTGGTGATTGAGTTGTAAATGGCATGAGGAAATTTCTGAATGGCTTTCGTAGTATGAATGGACGCTTGATGTGCGTTATGTATTCGTACGGTGGAATACAGAATCAGACATATTGATTCATGTGTTATATATGTGTAGGAGACTTGAAGTTCTCGTTAATCCGCCTATGCAGTGGTTGTATATCGTGTGCATCGGCACCGTTTTGGGATTATTGGAAATCGGAAGCCCTAGAGGCTCTCTCTTAACTTGATAAGACGAATTCAGATTATGATACTTGATTGCTGACTAGTTGTCATGGGTCAGATTGTCTAGACTAATGTGATATGGGCTATGTCGGAAAATGGCACAAATTGCGTGGCAGAAAACATCAGAGTATGCTCCAACAGAGTAGTTGTACCCAGGACCAGCGGACGGCTGGTAGGCATTGCTTTGTTAGTTGGACCTTAGTGGCGGATGTTAGTGTAGAAGTATCTACCATTGATTCAGTTCCAGTATTGAGAAACGTTGTCGGATGCGTTTCATGTGGCCAAACTTGAGGCGATATATGTTTATTATGATGAGCAACTTGACTCGACGCGTATTCATTTGACGAGGGTTACTTGGATCGGGTGGCACGCCGCCACAGGTATGGTATCTAGATCGGGTGGCACGCCGCCACGGGTATGTCATTGGAGCGGGTTGCACGCCGCAACAGAATATTGTGAAAATATAGTTAGTTATATGTTACCTGGTATACAATACCTCACGGCTTCTGAGGAAGAGTCTGTATTGAGTATCGCTTGGCGAATGGCACGTCGGTTGTGTTCTTTCAGGATTTGATAGCATACGTTAATTGTTTCACCGTGGGTGAGGTTGATTACTTGGGTTCAGACCTAAATATGTGTGTGGCTGATCGTTTTGAGCTTAGTGGCTTGAGGTGCTTCATGAGTAATAACGTTGGGATAGAATCACGAATCGTGGCAAGGCCACGTGATGTTATGACCTCTCGAGGAGGATTCGGGTACTCTATTTCTATAATGCGAGACGCGATCTCAGTTCTATATTATGATGGCACAGAGGGATTAAATTGCAGCTCTATTTGCTGGAGACAGTTGTCATGATTTGAGCTGTCATGATTCGAGTGTGTGCGGACGTTTCTATTGGAGCCTATGTTGTGCTCGTTGCGGCTTAGGCCGGTGCTTGAGGTGTCTTATCACCAGTGCGGTGTGTTATAATCGAAATGACCGTTGGAGTCATTAATGAATACGAGCATATTGGATCTTAGCTTGTTAGAAAGGTAAAAATCGAGGTTTGGCTCCGAAACATTTTGTGGTACCCGTTTTAAAAGGGAAATAGATTCACGAATGGTTAACCTGAGAGATGGGTTCGGTATATCGCGTGCTTCAGCTGCCGTGGGCAGGATATGGAGGTGTTGGAATAAGACTCTATCTAATGAAAGAGGTTTTCAGCTAGTATTTGGTTATTGTGGCCAGTTGTTGTGATTAGAGACTATCGTCTCGAGTGATTGGGTTGTCGATACATCATATGATCTCACCCGGAGTAGTGAATATGGGTTATTGCAGTGGATTCGAGTGTATCCTGAGTATAGGCATGGGATTAGCATTTGGCATATGATTTCAGAAAGTACAATGTGATTTATGGTTCAGATGGTCCGTGAAATTTTGACTATGTGGTGTTTTCGGACTTATGTGAGATAGGGTGACGTATGATCACCCGGATATATGCTTGGTAAGGTCATTCGGCTATTGGGTTGCTTCTAGTACAACTCTGAGTCCGCTCGAGGACGAGCGTTTGTTTAAGTTGGGGAGAATGTAATGACCCGACCCGTCATTACGGGAATTAACCACCCCGTCATGTTGCAATTATATGTTTTATGCTTTTATATCAGTGTTAGAGCCTATCGGGTGAGTTAGGAGTGAATTGAATTGAAAATGAAGCAAATAGCATGTTTAAAGGAAGTTTGAATGTGGAAATTCAACCTAGAGTTGACTATCGAGTTAGAGTGCTCGGAATCGGATTCGATGATTCGACTAGTTTCGAGGGATCATTTATGACTTAGGAGAGCAATCGGAATTGAATTTGGAGATCCGGTGTAGAAATAGGCTTGAATTGGCTAAGGTTGAATTTTGGCGAAATCCGATCGTTAGGTGAGATTTTGATCCGGGAGTCGGAATGGAATTCCGACAGTTGCAGTAGCTCCGTTAGGTGATTTTGGATATGCCTGCAAATTTTCAGGTCATTCGGATGTCGTTTGGTCGGGTTTTTGATGGAATGTGTAATTCGGAAGTTTTGAAGAAACTTAGGCTTGAATCCGTGTGTAATTGGTGATTTTGATGTTTAGGATGGTGTTTTTATGATTGGAACAAGTTCGTATCGTGTTTTGGAGTATGTTGGTGGTGTTTGTTGGGGTCCCGGGGGCCTCGGGATGATTTCGGACCATCAATCGGGCATTTTTGGAACTTGGAAGTCTGCTGTAAATTGCAGGTTACTGCCCGGGCATTTTAGCCTTCGCGTTCGCGTGGAATGGGCCGCGTTCGCGAAGGCCAGGCTGATCAATGCACCGCATTCGCGATCAGGTGCGTCGCGTTCGCGTAGGCCAGGAGCCTTGTGCTTCGCGATCGCGTTCCTGGGGTCGCGTTCGCGTAGGCCGGATGGAGGGAATCATCGCGTTCGCGTGACTGGGAGTCGCGAACGCGTAGAAGGAATTTAGGCGGCTGGGAGTTTGAGCATCGCGAACGCGTGGTTGGCGTCGCGTTCGCGAAGGGTAACTGGAGGCCGAGCATCGCGAACGCGTGAGAGCTCACGCGAACGCGTAGAGCAAATTGCTCCGGCAGTGAATTTATATCACAGAACAGAGGGCTCACGGGTTTCACACCCCAAAACATAATTTTGAGCCCTAGAGAGAAGAAATCACGGGAGATTGCTGGGATTTCATCGGAGATTCGTCGGAGGTAAGTTTTGTGGCTTAATTACATCATTTTAACATGAAATCCTTGGTTAAATTTCTGTAAATGGAAGATTAAATGTGGGTTTTAACCCTAGGCCTAAATTGTAGAAAAACAAGGATTTGAGTGGGCAAATGGAGTCCGATTTTGGTAAATTTTATATGTATGGACTCGTGGTGAGACGAGGGTTCTGGAAATATGAGTTTCGAAATTTTTCGAGATGTGGGCCCGGGGCTCGGGTTTTGCAATTTCGTGATTTTTGATATAAATTGAGTTATATTGATTGGGTGTCGTCCCATTGGCCTAAATTGTTGTATTTTTACTGTATTTGATCAGATTCTACGCGTGCGGAGCTTGATTCTCGTGGCAAGGGCATTGCGGAGTAGTCGTCGCGCCGTATTGAGGTGAGTAATAGATGTGGGTGATGACCAGCGGGTTCGAAACCCCGGTATACCACTTTGTGACGTTGTATAGCGGCGAGACACGCACACTCTTGAGAGTGCGGGGTCGATCATGAACTGGAGACTACATATTAGTCCAACCTGTTGATACTGTATTATTGGCTATTCTAGAGTCGTCGAACCTCCTTCTCGGATGGTTGTATATATATATTGTGATAATGGCCACTCTTGAGCCGAGGAACCCCCTTCTTGGGCGGTTGATTATACATGTGGGCCGTGAGCCAGTTATTGTCCCCAGCAGAGTCGCCAGAGCTGTCACACCTCCCTTTTTCACCACACATAACGTATAAACGTAAATGTGCCATTGTTTAATACTACACCCCGAGAAGGAATATAATAATAATCAGTGAAGGAGTTTTTCCACTTAAAGGACAGTCGGAACGGGATCAATTTATTTAATTTTTCAGAGTCGCCACTTGGAAAAATAATGGTGTCCCAAGTCACCGGTTTAATCCCGAACCGAGGAAATTTATGACTCTGTAATACAGTCTGCGAAAATAGAAACCTGAATAAGGAATTCTGTTAACCCGGGAGAAGGTGTTAGGCACTCCCGAATTCCGTGGTTTTAGCACGGTCGCTCAACTGCTCTTTTTGCTTTTATCTAATTTCTTTTTATATTTTAACTAGGTGCTTTTAATATACCGCCTTTTAATTTTAGAAGAATTGCGACGTCACGAAAACACATTTCGAGTCACACCGCAACCGGTACGCCTGTGACTATAATGCATTTCAGTTTCGGCGAGAGTAAGATTTGGGTCACATAAATGCGCACCCGTATTTAGGAAAGTAATTTATTTACAAATCGTGCCTAAGGGTTTTATCGTCTTTATTAACTTTGGGAAAGACCGTGAAATTCATTAAACGGTCTTCCCGAGTCTAAGTCTTTACAATTAATTTGAGGGCCCCGCAATTGTGTATTTAGTGCGGCGAGGCTCATCTCACTTTTATTAACAATATAATTCTAAAATGACTACATTTCCTATTTTTTAGTTTTTATAAATAAAGAAATCTCATAATTAATTTAGAAATTAAAAATGCAATACTTATCTTATTTATGACAAAAAAACTTAATGAAACAGATTTTAATCTATGTTTAAACAAAAAAAAATCTTTTTTTTTGGAATGAATTATTTTATTATTATTATTATTATTATTTTATAAATACTAAATTTCTTAACTTAATAAAAGAAACTAACTAAAACAATATTAAAGCTTGAATGGTAATATAAAAAAAAAACCAATAAAATTATTTATTCAAAATTATCAAAAACTATAATAACATTAAAGCTTGCATGATAATAAAATCATTTATCCCCAATTATTTAAAACTAAGTTTATAAAAAAACAGAAATCACAAATCAATTGTAATTTTTATTTAATTTCGTTTTTTTTAAAACAACAAAAATCCTAATTGATTACATACTTAAAGAAAAATATTTTATTTGCTACATTTGGACAAATATTTAAAAAAAAAATAGACATTACTTAAATTAAAACTGAAAATAAAAGTGCAAAACCAACAACTAATATATGTACAAGCTAAACCACTCTTATAACTAATTTAGACTCATATTTTTTAATTTTTTACTATTTTTGAATTAAACCCTTGATATTACCTATTTACAACTATTTTCCAAAACCAAAATCAACCTTAATTATTTACACCAATATTTTGAGATGGTTAAACTTAAAAAGAAACAATTCTTGTGTTATTAAAAATTCAAATCGTACCTAAATGCCTAATTTACGCAAAATAATTAAAATTCGCATTTTTATTGAACTTAACTACATATTAACAACTTAGTTTATTAAAGACAATATTAAAGAAATTCTAATTAATTCGATTAACAAAAAAGTAATTCATTCTTCCTAAACAATTTGAACATTAATAAACACATTTATAACTATACTATTTAATAACCATTTTTAGAAGTGAATTATTATTGCTACAACAAGGCTTAATTATTTAAAGTTATCACAAAATTTACAAAATATTAATACGGAATTTATTAAAACATAATCTGTAAAAGAAGATAGAAAAACTATTTAAAATTTCAACAAAAATCCTCATCTTTCCCATGTATTCATCTTATCATTTAAACATGATTAGGTATGTACCTGATATAGGAAAGAAAAGAATACCGGTGATCAACACAACAAATAACAACACAGCAATATCACAGCAACAGCAACCTCAAAAATACCCAGTATCCGGATTTAAGCAATAAGAATTAATCACCAGAATTGAACTTCAGAATAAGATTTGTAAAAATGGAAGACTAATTTTTTCAGATTTTTTTTTTTTTCGTTTTTGTTTTTGTTTTACTATTTGCTAACACTCTTTAAGATTTTTTTTCAGATTCTTCTCTCTAAAATGTTTTTCTTCTTACTACAAACTACTACAACAAACAAATTACAAAATTAAACTAAAATCTACACAACAACATATAATCAAATCTAGTCTTCATTTCTATTTCCACAATTCATCTTTACAGCTTCGTATGAAAGAGAGGTACCTGGTTTTGAAAGGAATGGAAGATGGAAAATCAACAGGGCGGTGAAAATACAGCAACAACAACAGTAACAACCAGCAGTAGCTTCAACATCTCAATCCCGAAAATCCCAGCAATACGGAGAAAAACAAAAACCAACAAAAAAATAGAAAAGAAAAATATATTCCAGATTTTCTCTTTGTTTTGTCTTTCTAGCTTTGAAATCTTTTCAATTCTCAAAAGAAACTCTCAAAAAATGAATTTTTCGCCGTGTATACTTCTGTGTCCAGAGTGTATATCGAGTGTATACTACAGCAGGGAATTTTTTTATTTTTTCTTCTCTTCCTATTTTTCCTCTCTTTTTTCCCACCCTTTTTTTTCATAAATCCTCTCTTCTATTTATAGGCAAGAATTTCGAAAATTTTCAGATTTTTTATTAAAAAGAAAATATTTTTTAAATTTAAAGAAAACCCACTAATCCATGTTTTCCTCTCCTTGTTTTCTTCCTTGATTTCCTTGCTCCCCACTACTTTATGTCATGTAATTATGATTATTTTTTGCTAAAAAAATCTGAAATTTTCTTCTTGGGCCAAGGGGTTTTGGGTTGGGTAAGGGTGCTTAGGATTGGGCTTGTAACTTAATTTGCAAGATGGCCCAATCCAATTGTTTTCTATTTTGTTCTTCTCCATTATTCAACTTCCTAATTAATAAAGCCCAAAATACTAAGATTAATTTATAAAAACTAAAATTATTTTGAAATACTAATCTCATAATAATAATTGTCACCTAATTTTAAATGGTAATTAAAATACAATCACACAATTTGGACATTAAAGGCTAAAATATAAAAGATGCCTATTTTTGTAATTTTTATTTTTGTAAGATAAAATTAATTACTCCTAATTGTAGAATTAAATCCTAAATGCAAATGTGATATATATATATATATATATATATAGTCATTATTTTTTAAAAATGACACTAAATTCACAACAATTGCAAACAACACAAAACTCTTTTATTTTGAATTTTTGGGAGTAATTCTCATATAGGGCAAAAATCACGTGCTCACAACTGGCACTCCATGGAGACGAACAATCTCCCTAATGTAAACCTCCGCTAACCTCTCCGACGAGTAGGATACAGATACTGGAATAAAGTGTGCTGATTTGGTCAAAATTTTGACCGAACCTTTGCTTCAAAAGGTTTCCTACATATCCCTGGCTAAAAGGGAATCAGGTCAATGTAGTTCGGAAAATTTTGGTAGCTGGGACTACCAATGAAACTGCGATTTTTTGCTGTTACTGTTGCTGCTGTTGCGGTTACTGCTTGCCGACCTCCTTATTACACCGGGGGAATGTAAAATGAAGAAGTTATTCTAAGCTATGATTCTACAATTACAATTATTCCTATCCTAGCTTTTGTTTGCTTCTCCTTGTCTCTTTTTCTTCGATTTTTTGAGATGCTCACTCTCCCTTTTTTGTTGATTTTCTTTCTTGTTTTCCTCTTCTTCCTTTTTTTTTTTTTTTGATTTTCAATGGTACTTCTTGCCCTCGAGCTGAACCTGCTCAAAACAAAAACAACAAACTACTTTTTTTTCTTTTTCTTCCCCAGTGTGGGCTTTTAGCTATATAAACCATGATGTGCAGAAATATATTCCCGTATTTGAAGGTGGGCGCCTAACAGAAATTAAACGTGCAATGCAAATGCAGAAGTATATTCCCGTATTTGAAGGTGGGCACCTAACAAAAATTAAACGTGCAATGCGATGCAGAAAATTATTCCCGTATTTGAAGGTGGGCACCTAACAGAATTTAAACGTGCAATGCGATGCAGAAAATATTCCCGTATTTGAAGGTGGGCGCCTAACAGAAGTTAAACGTGCAATGCGATGTAGAAAATATTCCCGTATTTGAAGGTGGGCGCCTAACAGAAATTAAACGTGCAATGCGATGCAGAAAATATTCCTGTGTTAGAAGGTGGGCGCCTAACAGAAATTAAACGTGCAATGCGATGCAGAAAAATATTCCCGTATTTGAAGGTGGGCACCTAACAGAAATTAAACGTGCAATGCGATGCGAAAAATATTCCCGTATTTGAAGGTGGGCACCTAACAGAAATTAAACGTGCAATGCGATGCAAAAAAGTATTCCCGTATTTGAAGGTGGGCGCCTAACAGAATTTAAACGTGCAATGCGAAATGCAGAAAATATTCCCGTATTAGAAGGTGGGCGCCTAACAGAAATGAAACGTGCAATGCGATGCAGAAAATATTCCCGTATTTGAAGGTGGGCGCCTAACTGAATTTAAACGTGCAATGCGATGCAGAAAATATTCCCGTATTTGAAGGTGGGCGCCTAACAGGAATTAAACGTGCAATGCGATGCAGAAAATATTCCTGTATTTGAAGGTGGGCGCCTAACAGAATTTAAACGTGCAATGCGAAATGGAGAAAATATTCCCGTATTAGAAGGTGGGCGCCTAACAGAAATGAAACGTGCAATGCGATGCAGAAAATATTCCCGTATTTGAAGGTGGGCGCCTAACTAAATTTAAACGTGCAATGCGATGCAGAAAATATTCCCGTATTAGAAGGTGGGCGCCTAACAGAATTGAAACGTGCAATGCGATGCAGAAAAGTATTCCCGTATTTGAAGGTGGGCGCCTAACAGAATTGAAACGTGCAATGCGATGCAGAAAATATTCCCGTATTAGAAGGTGGGCGCCTAACTGAATTTAAACGTGCAATGCGATGCAGAAAATATTCCCGTATTAGAAGGTGGGCGCCTAACAGAATTGAAACGTGCAATGCGATGCAGAAAAGTATTCCCGTATTTGAAGGTGGGCGCCTAACAGAATTGAAACGTGCAATGCGATGCAGAAAAGTATTCCCGTATTTGAAGGTGGGCGCCTAACAGAATTGAAACGTGCAATGCGATGCATAAAATATTCCCGTATTTGAAGGTGGGCGCCTAACTGAATTTAAACGTGCAATGCGATGCAGAAAATATTCCCGTATTAGAAGGTGGGCGCCTAACGGAATTGAAACGTGCAATGCGATGCAGAAAATATTCCCGTATTTGAAGGTGGGCGCCAACGTAATTTAAACGTGCAATGCGAATGCAGAAAATATTCCCGTATTTGAAGGTGGGCGCCTAACGAATTTAAACGTGCAATGCGATGCAGAAAATATTCCCGTATTTGAAGGTGGGCGCTAACCTGAATTTAAACGTGCAATGCGATGCAGAAAATATTCCGTATTTGAAGGTGGGCGCCTAACGAATTTAAACGTGCAATGCGAAATGCGGAAAATATTCCCGTATTAGAAGGTGGGCGCCTAACATAAATGAAACGTGCAATGCGATGCAGAAAATATTCCCGTATTTGAAGGTGGGCGCCTAACCGAATTTAAACGTGCAATGCGATGCAGAAAATATTCCCGTATTAGAAGGTGGGCGCCTAACAGATTTGAAACGTGCAATGCGATGCAGAAAAGTATTCCCGTATTTGAAGGTGGGCGCCTAACGGAATTGAAACGTGCAATGCGATGCAGAAAAGTATTCCCGTATTTGAAGGTGGGCGCCTAACAGAATTTAAACGTGCAATGCGATGCAGAAAATATTCCCGTATTAGAAGGTGGGCACCTAACGGAATTTAAACGTGCAATGCGATGCAGAAAAGTATTCCCGTATTTGAAGGTGGGCGCCTAACGAAATTAAACGTGCAATGCGAATGCAGAAAATATTCCCGTATTAGAAGGTGGGCGCCTAACGGAATTTAAACGTGCAATGCGAATGCGAAAAATATTCCCGTATTTGAAGGTGGGCGCCTAAGAATTTAAACGTGCAATGCGATGCGAAAATATTCCCGTATTTGAAGGGTGGGCGCCTAACGAAATTAAACGTGCAATGCGATGCGGAAAACATTCCCGTATTTGAAGGCGGGCGCCTAACAGAAATTAAACGTGCAATGCGAAATGAAGAAAATATTCCCGTATTAGAAGGTGGGCGCCTAACAGAAATGAAACGTGCAATGCGATGCAGAAAATATTCCCGTATTTGAAGGTGGGCGCCTAACTGAATTTAAACGTGCAATGCCATGCAGAAAATATTCCCGTATTAGAAGGTGGGCGCCTAACAGAATTTAAACGTGCAATGCGATGCAGAAAATATTCCCGTATTAGAAGGTGGGCGCCTAACAGGATTGAAACGTGCAATGCGAATGCAGAAAATATTCCCGTATTTGAAGGTGGGCGCCTAACAGAAATTAAACGTGCAATGCGAATGCAGAAAATATTCCCGTATTTGAAGGTGGGCGCCTAACAGAATTTAAACGTGCAATGCGAATGCAGAAAATATTCCCGTATTTGAAGGTGGGTGCCTAACAGAAATTAAACGTGCAATGCGAATGCAGAAAATATTCCCGTATTTGAAGGTGGGCGCCTAACGAATTTAAACGTGCAATGCCAATGCGGAAAATATTCCCGTATTTGAAGGTGGGCGCCTAACGTAAATTAAACGTGCAATGCGAATGCAGAAAATATTCCCGTATTTGAAGGTGGGCGCCTAACGAATTTAAACGTGCAATGCAAATGCAGAAAATATTCCCGTATTTGAAGGTGGGCGCCTAACCGAATTTAAACGTGCAATGCAAATGCAGAAAATATTCCCGTATTTGAAGGTGGGCGCCTAACAGAAATTTAAACGTGCAATGCGATGCAGAAAATATTCCCGTATTTGAAGGTGGGCGCCTAACGGAATTTAAACGTGCAATGCGATGCAGAAAATATTCCCGTATTTGAAGGTGGGCGCCTAACAGAATTTAAACGTGCAATGCGAATGCGGAAAATATTTCCGTATTTGAAGGTGGGCGCCTAACAGAAATTAAACGTGCAATGCAGAAAAGTATTCCCTCAGCCTGAGGACCGGGGAGTGGATTTTAAAAGATGTTACCTTCCTCTTTTTGGTATTTTCTTTTACCAACTTATCTCTCGCCTGTGAATTTCTCCACTTATTCGGCAGACTTTCTCTTTTTGGTATTTTAAATTTTCCACATTGGTCACATTCACTTTAAAGTGATTAGTGACAATTTGTTCCTGCATGAAACAAAATTTATTAGATATAAGTTGCTGGCAACTGGCATCTGCCGTCCCCACTTCTTATTGCTTCCTTTGTTTTTGCTTTTTCATGTTGCATGGCTTTTGACTTCTCGTCCCTTGCAGACTCTTTTTTGTATTTTTCTCATTTCTCCATTTTTGTTTTGTTTTCTTTTTTCTTTGGCCATGTTTGCCAAGCTTCTTTATCCCTTTCCCCAATCTTCTATCCTTTCTGATCCAGTATTGTTTCAACTTCCGTTATCAGGAGCTGGTAGTTAGCTCTCAAAAGGGTAAACAATGAAATGCAGAAAAAATGAAAGAAAGGTAAGGGTATTTTGGAGAGATGACAGAACTTATCTGGGTATTTGCTGGCTGATTCCGCTGACCATGCCATGTATTTAAACTCTGACCCAGTTCGTTCCAATCATTATTCTGTCTCCGAATTGTTTCCAGCCCAAACCGATACTCTTTTTGTTGCCTTTTCTCTTTTCCGATAGTCCTCACGATCGCCTTACGGTGCCTCGAAAGGTTTTCACCAATAAGACTCTCTCATTTATTCTCTCAACCTCACAATCGTCTCACAGTGCCGATTAAGGTTTTCACCGATGAGACTCTCTCATTTTATTTCTCTCAACCTCACAATCGTCTCACAGTGCCGGCTAAGGTTTTCACCGATGAGACTCTCATTTTTTATATTTTCTTTTTTCATTTTTTCCTTTTGTATTTTGTTTTCTGTACCACGGGTATTATCCGACGCTTCGCTCCTCCTTCGTTGTATTTGTTATCATTTCAAAATTGATCAGAAGGTCTTTCTTTGGACTGCAACGTGGCTTTTGGGTGGGTTAAGAAAGAAAGATATAAAGGCTCAAAATTTCAACGAGGGTTAAAAATATTTACCACTCTCGGAATTATTAAACATAACTTCTGCCCCAGTTTCAATATGTGGGGAATTTTTGGATTTTTTCTTTATTGTGACTGAACCTCAGAGAGGCTGCCTACGTACCCTTTCGGGATCAAGTCGGACGTAGTTCATCCAACTTCATAAGTTAGATGGATTTCTTTTTGACTTTTTCCCGATTTCTTTGTCTTTTTCTCTTTTTCATTCATTTATTCAATTTTTTTCATTTTTCATCATTTTTTCATCATTTTTTTTCATTTTCCATCATTTCATTTTTTATTCTGGCAATTTCGATCTTGTTGCACCAGAGCGATTCCGAGAGAGGGATATGAAAGAATTCATTCATTAAGGCTAAAAGGGGCTATCAATGGATAAAGTGTTTGGATAGAGAATAAAATGCCTTCGTCATTTCAATTCCAAAATCACAACAAAATACAAAACACATAATTGAAAAGGAATCATACATAGTATCTTTTGACCGCATCTGAATTGATAGCAGTCTCTACGCACTTTCCTTCAACATCTGTCAAATATAATGCCCCATTGGACAACACCCGCGATACTACAAATGGTCCCTGCTAATTTGGCGCAAATTTTCCCTTTGCCTTGGCCCAATGTGGTAAAGTAACCCATCGCAACCCAAATGAGCCTATGCCCATTGGAAGTTGTTGGCTCTATCGGTCCAATAACATTTATGCCCCTGTTTCAAATCAAAGAAAAATCTGTTAGTTTAATGCGGTGGTTGGTTGTGGCCTTGAACTTTGATGGCGACCTGCTTTCCACTTGAATGCCTTGCCTATTCACCGACTATCCATTTTCACTTCTTCTTTGTTCAAAATCCACCTCTCTTTAGGTATGTATATTGTTCCTTTCTTGACGGATCCCACAAACTTCGACCTCGATTCCTTTGATGACTCCACTTGACAACCTTGGGTGTTTCTTGACTGACTCGTAGAAGATATACCCCCTCTCTGTTCGACACTCCCATATTTCCATTTGTTATATTTTCCCAAGCTGGCACTTTGCCGACCCTTGTGTCTTGCATGATCCTCATTGCACATGTTGTTCTTGTGGGCTTAAATCACCGGCCTTGTCATTCCCTGACCTACGACAATTGTCATGTTGGCTAAATCCCATCTTGTGCAATTGGAAAGCTTGGTGGCAAATTTTGAAATCATTTCTATACTTGTTATGACCTGACTGACTCAATAAGAAGGAGGGTAAAACAAAGTGTGAAGAATAAAGAGAAAGGAAAACATAATTCCTAACAAGAAACCTACAGACGAATGACCTAACGGATTTTGAATACCGACTCTAGCGACCTTGACATGCACTTTTGGCCTTCTCCGTATAGCAAAGTTGATGTTCAACTCTTGTTGCAAAGTTCTGTTGTGAAACCGGTCTTCAATACTTCATTTCTTTGATCCGATCCTTAGTCGACTTGCAGCGCCCGTAGGGTTTTCGCCAACAAGCCTCTCTCATTTGATCTTTCTTTCTCTCAACTCACCGTCGCCTTACGGTACCCGTGCGGGGTTTCACCGATAAGACTCTCTCATTTTGACTTCTCTCATCTTGGAGTCTCGCGGTGGTTTGAGTTCTTCATTCTCCTTTGTTCGGACTGGAGTGTTGCCCCTGATGTGATTGACCTTTGTTCGCTTGACTCGGCATTTCTTGAAGATTGATCGGAAGGTCTTCCTTTGGACTATAATGTAGACTTTTGGTTGGGATAAAGGCTCAAAATATTTCATCGTAGGATAAAATTACAACTTTTCGGAATCTTTATTCTTTCAACAACCATAACTTCTGCCCCAGTTTTCTTCTTGGGGGATTTTTTTTAGATTTTCGGATTTTTCATTTATTGTGACTGAACCTCAGTGAGGCTGCCTACGTACCCTTTCGGGATCAAGTCAGACGTAGTTCAGATCATAAGATCGCTTCCTTGTTGCGATTTGACTTCTCCCGATTTTCTTTTTTTTTTCTTTTCTTTTTTTTTCTTTTTCTTCTTTTTTTTTTTCATTTGATTTATCCGCCCAATCCTCAATTTTTGTTGTCGATTCCAAAAGAGGGATATGAAAGAAAATATAATAAGGCTCGAAGGGATAACAATGGATAAAGTGTTTGGATAGCCGAATAAAATGCCTTCGTCATTCCAATCTTCGAGACCTACCAAGTACAAACTACACATTTAAATACCTTTCGACCGATTCACATATTCGCCTTCGGTATTTGACGATTCTCAGTGCCATTGGGCAACGATCTCGATACCACGAATGGTTCCTTAGCTTTGGGGTATTTTTGCCTTTGGCTTTAAGTTGATGATGCATTTCCAAGGCATTTTCTTTATGTTACGCTTTCCCCAATGTTCACTTGATTCCGGCTTCACACTATTCCAATATGTTTTTATTTCTTCCGAGTATCATTACATCTTCAACATTGTTTCATTGACTTTTAAAAACCAGGCTTAGAATTATGTGCATGTCATGTTGCTAAAGTCAGTATGAGAAAAAATGCAAAGTGATCAGAAATGGACTGACTAGGAATGATGGGAAACAAAGAGTTGTTCTAAACTGATGGGTTGAAACAACAACAAAACGAACAGACAAGACTAGAATTACAAACCTAGACGGCACTAAACAATTTTTATTACTAAACAAAGCAAAGATAGAAGGGTTTTGACTCTCAAGACAACGTCCGGATTACAACCCCGAAATAACCCGGGTAACAGAAACGACACCAAAATAAAACTACCAAAACTCCAAGAGTTGAGCACCTTCCCAATTGACAAGCATGGCATCTTAGCCACCGTATTCTGCATTAAGATCGCTTTCTATTTCAATATCCTCGGCTTCCAAAGAAAAATCTCTTCACCCTCGTCATCGGGCATCGTCCCCACAAAATGTGCAACGTCACATGCAGGTAGAGGATCTTGTGTAATGTTCAGGGTGCCAGTGTCTTGGACCGCAATCATTCCTGCCTGAATCATTCTTTCTATTTCCTCTTTCAAATTCCAACATCTTTCAACATCATACCCCTGAGCATTGGAGTGGTATACACATCGTGCAGCAGGATCGAAGCTTATTGCAAGAGGGTTTGGAATACATCTGGCGAGCGGCTTAATCAAGCCAACATGATTTAACCTTTCGAACAAACTCGCATAAGATTCTCCGATAGGGGTGAAAGCCTTTTCTCGCTTCAACAACCTTTCCTCCCTAAACGCCTTGTTTGGCTTGAAACCTGACCCAGGGGGTTTCCGGTATGTTTGTGGGGGTTGGTAGGCTTTTTGTGGAATTGGGTACATGGAAGGTGAAGTACGATTTTGGGTGCCCCGGGAGAGTAGTGGGGTTGGGGATGGAAGTAGTGTTGGGAAAGCATAGCTGGGGGACGAGTAATTGAGCTACTCGAGTGGCTAGAAAGGCTGCGATAGGCAGGTATATTTGGCATCGAGTTCAGTGTAAGGACCGGGTCCATGAAACTAGGTGGTGGCGGGGGTGGTGTTTTTCCATCCATCCATGCCCGATACATTTCAACCACGTGTTGTCTTAATATTTTGACTTCTTCTACTAACATGTGGTTCCGTTCAACCAGCTGTTGTCGGGTACCGGTACCAACCCACTCAGTCTTGAGATTCTCTGCCATTGTCCTCTGACGTTGTATTATAGGGAAGAGTTATTTTGGAACCACAACCAACCACCTTTCTGAAAATGGACACAACAAAACGAAGCCAGCATGTCAGCATTAAGGTATTCCGCTTATTGATTTCCCTTTTTTTTTTGCTATTTTCTTTTCTTTTTTCCTTTTTGTGATTTTTTTTTCATTTTTTTTTTCATTTTCATTTTTCATTTTTTTTATGGAAATGGAAATGGATATGGTCGAATCCTATGTGGATTGCCTACGTATCATGACCCCGCATGAATCAGACCGAGCGTAGTTCTTGCAAATTAATGCAAGAAATAAAGAGATGTTTATTTGATTTTTTTTTCTTTTAAGGAAAATTACAGAAACTGACTCCCACTACAAACTTGAAAAACTTTCACATTTTGTACTGGAGATTTCTACAAGAATAAGAATATTTTTGGCGTCAATTATGACTATTTCTACAAAATTGGCCACATAATGGCTTATTTTACAAAATGACTATATTTGCAAAATTTATTTAAGAAAGATAAACTTGAAAATTTCATATCCTGTGGCTCATGGGGTGTCGTTCGGCATCACCATAAACCAACACAAGACTATTTTCATAAATTGGCCATATAATGGCTTATTTAGACAAAATGGCTCTTTTTTTTCAAATTTTTTTATCCTGGGGGCCTATGGGGCATCGTTCAGCACCGACACAGGCCAACACAAGACTGAGGAAGTTAAAATGCAAAAATGTGGCTATTTCAACAAAATTCCGGCCATGTAATGGCTTATTTGATAAAGTGGATATTTTTGAAAAGTTGAGCAATGACTCAAACTTAATTTTGCGGATACAACCTTTCGACATTTCCGCGAGAGAATATTTCAAGGCTATGCCCGCAAATTATTTAAAATGACTCAAAGTGTCTATTCTTGCAAAAACAGCCTTCCGGCGTCCTTTTGAGGGATATTCGGCTTATTTTAAGCAAGAATAGCATCACCCGACTTATTTATAATAAAAATAAAAAATTTGACATTTTTTGTTATTTTTGCAAAAGGGGTGTGAACCCGAACTTGATTTTGCGGCTATGGCCTTGCAACATTTCCACAAGGAATATTTCAAGGCCATTATTCAAAAAGAAAAAGAAAATACTTCAAAGTGGCCATTTTTGCAAAAACAGCCTTCCGGCGTCCTTACGGAACATTCGGCTATTTTCAAAAACGGCATCACTTTGATTTTATAGACAAAATTAAACACATATTTTTTTTATTTTTCGAAAGGGGTGGTTGGACCCGATGAGGGTTGCCTACGTATCCCACCTAATGGCGAGAATCAAACCTGCGTAGTTCGGTCAGATTATTTGACCAATTATTTCAACAAAATTGTTCTACCTATTTTTCAAATTTTCTTTTCAAGCAATCGACAATATTTCGATATCTAAAATTTCTCTTTTTTGTTTTCAGGAATTTAGCCAATCAGCATAATAGGACAAATAAATGCAACATATAACATGCTCGGTCTTTTGGTTACCAGGTCACCTGTCCTAGACGGACCCAACCCCTATGTTGAGTCCCCTAAGTCAGATATGATGCAAATAAACGTCCTAGACCTAGGTTCAATATCCTGAAGTTTTCATATGGTGCTAGACCGTGTACCCGAGCGGACAACTCGGATCGAGGAGGGGGCTACGTACCGGTGACCCGCGGAGTCAATCGGCTTTGTAACTTGTCCGGCCTCTTTTTCTTATTTTTGGTAACTTTAACAGAAAGGGGAGTCTCAACCAGTAAGCACATCCCCGGGGGCGAAGAGAGAAAGGTTTTCGGCACAATTTTATATACAATTCACACAATATCAAAGCGATAAAGCACATAGCATGTTGTTCAAATCATATAATGAAGTCAAACAATAACGCGAACGGCAATTCTAAGGAGCTCGAGTTCTTAAACCCCGAAACCGAGGTTTGGGGTTGGGGTCCCCAGCAGAGTCGCCAGAGCTGTCACACCTCCCTTTTTACCCTTTTTTCGCATATATTAAATGTGCTACTGTTTATTACTATACCCCGAGAAGGAATATAATAATAATCGGTGAAGGAGTTTTTCCACTTAAAGGACAGTCGGAACGGGATCAATTTATTTAATTTTTTTTTTCAGAGTCGCCACTTGGGAAAATAATGGTGTCCCAAGTCACCTGTTTAATCCCGAATTCGAGGAAATTGATTCTGTTTTAACAGTCCGTGAAACTAGAAATCCAGATAAGGAATTCTGTTAACCCGGAGAAGGTGTTAGGCACTCCCGAATTCCGTGGTTTTAGCACGGTCACTCAACTGCTCTTTTTGCTTTTATCTAATTTCTTTTTATATTTTAACTAGGTGCTTTTAATATTCCGCCTTTTAATTTTAGAAGAATTGCGACGTCACGAAAACACATTTCGAGTCACACCGCAACCGGTACGCCTGTGACTATAATGCATTTCAGTTTCGCCAAGAGTAAGATTTGGGTCACATAAATGCGCACCCGTATTTAGGAAAGTAATTTATTTACAAATCGTGCCTAAGGGTTTTATCGTCTTTATTAACTTTGGGAAAGACCGTGAAATTCATTAAACGGTCTTCCCGAGTCTAAGTCTTTACAATTAATTTGAGGGCCCCGCAATTGTGTATTTAGTGCGGCGAGGCTCATCTCACTTTTATTAACAATATAATTCTAAAATGACTACATTTCCTATTTTTTAGTTTTTATAAATAAAGAAATCTCATAATTAATTTAGAAATTAAAAATGCAATACTTATCTTATTTATGACAAAAAAACTTAATGAAACAGATTTTAATCTATGTTTAAACAAAAAAAAAATCTTTTTTTTTTCGGAATTATTTTATTATTATTATTATTATTATTTTATAAATACTAAATTTCTTAACTTAATAAAAGAAACTAACTAAAACAATATTAAAGCTTGAATGGTAATATAAAAAAAAAACAATAAAATTATTTATTCAAAATTATCAAAAACTATAATAACATTAAAGCTTGCATGATAATAAAATCATTTATCCCCAATTATTTAAAACTAAGTTTATAAAAAAACAGAAATCACAAATCAATTGTAATTTTTATTTAATTTCGTTTTTTTTAAAACAACAAAAATCCTAATTGATTACATACTTAAAGAAAAATATTTTATTTGCTACATTTGGACAAATATTTAAAAAAAAAATAGACATTACTTAAATTAAAACTGAAAATAAAAGTGCAAAACCAACAACTAATATATGTACAAGCTAAACCACTCTTATAACTAATTTAGACTCATATTTTTTAATTTTTTACTATTTTTGAATTAAACCCTTGATATTACCTATTTACAACTATTTTCCAAAACCAAAATCAACCTTAATTATTTACACCAATATTTTGAGATGGTTAAACTTAAAAAGAAACAATTCTTGTGTTATTAAAAATTCAAATCGTACCTAAATGCCTAATTTACGCAAAATAATTAAAATTCGCATTTTTATTGAACTTAACTACATATTAACAACTTAGTTTATTAAAGACAATATTAAAGAAATTCTAATTAATTCGATTAACAAAAAAGTAATTCATTCTTCCTAAACAATTTGAACATTAATAAACACATTTATAACTATACTATTTAATAACCATTTTTAGAAGTGAATTATTATTGCTACAACAAGGCTTAATTATTTAAAGTTATCACAAAATTTACAAAATATTAATACGGAATTTATTAAAACATAATCTGTAAAAGAAGATAGAAAAACTATTTAAAATTTCAACAAAAATCCTCATCTTTCCCATGTATTCATCTTATCATTTAAACATGATTAGGTATGTACCTGATATAGGAAAGAAAAGAATACCGGTGATCAACACAACAAATAACAACACAGCAATATCACAGCAACAGCAACCTCAAAAATACCCAGTATCCGGATTTAAGCAATAAGAATTAATCACCAGAATTGAACTTCAGAATAAGATTTGTAAAAATGGAAGACTAATTTTTTCAGATTTTTTTTTGTTTCGTTTTTGTTTTTGTTTTACTATTTGCTAACACTCTTTAAGATTTTTTTTCAGATTCTTCTCTCTAAAATGTTTTTCTTCTTACTACAAACTACTACAACAAACAAATTACAAAATTAAACTAAAATCTACACAACAACATATAATCAAATCTAGTCTTCATTTCTATTTCCACAATTCATCTTTACAGCTTCGTATGAAAGAGAGGTACCTGGTTTTGAAAGGAATGGAAGATGGAAAATCAACAGGGCGGTGAAAATACAGCAACAACAACAGTAACAACCAGCAGTAGCTTCAACATCTCAATCCCGAAAATCCCAGCAATACGGAGAAAAACAAAAACCAACAAAAAAATAGAAAAGAAAAATATATTCCAGATTTTCTCTTTGTTTTGTCTTTCTAGCTTTGAAATCTTTTCAATTCTCAAAAGAAACTCTCAAAAAATGAATTTTTCGCCGTGTATACTTCTGTGTCCAGTGTATATCGAGTGTATACTACAGCAGGGAATTTTTTTATTTTTTCTTCTCTTCCTATTTTTCCTCTCTTTTTTCCCACCCTTTTTTTCATAAATCCTCTCTTCTATTTATAGGCAAGAATTTCGAAAATTTTCAGATTTTTTATTAAAAAGAAAATATTTTTTAAATTTAAAGAAAACCCACTAATCCATGTTTTCCTCTCCTTGTTTTCTTCCTTGATTTCCTTGCTCCCCACTACTTTATGTCATGTAATTATGATTATTTTTTGCTAAAAAAAATCTGAAATTTTCTTCTTGGGCCAAGGGGTTTTGGGTTGGGTAAGGGTGCTTAGGATTGGGCTTGTAACTTAATTTGCAAGATGGCCCAATCCAATTGTTTTCTATTTTGTTCTTCTCCATTATTCAACTTCCTAATTAATAAAGCCCAAAATACTAAGATTAATTTATAAAAACTAAAATTATTTTGAAATACTAATCTCATAATAATAATTGTCACCTAATTTTAAATGGTAATTAAAATACAATCACACAATTTGGACATTAAAGGCTAAAATACAAAAGATGCCTATTTTTGTAATTTTTATTTTTGTAAGATAAAATTAATTACTCCTAATTGTAGAATTAAATCCTAAATGCAAATGTGATATATATATATATATATATATATATATATGTGATATATATATATATATATATATATAGTCATTATTTTTTAAAAATGACACTAAATTCACAACAATTGCAAACAACACAAAACTCTTTTATTTTGAATTTTTGGGAGTAATTCTCATATAGGGCAAAAATCACGTGCTCACAATCATTGTCTTATCATATAGACATGCTAGTTTACTACTAGTCCGCAGCTATTTTTGTTATTATGCAAATTCCAATCTCCTGGAACTTGATATTACTGTTTTCCAACTGAAAAATGATAAAAGAGTTTTCAAAAACTACTTTTGAGCCTGCGAGGCTGTATCTGCATATTAGCTGACTAGTAGTGGATCGGGCCGCACGCCGCAGCAGGATATATGTTGGATCGGACTGCACGCCGCAGAGGAATATCTCTATGAGATGTGCTTGGGCTGTAGGAGCCCCTCCGGAGTCCGAACCCCCACAGTGAGCACGGGTACCCAAAATTGGAGTCGGGCTACACGCCGTAGCGGTCATATCATGCATTGCATTGCATTTAGCTACATCTGCTGAGCTGTTATGCTATTTATTGGTATTTGTTAGAACGGGTACAATGAAGATTGAATCTATGACAGGGTACTGATTATAGCTTTACATAGTGCTTTATCACGGATTTCTTATCCGCACTGTCTTACCCTTGTTTATTACCACCGAGTCCGGCGATACTCATTTTACTTTACGGTGGGATCGGGTTGTGCACCGCAACACGAAGTAATAAGGTGTGGGTTGGGGTGATAAGGGTGGCTGAGGTAATAAGGGTGGACGAGGTAATAAGGATGGAAAGCGATCGAAATCGCTAATGAAATTGATACAAAATCATTGATATGGAATTTGTGAAAGGAGACAGCAGGAGAGTTTGCAACCTGTGGGGCACTAATTGCCCCTTTGTTTGACTACTTGTGATTTACGTGATTGATTGGTTGTTGTTCTACTTGTTGATCTTAAACGTGCCTTGTGTTGCGAAATATCTGAAATGAGGAAAAAGTGAAAATATGGTTGACTGGCTTAATTGATTCTTGATGTAATTTATTGGTTGTCTTGTCATCGTGATTCCTGTTTAACAGCTTGAGTTTTCTTGGGACAAAGTTTGTCCATACATACCCATACAATTCAAGTGTACTAACGTCCTTTTTGCAACGGGATGCTACATTTGTGTTATGATTGTAGGTGGATCAGTAGCAGGCACTTCAGCACATCGGCAGTAGTATTCTTCATCCTCCACTGCCCGTTTTGGTGAGCCCCTTTCTTCCTCGGGGCCCTGTGTGGTTCACTCTACTTTCGTTTAGATTTCATTTTGGTTTGTAAGGTATAGTCGGAGCCTTGTTACAGGCAAGTATTGTATTCCCTTTTTTTGTATCCTAGAGGCTCCATAGACATGTAAACTGTGGGATTTCAGTCTTATGTACATACATGATGTATGTCGGGCGTTGTAAAAACTGCAAACTTGTTAATGAATCACTCGTATGGTTTGTTTGCTTATTGTAAAATCATTCATGGTTAGTCAGATATTTGGTTAATGAGAAACAATCAACACATGGGTAACGCATGGGAATGAAAGGCACTCAGGTCCGCTTGACTGGGGCAACCCGGTCAGGTGCCGGTCATGTCCCTTGATTTTGGGGCGTGACACATAGCCTCTCGTAGATAAGTACAGACGCCTCCGTACCGATCCGTGAGACTCTAATAAATCAGATTGTGATTCATGACTCCTATGAACCTAGAGTTCTAATATCAACTTGTCACGACCCAAGTTCTTCCTCCGTGAACTGTCGAGACGACACCTAGTCTCTACGACTAGGTAAGCTTATCATTTGCGAAAAAAGGAAAAATAAAATATGAAACTAGCAAAGTACGAGTAAAATAATAAAGAAAGGTATAATGTTGCTCGGCATATACAATAACACTCTTTTAAACTGAGCAAAACACTCCCGAAATCCAAAATCTCATGAAATCACAAGCTAGAGAAAATTTACATAGTGTACTAACTCTAGAATGTCTAAACCAAAAGTAAATACATGAAGTGTAAAGCTAAATGAGAGAATATAGAAGGAATTCTAGGTCTGCGGATGCGATAGATATACTTCGAAGTCTCTGAAATTGCCCGCCTCACTGATGGAATGGCTGAGCAGAAGAACCTGGATCTACACATAAAAAACATGTGCAGGAAAGGGTATGAGTACACTACAATGGTACCTAGTAAGTACCAAGCCTAACCTCAGTCGAGTAGTGACAATGAAGACCAGGGACTTACTGGTTATATAAATATATAATAAAGTAAAACAATATAGAACGTGACAGTGTAATTAATATGCTAACAGTCAAATAAAGGGAAATCTTGGAAAGAAAATAGCTCAGTAAACAGTTATAACAACATGGATCTCCCAGGATGACGTACTGTAGTGTCACGACCTGAATTTTCCTCTATCGGGACCGTGATGGCGCCAAACGTTGAACCCGCTAGCCAAGCCAATGTTAGTGATTTTATACCATTTCCTTTATCTTTAACAATTTATGAGATAATATAAGAAAATTAGCGGAAATCAAAATGCGGAAGAACATAATTTAACAGTTTAATTTAATACTAATATGAAATCCATAATAGAACTTTACCCAAAACTGGTGTCATAATTTCACAGACTCTCTACGAATACGACATATAGTGGCATGAGCAAGAAAATACAAATCAGTCTAAAAAATAGGTAAAACCAAAAAAAAAAAAAAGATAGAAGGGGATGCCAAGGCTTGTGGACGCATGCAGAACTACCTCAGATCTCCATTAGACTGAAGTCAACAACCTTGATCTACGGTTCGTATGGTCCAGCACTGGGATCTGCATAAGAAGTTCAGAGTGTAGCATCAGTATAACCGATCCCATATACTGGTAAGTGTCGAGCCTAACCTCGACGAAGTAGTGACGAGGCTATAGCAGGGCATAACAATTTGAATAACCTGCAACAATTTATAAAAGTACATAATGAAAAATAACTGAAACTTGCTTTAAAGGAACACATTACCCAACCAGTCTACTAGTATTCAGCTATAACCAATCCTCGTGGAATTTCAACACCTTAATAATAACTTCAATAGAAATAAATGCCAAAACAATAGTTGATGCGGCGTGCATCCTGATCCCGCCATATAAATAATAACAATAACAATATTTCCAATAATAACAATATCAATATTCTTCCTTATTCCTCCTTGTTGCAGAGCGCAAGCCGATCCCACATATCCTCCCTTGTTGCTCCTCAACACATATCACCCTTATTCATCATGTTGCCGCACGCGCCCCGATGCTACTTATGCACCCTTATTACTTCTTGTTGTGGCGTGCGACCCGATCCCCCTAAACAATCACAAATCTCCCTTATTCCTCCTGTTGATCCCAACATATGTATATATCAACACCAATCACAAGAATAAACACAAGGTGTTTCACAAGTTAACTCAATTTTCACAATTCTTATACTTCACTACACAAAGGAATTTCGCTATGATTATGAAACTTCACTCATGAAACCAAATTAGCGGGACCAACCAACGTGCACCATAAGGCACCAATTAATCCATATAAACCAACATGATAATAAAATAAAGCTACAAAATCAATAATGCCTCAACAGAAACATCAACAACTAACATGTAATAATTAAATAATTCAATGAAGAGAACAACAGTTAACATGAAGCAATTATACATGGAACATTTACTGATCAAGTAGAAATTAAGGCATGTAAGAATTCATGATCAAGTAGCAATTAAGGCATGGGAACATCTTAAGCAGGTAGCAAATAAAACGTGAAATAGTATAATAGGAAACGGGGAAGGGAAACAAACAAAAAATGGAAATTTGGCATTGCATAGGTACTCGCTGCGACACCTACACGCCACGCACGTGATATTTCATTTAGTACATAAGTCGGGAATTCCTATTCTCTCAAGTCAAGGTTTAACAAAAAACTTACCTCAAGCCAACGGAGAATTCAACACTCAACCATCACTTTACCTATTGATTTCACCACCAATTCACATGTATCTAGCCGGAATAAGGTTGCCACTTGTGGATGACAAGATGCAGGAAGCGAGTCTCAGATGGTTCGGGCATGTGTAGAGAAAAAGCCTTGATGCTCCGGAGAGGAGGTGTGAGCAATTGGCCGTGGTGGGCACAACGAGAGGTAGAGGGAGGCCTAAGAAGTACCGGGGAGAGGTGATCAGGCAGGACATGACCCGACTGCAAATTTCTGAGGACATGACCCTTGATAGGAATGTTTGGAGGTCAAGCATTAGGGTTGTAGGGTAGGGTTAGTGAAGCCTTGCGCACTTCATTCCGGGGTTGAGGCAGGGTGGTATTAGGATTGATCTTAGATAGCTTGCAATCTATGTTGAATTAACTTTATCCTTGATCTGTCTTAGCATCGGGCCTTAGTTCTGGTTAATGTTATTGCATGTCATTTATGTTTTGGTTGTTATGCTTCTCTTACTATTATGGTTTCGACTGAAGTGACTAATGATTTGTCTTCTTCTCTTTTCCTTTTTCTTTTTTTGAGCCGAGGGTCTTTTGAAAACAGCCTTTGTGCCCTTTCGGGGTAAGGGTAAGGTATGCGTACATATTACCCTCCCCATACCCCACTTTGTGAGATTTTACTAGGTAGTTGTTGTTGTTATTGTTGTAAATGCTAATTAACTAATTCTAATGCATGGATATGAATTTCCCAATGTTTATCCTAAAAAGTCAAAACACGACCTCGAACTCGCTTAGTCAAAACTCGATGTTCATACCAAAAAATGATTATCCATTCACCCACGAACTCAATATGCAATTAGTTTTGAAATCCAACCTCAAATTGGGGTTCAAATCTCAAAAATTCGAAAATCTTAATTTATACACAATAACACCCAATGTCCCATGAAAAACCCTAGATTTTGAAATAAAATCATGTAAAAAATAAAAAGGATTGAAGAAAATGAGTTAGAAATCACTTACCTATGATTTGAAAAAGTTTGAGTCTTTGAAAAATTGCCTAATTATGTGTAGGGTTTGAGAGAAGTGTAAAATGATGTAAAATCCCGCCTAAAATTTCACTTATCATGTGGCAGATATCACAATTGCAATTAGGGGTTCGCAATTGCAAACCTTTTGGAAGTCTGCTACCTTCACATTTGCGAAGGAATGTTGCATTTGTGACAGAGGGCCTTCGCAATTTCTGGACCAGTGTTCGCATTTGCGGTGAGGGCCTGCCCAGGCCTTGGTTCATATTTGCAACATATTGGTCGCATTTCCCAGTCCTGCTTACTTCGCAATTGCAAAGCCCGATCTTGCAAATTGTGAGATCAGAGGACTATGCAAAAATACCAGATGCACAGATGAGTTTCCTAAGTCCAAAACACTGTGTGGCCAATCCAGAACTCACCCGAGCCTTCGGGGCTCCAAACCAATCATGCACACAAGTCTAAAAATATCATACAGACTTGTTTGTACGATCAAATCTCCAAAATAACCTCTCAAACAACGCATTTAACACCAAAAATCATGAATTTCACAAGATAGTTCAAATTTTTATTTTCACAACCAAGGGTCCAATTTATAGCAAATCAACTTCGATTCTTAAGAAATTTCACATACATAACCTAAGTATTATATTAAACATGTACCGAGCTCCAGAACCAAAATACGGGTCCAATACCATCAAGATTTTACACCATTTCATTTCTAAAAGTCCTTATAATTTTCCAGCAAACAATTTTCTTTAAAAATTCTTTCATCGGGCTTGGACCTCGGATTCAATTCCGGGCATATGCCTAAGTCCCATATTTTACTACGGACCCTACGGGATCATCAAATTACGAGTTCGGGTCTGTTTACCAAAAATATTATTTGAAGTCAACTTTAATTAATTTTAAAGGCCAAATTTAATATTTTTCTTAAAATTCACATAAATGCTTTCCAGAATTGCGCTTGGACCGTGCACACAAATCGAGGAGACATACAAGGAGGTTTTCTAGGCCTCAGAACACGTAAATGGACTTTAAAATAAAAGATGACCCTTTGGGTCATCAAATGTAGTCCCAAACATAAATGTGTCGAGGAGCTCCCAGGATGTCGTCCCGTAGTCCAAAAGTAAATAGCTAGTACAAGGGGATCTCACAGGATATCATCCCGCAGTCCTAACTAATAAATTGCATGGGGATCTCCCGAAATAGCGATCCGTAGTCCCAAAGTAAACAAGCAAGGGGGATCTCCCGGGATACCGTCATGTAGCCTCAAAGTAAACATACAACAGTCTCAGAAAGAATCAACAGTTCTATTCAGGAAAAATAAGGATTTCTACTCTAAACATGCTACACAAAAAACCAAGTAAACAGTTAAGGCAAATAAGGCAGTTAATCCACATAATCATACTTTCCTAAACTAAATAGGAACTTCAAGTACAAATATTGCTCAATTAAGGAATACACACATATTTACTTAATGAAAATGGAGTTTTTCAATAACTAGCATGTGTACGCACTCGTCACCTCACGTACACGGCATTCATATAACAAAAATACCAAAATCCTAAGGGGAGAGTTCCCCCACACAAAGTTAGGCAAGCCACTTACCTCGAACCAAGCTCAATCAATCCGAAATCACACCTGTCACGCCCCATTTTTCATCCTCGCGGAGAAGTCTGGGTTTCAACATTCATGGGGGAACAACTCGTTTACTTTTGGGAATTGGGTATTTCAAGAATTGCCACCTAATGGATTATGGTGCATTAGGCACCTAGAGTGATTAATTTATGTAAGTAGTTTGCATTACCAGAGGTTAGGGTAAGAGCTCGAAATAACCTTGAGGGGAAGGTGCTAGGCACCTCTCGCGGTCTACAATGGTGGGTCCCGGACGAACTTAAACTATATGAATTAGTTAAATAACAAGTAAGCAAGTATTTGCAAATAAAATAGCTTTCCCCATCTAAATGCATATATGGTCAAGGAAGTTTAGATAGCAAAGATAAAAGAAGGAAATTTAGAAAATTTAAGCATATACAGGAATTGGGAAAGGGAAGTCTTAAGTTGATTAGCCTACGGGATCATACCCATGCAATGCCCGATAATCACTCCTCAATGGAAGGGGCTACACGTGACATTAGCGCACAGGTCATCATATCCTTTTACTACCCAATACCCTCCCCTAGTGGTTATAATGAGTTTAATTAATCGCCTCTAAGCGTGTTGCTACCCGTCCCTTCTTTGTGGTCCTGGAGGAATTTGTAACCTCTAAATCTGGACAGTTCTAGACGGCCTAAGGATTATAAAAGCTAACAATTTAGGCAACATGCAAATAACATATAGGACAAGTAAATGAAGACAGGCAGTTAAAGGCTTACATTTACCTTCACATGTACATAGGAAAACAAACAACACGTCTAAAATATAGGTTTTGAAGAAAGTTCAGAAATTCTAAGAGCATGGTATCTAGATGAATGTATATTCAGGATATGCATAAGAAAAGTGGCACAATCCTAACCAGTTTGCCTACTGGTTGTGTAGCATGTTAAGCCTAGATACTTTCATACATAAACAGAAATGGTTTCAATTTTAACGCCCTAAGTTTTGCCTAAGTGGGTATATGCAGTCATAATTCTGGAAAACATTTTGAAGTCCTTTATCCTATGGGCATGCTTTCTAGTGACATTAATTAACACAATGTAGAAGATAATTAAAGAAATGACTAGGATAATTAATTAACCTGATTCAGAACCTATAGGCGTGAGTTCTAATCAAACTGATTTGAGATCCTACGGGCATGGGTTCTAATTAAAATTGATTTTAGAACCTTAGGCATGAGTTCCAATTAAAACTGATTTTAGATCCTTTGGGCATGATGCCTAATCATGTAAAATGAAGCAGGCACAACTTATTTCAACCAAAGCAAAACCCTATAGGCATATTATCTAACAAAATATATTTGAACCAAAATGAACCCAATAGGCATGTTATCTCACAAAATATAATTGAACCAAAGTAAAATTTATAGGCATGTTATCTACCCAACTTTACCCAAAATATACAATTACCCTTTATTTTCATTAGTCAACCCATTATCTGTTTACACTTAATTATTACAGACCAATGATTGAATAAAAATTACATAAATAGAATATAAATTAAGTTATATGGAGCCTGAAGTAGGCCTAAAGCAAATTCTGGTGTACGAGGCCTTCACTAGTCTCAGATGCCCAAGATTCATTGCCACATTTGTGTCCAGGTGTGTCAAAGTTCCCTAAGGACCTTAAAGATATCGGGCAGAGCTCACAACCAGAATTTCTTAAATAAGGACTGATTATGTGCAGTGTGGAAGAGCCAGCCCTGATATGCCAAAGTTCATAGAGATCTCAGGGACCTCTAAGCAATATACATACAAGAGTGGCACGACTTAATAACCTAAGAATAAGTGAAAGACCTCTAAGAAATAAACATACCAGAGAGGTAGGACTTAATAACCTAAGAATAAGTGAGAGTGTTTGACATGATTTAAAAGAGTTTTGGTAATCAATATGGAGAGGATTCTTGGAAGTAAATATGTTTTCTGAAAAAACAGTACTGATTTGGAGGTAAAAACAGCTTGATAAAAAGTATGAGAAACACTTTTAAGTCAAACACAAATCACATAACAACCATTATTCAGAAACACTTGGCAAGCATGTTCCACACAAGGAAAAAGGGGTTGGGGACAAATAGAATATACCTTAGTGTATAGTGGATCACATAAATAGCTGGGTGCATAGAATTCTCTGTCACACCTCCTTTTTCCGCATGCCCGCGAGGGCGCGAGGGTAAGGAGTTTTTCCAATTAAAGGACAATCAAAACGAGATTTATTTATTAAGAGATTCAGAGTCGCCACTTGGGAGATTTATGGTGTCCCAAGTAACCGGTTTGAATCCTGAATTGAGGAAACGTTTGACTCTATTTAATAGTCCGCGAACCAGAAATCCGGATAAGGAATTCTATTAACCCGGGAGAAGGTGTTAGGCATTCCCGAGTTCCGTGGTTCTAGCACGGTCGCTCAACTGTCATATTTGGCTTAATTATCTGATTTATACCATGCTTTAACTTATGTGCAAAGCTTAACCCTTAACCGCTTTTTAATATTTTTACAAGAATTGCAATATTGTAAAAATGTATTTCGGATCACACCGTACCAGTACGCCTGTGACCTTTAACGCATTTGACTTTGTCTAGATTTAAATTTGGGTCACATAAATGCGCATCCATATTTAGGAAAGTAATTTATTTACAAATCGTTCCTAAAGCAATTACGCGTTTGCAACTTTACGATGGCCATGAAGATTCGCTAAATGGCACGCCTCAATTTCTAAGGATCAATTCAAGATTAAATAAAGTGAGGGCCATGCAATTGTCATTTTTTGTTTGGCATGGCACACCTCGAATTAGAAAATATCACTGCAACCCAAGAAACACTCAATCATTTATACATTGTCTTCAATATCCATAAACAAGAGTTAATACTCAGAATCACTAGAAATTAAGCATTTAATCAATTGTACTATGGCTCACTCAAAATTTGTTCATGGCAATTTATTTTAATTCTGTTCAAATCCCAAAGCTCATGGTCCGTTTTGACTTAAACAAATTGGGGTTTTCTTTAATTGCTATTCTTATCTTTGGCCGAAGAGATTATGGAACCAAATTAAGCCCCAATAAATATCTAAACATACAAACAACAATAGAAAGGATTCTATTTCTCACCAGCATCGTCAATCCCAAAATAAGGACATGAAACTTTGTTTTGCTAAGCATGTATTTATACAATCCATAAAAATAAAAACATCTCTATCTTCTTCTATTTACTTTTAAAAAAAAACTTTCAATATGCATTAACATCCTCCAACCAATTTACCAAGAAGAAAGCGACGCTCAAACGAGCAAATTGTTGCCTTCAAAATCATTAGCTAAAGAATGCTCTCAAACAGATCCAGAAACAAACAGAGCACTCGAATTCCAACGATTGGCCTATATTCTAAAATATTTTTCCCGCAACTTGCTTCATCTCATTTGAGATTTTACTAATTATTCTAACTTGCTAACTTGCCTCTCATATAACTCATCCCATCATCAAAACAAAACAGTAAAATTTCAATCTAAACAAGTCACAAAACAGAGAACGACGGATTAATGGAAGCACATTATAAACAAAAAAAATAGAGTATATGAAACTAAGAAAATAGGATTGTCCAGATCTGAAGCTACACATTACAGCCCTTTAGTATTTAAGTACAGGACAACTACAGAGCCTACTTATCTCCTATTCGAGCAAATAAAACACAAATCAAGCATAGAAGTCCAACATTTCACAAATCAAAGACTTGAATTCATGATCCAAATGTGATATTACATCATTGGGAATTCAGATGTGTACCTGTTATTTGGAAACAAAGAAGGATAAAGAAGATCATCAGCAGTTTGGCAATACAACAGCAAAACAACAGCAGATCAGCAACTTCGTTTCAACAGGACAGTGATCCGGCAAACCAAATAACTCAAAGTAATCCACTATTACTCCAAATTCAGATTATTCCAGCTCCAAAATGACTTGAAAGTAGTTCCAATAGTGAACGAAAAATGCCAAAGATCAAAGAAGAAAGGAAAAAAAATTTCAATGACACAGTCCAATTTTAGTTCCTTCTCTCTCTGTTTCTATTTTCTTAAAACCTCTCAAGTGTATCTCTCCTCTGATGAGACTCTCCTATATGTGTGTCTATCTCTGATTGTCCTATTCTGATTTTTTTTCCAGATTCTCTATCTCTCTCTCTCTCTCTCTCTCTCTCTCTCTGTATATCTCCTTTAATCTCCCTCTGTTCTTCCTTTTTATAGCCAAAACAAGCGCCCTTATTAAATTCACAGTGTTTCACCATTTTCAGCCTGTATATCCCTTCCCATGTGCACCCTTTAACCCTTTTATCATACCTCCCATGTGATTTTTGATTTCCAACTCTTAAGAGCACTCAATGAATTAAGAATTCAATCCCTGAAGGCAAGTATGGGGAACTGTTGTTAGCAGGCTCCACCAGCATCTGCTGTCCAGCTGATGCCATGTGCTTGGCACCCTTTTTTATTACCCTTAATCTATGTTGAACTCAACAAAACCATGCCTAATATGATTAAATCATTAACAACGATATCCAACCTAAGTTCTGAAATAAACTCAATTAAGATGTAATCCTAAATTCAAACTATCCAATTATCCATTCACATTCAGCAATAACTACACTAGGATTTAAACAAACCTAAACAAAATCAATTAATAGTGAAGACAAATTCATACGAAATTGCAACAATGGAAGATTTCAAGACTCGGCTAAAACAGGGATTTCGTAAAAACTAATTGTTCGACGACGTTAATCAATCGAACATGTACACTAATAACAAACAACAATCAGACAATCAAAAGAAATAACAATTTCGACCAAACAAAAGTTCTTGAGTTCGGAGAAGAAGAGAGAAAAAAAAATTAACTAAAACAAACGAAAATAAACTATACTAAGTTCTAAAAACAGAAAGAAAATACCTTGAGAAGAAGAAATTGGAACGGACAGCTTGGCACAAATCTCGGATTTGGCTCGTATTCGGATTTTGGAGTCTAACGGACTTTAGTCAAAGTGTTTTCAACTAAAAATACTCCGAATAAGGTCTTTTAGACCCCAAATCACTAATTAATCGGAAGAAATTTAACCTTTAGGATTTCTAGAGTTCTTGAAGGTGTGATTTGGGATTCGAACGGTTTAGGATAGATTTGAACGAAATGGTTTGTGGATTCGGATAGAGGGGAAGGAGGGGAAACTTGTGTTGTTTTGTTGGCCGACGGCGTTGTTGGCCGGCGGCGTTGTTGCCGCCGGGTTTTGGGCGTGGGGTTGTCCGGCGGCTAGGGTTATTTCAGGGTCGTTTGGTTTGGGTAAATTTAGAGACGAAAATGAAATGGGAAAATGGGTTTGGGGGGTGTTTGGTATATTGAAATTGTAAGAATTAAGCTCAACCGTTGGATTATTACATCCAACGGCCAAGATTAATGGGGTGATGGGCGGGTTAGGATTGGGTTTGGGTACGGATCCGGGTAAGCTGCAGTTTGGACTGGGGTTATTTTAGTTTTTGGGCCTGGGATTTAATTAAGAAGTGGTCCAATCCGATTTAATTCCTCTTCTTTTCATTATTTCCAGTTTTCCTCTTCTCTTTTAAATTCCTAATTTATTAAAACAAAAATCCTAGATTACACTACAAAAAATCAAATTAACTTATATTTATAAAAAAAATACTAATTAGGTTACACTAACGATTAACGCACACAATTAAATATTTATTAAATATAAATCACACGGACTAGGACATTAAATGCTAGAAATGCCAAAATACATATTTTTTTGTTATTTTTGATTTTCATAAAACAAATTTAATTACTATAAATTGCGAACATGGATTTTATAAACAAATGCAATATATTAAGATAATTTAGGCATACAAACATGAACGCACAAATACACAAAATCCACAATAATTGCAAACGACACAAAACTATTTTATCTTGAATTTTTGGGAGTAATTCTCATGTAGGGCAAAAATCACGTGCTCACATTCTCAAGGGGTTCTACAGAACTAATATGTTGGATATAATGCAAGTCATTGACACATGAGCAAAGATCACAACAGAAACATATTGAGGACATATAAACAACACAACTAGAGTTACCTTGGAGAGACTAGAAAACTTAGCAGGAGTAAGGCAGAACATGCAAGAACTTAAATGGACAGACTAGGCAAGTATCAACAAGTGTAGACATGCTAATCACACACTTAACAAAATAAAGTTTAGGCATACTCAATAAACAGTAGTCATGCTAACAGGCTAACCACATACGGAGCAAGACAGTGTTAAACATGTTAAACAAAATAGTAGACATGCAAGTAAAGTGGAGACATGCTAATCACATATTGAACAAGGTGTATTATGCATGCTATATAAGCAGTAAACATAAGCAGGAATGAACTCAAGACTGGTGAACTAAGGCAGTAAATAAACACATAGGTTTAGATTATAAAATTTAATTAGAGGCATACCAGCTAAGGAAAGAGAACACAGGATCTAAGATAAGTGTTGTGCATTTTCCAGCCTTGGCTTACAGCCGGCTAGACTAATAAATATCACAAGTAGCAAAAAGAACATGAAACTTTTTTAAAGTGTAAGAGTAGTTGATGAACTAATGTTCGTGTCTAAGAAGTTAAATAAAAGAGTTTATATAGTAGTCCAAGAGTAGAGCAAATAAGGTAAAGTAATCAATAATCAGCAATTGAGGGATCTCCGATTCAATCACACAAAGAGGTTCAGCATAATCTTCTCCTATAATTGAGGAAAATTAGCCAACGGTAATGCCATGAACTAGTTAAAGCAAATCAGACTGAGTAAATAAGTAAAGAATCGGAGACCTTACTAAGTAAATGAGTTCAAATCAAACTAAATAAAGAATTTTAGAATAAAATAATCAAGAGTTTAATTAAGAAAACAATCATGTAAAGAATCTGTAAATATACATAAGTTAATTAAGGCAAGAACGACCAATTAAGGTCATAAATATAGAAATAATCAAGAAGCATGCACACGAAATTCTGACATAGCAAGTCACTCATCAATTCTGGAAAGAACATGTCAATTCTCATAAACAAAATAGGTTGAGTGAAACTTCTAGGAACATAGAGAACTTAGACGGAAATTTTTTCAAAACCTTAATTTGAAAACGCTTAAAGAAGGAAAACAACCATGGAAAACTTGAAAGCATATCAACACACAGAGGTTTGAACAAACATAAATCATATAAATCAAAACCCGAAATAGTATAGTTTTTAGAAAATGATTAGTAGTAGATAAGTAAAAGAACCTAAAACAATAGCCATGAAAGTTTGAAAATACTTCAGATACCCAGAGGTTCGACCAATAAACAACAAGAAAAACAAACACTAATATAACAAATTGTTCAAAATCGATTAATTATTTGAGAAATAAAGGAGCCTTAAGGAAAAAGTAATGGCGAACTCAAATCATTCCAGATCTACAAGGATCTGGACGGATTCAAGTCCAAATGCTAAGTTTTGAAGAAAAGAGAGATGGTAAAGAGAAACTGGCCCTTGAATCAAAGATTTGAGCCATGAAACTTTGATAGAAAGCACTCACATACCATAGACAGACTCTTTAAAGAGTTTTGAATGAGATCTGGACCAGATATCTTCGAGGTCCTTCCATGAAACCACACAATCGAGCAACCAGGGAAAATAGGAGACGAGTAGAGGTCTCGTACAACCATGGGAAGCCATAGATCGGGTAGGCATCAAAGGGATTAGGGCTGGTTCTAGGTGGCGGTAGATATGGTTAAGTTTGGTTTCGGAGATAGTTGGAGAGGAAAGGGTTTCAAGGGCGGCAGGTGCAAGCAATTGGCTAGGGTTTGAGGGTCGTTGGGACTAAAAAAGGAAAGAGGTGATGGTGGCCTTTTATCTCTGTGACCAACGACCAAGATTAAAAGGGTTTGGGGGTCGGGTTAGATGTTATGGGTTTGGGCTGGTTTTTTATTTAGTTGGGATTTTGGGGGTGTTTAATTTAGGCTAAAAATCCTAAAATATGAGGGTCATTTATTAAATGCCCATTTAATCGATAAAACAATTTTTAGAAATAACTAATAGGTTGTAAAAAATGATTTTTATACCTAGAAATATTTTAAAATAATCACTTAGTATATTAAAAATATAAGAGGATATTTTCTTGTAAAAAAATATAATAATGCAGCATAGGCTATACGTGCAAAGTAATTGCAGTTGCATCCTAAAAATAAAAAAATGTAGCTAATTATGCAATAATTGAAACCTATATAAATACAAATGATAAAATTAAGCCACAAAAATTATTATAAAACTATTGGTGATGCAATCAATGATTGTTTTATAAATAAAATGCGGGGAGAAATTAATTGAAATATTTTAAAAATACATAAATTATATAAAAAATACTAATTGACGCCAATGCATAGTTTTTGAAACTATTATGGGAAAAATTGGGTATCAACAAAGCCATTGCCACGAGTATCCAACTGTGAGTGGCCCAAATCTAATCAAATAAATTCATAATGTAAATATAACTACAGTCAACAAGTTTAGCTAAAGGAATCGAAGCTAAGACAAGAAAATAACAAAAATGCCCAAAAATCTTCCCAGGACCACGTCTCGGAATCGGGTAAAAATTACGGATTATGAACACTCATTCACTCACGAGTCTAACCAAACCAAAATCACTCAAATCTAATACCAAAACCTCGATCAAAATCTCAAAACTCGACCTAAGAACTTTTCCTCACTTCTCTCAATTTTTCACCCCAAATTGAAATTTAATGACGAATTTAGGCTTAGATTAATAGGATACAATCAAAAATTGGGTTAGGAATCATTACCCATTGATCTTCTCTTCAAAATCCCCACAGAATCGCCTTCTCCCCAGCTCCAATTTTATTTTTTTCAAGTTATGAACTCAAACCCTCGATTTTTCATATTTCTGCCCAGCCATTTCCGCTTCTGCAGTCATGAGGCCACATCTGCGGCTGGGTAACCGCACGTGCGAAGTTTCATTAAAGCCTCAGGTGCCGCACTTGTGCTTCACTCCTCGCAGATGCACTCCCGTTTTTGCGGTCCTTGAGCTGCATTTGCCACCAACAACCTTCAAGTCTCTGAACGCATCTGCGGTTGCCTAGCCGCTTCTGCGATGCCGCACCTGCCGTCCAAACTCCGCAGGTGTGAAATGAACAGGTTCAGCAACTTCAGCAATTGCCTAAGTCCAAAACTACTTCCGTTAAGCATCACTCACCCAAGTTACCTAGGACCTCAATCAAACATGCCAACTAATCCTAAAACATCATACGAACTTATTCCAATACTTAAATCACATCAAATAATGCTAAAACCATGATTCACCCTTCAATCCAAGCCTAATGAACTTAAAATCTCAAAAATTATACAACCGATGATAAAACCAATCAAACCAAGTCCGATTGACCACAAATTTTGTACATAAGTGTCATTCAATAGTACGAAACTATTCTAACTTTCGGAATCAAATTCCGAACATGATATCAAAATTTCACTATCAATCCGAAAACTTCAAAAATTCAACTTTCGGCATTTCAAGCCTAAATAAGCTACGAAACTCCAAAACACAATCCGAACACGTCCCTAAGTATGAAATCACCCAACGGAGCTAACAGGATCGACGAATTTTTTTTTCTAAGGTCGTCTTCACACTGTTCTGACTATGGTCCAAATTCTAAAGCTTAAGCTCTCATTTAGGGACCAAATGTCCCAAAACACTCCGACACTCAAAACGAATCTTCCCGGCAGTTCACAATAGCAGAAGTTGACACAAAAAGTATTTAATAGGGGATTGGGATGTTAATTCTCGAAACGACCAGCCGACTCATTACTATATACGCTGCCAAAATATTTGTTTTACATGTTTTCTCTTTATTTCATGAATTATCTTATTTCATGCCTTAATTGTTACATGCTATAATTGTCTTCTATGTCGTAGTTTGCTATTTGTCATTTAATTATTCTTATATAGAATTGTTTGTTCCTTGCATGACTCTGTGCTTATTTGCTACTTGCCTTAACTGTTTTACTTGCACACCTTAATTGTCACGTGCTTTACTTATCTTGTTATTTTCGTAATATTTGTTGCATCTTTTTATTGTTACATGATTCCTCTATTGCCTTGCACTCATACTATTTGATTATAAAAATTCTTATATATTGAGTTATTGGGTTATTTATGTTTGTTGAAATTATTTGTGGATCGGGTTGTGCGTCGCAATTTGAATTAAAGGATAATAAATTAAAATGGTGGAATAAGGAAGGATTATGATATTAATAAACAATGATATGGTGGTATCAGGTTGCGCGCCACAATGGTTTATGTACGTAATACTGGATTTTGATAAATGGTGATATGGTGGAATAAGGGAGGATTATGATATTGATTAATTTTGATTTTGATAAATAATATTATGGTGGGATTGGGTTGCACACCACAACGAAATATTTAAGTTATACTTGATATTGATAAAGAATGTTACAGTTGGATCAGGTCGCACGCTGCAAGGGATTGTGTGTGTTGTACTTGTTGTTGTTGTGTTAGTTTCAACATTTTTATACGAGATTACGAAGCTTGTTGTTCTGGGCTTCTAATAGTGAGTTTGAATTTATTTTCATAAACCAATTGCTTCGCCAACTTTTCATATTGTATTCATGAATACATTAGCTTAAATACATCGAGTATACTCTATAACAAGTTAAAACATAGTTATAGGAAGTAATGTAGTAAATAGTAGTTAGAGCAAATTAATAATCACTAAAACATATTGATTTCTAAAAATTTCTCTTATAGAAATGTCACCAATCACTCTCAAGCTATTAGAATTAAATAAAAACATATAAAAGAAATATTTGTTGGCTTCACATTATGTATAAGTCAAACTTGAGAATAACTCGCAAATTGACAAATTATTTAGTACAATTAGATAGAGTAATGCTAAATTAAAAAAAAGTCGTGGGGTTATATATTTAGTATTCTGATAATATAATATCACATGTCTTGCGTATTATATCGTGTCCCTTATGATAGTTACTGGTAGATATTATTGTATGCCTATAATTTATGATTTTATGTTTAGTTAACTATTTATGCGATTTGTGTTGGAGTCACTAATATTTTCTTTTTTCCTCCTCTTTTTTCTTCTCTTTCTCTTGAGTCGAGGGTTGTTTGAAAATAGCATCTATGCCCTTTTGAGTAGGGATAAGGCCTATGTACGTATTACTCTTTTCAGACCTTACTTTGTGAGGCTGAGTAATTGATGTTGTTGTATAATATGATATCACATATAGTTTGAATTCGAATCAATAGATCAAATTCAATTACTTGATTGTTTCTTTAAAATTGCATTAGCCTATTGAAAGCAACTTTTAGCATGCAAAAAAACAAAAAAAAAAAGGAAAATATTCCTAGGAGTCTTTTTCAATTGTGTCCAAGTGTGTAGCAATATCATATGATATTTAAATTCATATTATATTCACATGATATATCAAGCCATTCTGAATTTTAATAACAATTATAACTATTTGGACAAATAACAATTAGGGACATGTCTAATGAAATTTAAGTTGGCTTCTCAATTAATTTCATTATATCAATTTAAAAAAAGAACTCATGAAAACATTCTCCCGCTTCATCAATCTCAATTTGAATGTCTTATTTAGGTTCTTGATGTTCCAAAATATGATCTGACTTTGTTTGAAATAAAATAGGTAATGCATTTTGAATATTATTATTTTTGATAAAATTGTTTTAATTGTTATTACTTGAAATGATAACCTTTATTTTATCTAATTTATACCCTAAATAATTATAAAAAGAATCCACGTAAAATAAAGTATATTAATAGCGAGATATTTGAAGGACTACAATTTCATATATCAAATTTATGAATGATATAATCAGTGTTGATTTGTACATACATAGTGAAAAGTTGCCTTAAAGTAACTTTTTAAAAGAGAGAGGAAAAAAAAAAAACTAATGATAGAATATTTGCAATCTCAAAAATCTTGTAATTATGAAAAAACAAGAAAGCCATTAAATAGTGAGCTTGGTGTTGTAATCTCCATCAAATAAATATCCTTTATATAATTATTTATTTTATTCTCAATTATAACTCATTTTGTTTGAGAAAAAAAAAACAATTTCCCAAATATTATAATTTTTAGTAATTTTGTTTTTCAATCAAAACAATTCATGTTTCATAGTTTACTTTACACCATCGTGACTCTAATTCTTACTCTATAAATTTCTTTCATCGGAACAAAATATTTTATGTTCCTGCTAACAATTACTTTACACCATTCATGACGGAAAATCCTCAACTAATTTTTTCGCATAACACCATTATGACTATAAATTCTACTCATTCAATTCTTTCTCTTTAAACCATCTTGACCATAAATCTTACTCATTCAATTTTTTCCGCTTCATACCATTGTGATAGCAATTCTTACAATTCTTTTGCTTTACACCATCGTCCCTGTAATTCTTACTCATTCAATTTTTTCCGCTTTATACCATTGTAATAGTAATTCTTAGTCGTTCAATTTTTTAGCTTTACACCATCATCTATGTAATTCTTACTCATTCAATTTTTTCGGTACCATTACAATAAGAGTAATTCTTAATTGTTCAATTCTTTTCATCAAAACGAGAAATTTAATATTCCTACTAACAATACGTTTTATGGCTTTTGTATCATAAATTTGACTCAACCTCTCTTTCTTCACTTTTGGCTACCCTAACACTAGCAGTAATATCAGTGGAGTGTTTAGTTTTCAATTTGTCACTTTCGGGTCTGTACTTGCTCCGTTTTCGCTCCGTTTTGTTGCATCTCACACTACTTCGTACGTGTCGATTTTATATTTTCCTTTTTCTTAAAAGAACATCTTCATTTTCAATTCAAGAAAAAAGAATTGGGAAAAATCCGCTGAAGCAAAAACAAAAAAAATTATAGGATTAGGGTTTTCTCCTATCTCTCTCTATAATTCTTCATATCTCAGCATTTCCTTTTTTCCTTTTTTTTTAAAAATAGAATTTTAACTCAATTCTCCATTTTCACATTTCTAGGGTTTTCATTTCTCTGATCGACTTCCCTTTCGTCCCAAAGATCGAAGCCTTTTCACCATTTTATCGTTCAATCATATTGGAAATTTTAAATTTCAAATTTTATTTGTCATTTTATCTATTAATTTGGGTATTTGCTTAAAATTCTTTTTGGTGTGTAAAGTTCTTAGCTTTTTCCTTTTGTTTACCTCTAGTGGGTATCTGTTATTTTATTTCCATTTAATTTTTGTTTTGCTGGTTAGTATTATTAAAGCTTGAGGCTTTTTTCGTGTCATGGGTCAACTGTAATTATTGTCTTTTTTAATTTCTTTGTGCTGCATTCATCAGATTATATATAAATTTCAGCATTTTAAAATTTAGAGTAGTACACTATTTGGGGTTGTGTTTTAAATAATTTGGAGAGTGAATGTATCCTGCTGGTATGGATTATGCACGGGACAGTGGTACGGCTCTGATTCCTACACGTTTTGTGTGGCCTTATGGGGGAAGAAGTGTTTGCTTGAGTGGCACATTTACTGGGTACTAACTTTAAGCTGGCACAATTCATTTCATTTTTTTGTCTCTGTGTGCGCGCCTAATATCTTGTGTTTCTTACTGATATTTTTTGAAGGTGGTCGCAATGGCCGATGACTCCTGTTGAAGGATGTCCAACTGTATTTCAAACTATTTGCAGCATACCACCTGGTTACCACCAGGTTTGTTTTGTACTATGGATTAATATTGTAATGTTACGTCTTTTATAGAAGTGATTTGAGCAAATGATAGTACTATTAGTTTCAGTAGTTATATGCTTTGCTAGTGGATAGCAATCAATTGTGAATGTTATTCTTTTAATTAGTAAGTAGTTGGATAGCAGGACTAATTTTTGCATATTTGTCGATTGTCTAAGGCTGTCATGCTGTCTATTGTGACAAATCATTTAGTTCTTGTAGATATTGACAGGTGACCTAACTTCAATCTAGAGCAAATTAGAAAACACTTTCCCCGATTTTGAGATTTCTTAAGCCTTGCTGCTACTTGCCGAGACCATTAACCGCCTTGTCCAGTTCGTAAACTTGCTGATGAGCTGCTTAGATAATCATAGGATGTTTTATTTGACTTACTACAGCAAGTATGTGTGCCTGTCGTAAGATATTGGCTTTCATTGCTTGCTTTATTTAAGGATTGAAATTCTTTTCTGGTGCGAAAATTCCTGCCATCAAGTGAGAATAGAGATGTACTGGAGGAAGCATCTGAGTGGGCGCTGGAGCCTGGAGGGGGATGCTAGTAGGCCGTCTTTTTTTTGGGGGGGGGGGGTAAGTACGCCATTATCTTCATCTAAACCAATGCCAAGGAGCAGGGTATTCTAGATCATACATATTCATTAGGTTGCACCAAACTGCTAAAAGATACAAGATTTTGTATGTAAGTCCATACTGCCGCAGCCTTACTTTAAAGATGATTCAATTTTTTCCTCATTGCCAAAAGGCAAGCTGCTATTGCTAATCAAGCACTCGTACGGTCCTTACTCATTTTGTTCCTAGACCAGCATGAAAGCATTTCCTTTGCTGGTGTTGGCATCATCCTTATTTTAGTCTGTATAAATTCAAAAACAGACACCTGAGCTGCCTGGCAGATGGTTAATCAGTTCTTCTAGACAACTGTAGTAGACAGAGAGTTCATACTCAGCTGTGACTGTTCAGTTTAAAGGCTTGCCAAAACTTTGGTTTCAGAATTAAGAAAAACAAGAAAGAGCCTTTCATAAGTGTGAGGTCTTGCCAGCAATTCCCATGCACTTTCTCTTTCATGACGAGAGAAATATGGGACGGTCTTCGGAATTACCCGTGTCTCGGATTTGGGAGTCATTTTTATATGTGTCATGATTTTGAGTTTTAATATCATTTGCCTTTTCTTGATGCAGCACTAGTTTTTTGTTTTGCTTCTTTTCCTCATTAGATTTGGCATGTCGGCTTCCTTAGATGAACTGATAAAGGATTTCTGGTTACATACTTTACTTGCAGTACAAGTTCATTGTTGATGGTGAATGGCGACATGATGAGAACCAACCTTTTGTGAGTGGAAGCTATGGAACAGTTAATACTGTTCTCTTGGCTAGAGAATCGGATTACCTTCCAGCAGTACTAACTCCACGAATACCTCCTAGTTCTAGCATGGATGTGGATAGTCAAGCTTTTCAGCGCTTGGTAAGAGAATGCTCTACTCATGCAAATTTCTGAACATTGCAAGTCGTTCATGAATGCTTAGGATATTGAAACTTCGTGGTGTATGTATTATCGTTTTAATGGATTTCTCCATCACACTATATGCACTATTCTGTACCTGGAGCTGAGGATTTATGCTTTTGTGTGTATATGTTCTTTTGGTGCATCAGCCCAGCTTCGTCATCAATAGTTAGTTTCTACTTGTCCAGATATTTTGAAGAGGTCAGACATGAAGCCTCCATATTAACTGTATAGTTTATGTTTATTCTTTGCTGAACCAGCTCATTTGTGGTATGAGGGTGTCAACAAGATGGTTATCAGAATCTTCTTTTCTAGCCCCTTGTTTTTTGAAGCGGGATGACAATTTTTAAGAACCTCTGAATCTATTTGTGAGACACCAGTCACTTTGGTCCACTAACTAAATGCTAAAACAAGTGATCTTAAAGCACCTGGTGTTCAACCATTATTGCCTGTGTGATTTCTTTACCCCCTTCTTGACATATTCTCTTATATCCTTTAGAGGGGGGAGCTAGTGACTCTGCGTTTTGACTTGTTAAAAATCTTTTCGCTTTTATCTGTTGTAGGTAAGAGTGTCAGATGGTGCTTTGTCAGATGATGCTTCCAGGATATCTCAGACTGATTTAGATATTTCCCGTCATCGCATATCTGCAGTCCTATCAACACATACAGCTTATGAGTTGCTTCCAGGGTCAAGCAAGGTTTGATTTATATATCCTATATTTTGTCTAGGTGATGTCATGGGTATGAGTGTTTTGTTGCCTTTCCTGATTGGGCCAATTTTTCAGGTCATTGCTTTGGATGTTGACTTACCCGTAAAGCAAGCATTTCATATTCTTCATGAGCAGGTATATCTTCTATCATGCTAGATGTCCTGTTTGTATCATGGATGTATGGCACTCTCAGACTTTGTCACATTTGAGAACTGTTCTTCCGTTGGGTCCAGCCTTGAAGCCTCATTCCCATTTAAAAGTGAAAAGGCAGGATGGTCATTGAACTGAAGTGTTGGATGTCAGAACATTCCAAATATGCTTAATCTAGTGCTAAGAACCTTCTGATTCTCTTATAGGATCATATTTTGTAATTTGTGATTTCTCATGCATTATTGTCTGAGCCTTGTTCATTTACTAGAATTGGGAATGACTTGTTAATTAATACTTCTGCTTTCTCTGCAGCTATATTCAGTTTATTAGCATACTTTGAAAATAAGATTGAGCATTGCCCTATTCACTAAAAATAAATATAAAAAGATTAGGCTTGGCCTTCTCCATTATGCTGTTTATACTTCTAGTTATTCTCTTCCTGAAAATCTTGTAAGAACTGTTTCTGAGCCGTATTATTTTCAGGGTATTCCTATGGCTCCTTTATGGGATTTCAGCAGGGCACAATTTGTTGGAGTCCTTAGCGCTTTGGATTTTATTTTAATCATGAGAGAGGTACACAGAGCTCTTTGCAAGTTTTAGTTATGCCTTTTTTTTCGGTACAGGGCAGCTTGCACGCACCTTGGCTAAAGTTTTGGTTATGTCTTTTAACTGACAAATTCCTTTACCACTAATATGCTGCTATCAGTATTTGTATTTCTTCCAACATCTTGTACCGCTTCTAATTGTTATGAATTGAGTGATGCTGTTTTTGAGCTTAGAATGTGGTCTGGCTTGTTCCCTTTGTGGTTCTATACTTTTGTTACTGCTTTGGAGGTGCCCTTGTATCTGTCTTATCTATAGACATGCTGAAGGTGAAGTATGTGTAAAGTGACATTTGAAGGTAGCCCTCTGGTTTGATTTTATGCTTGCTTCCTATCATAACATGATCAAGTATGCATTTTGGATATACCAATGCTTTTATTTGATTTATGTATGTTTGAGCAGCTTTGGCTTTGTCTCCCATCTATATTGTTTCAAAACTGTACAGAAAATAATTTTTCCCTCTCTTTAAGCTGAAAAACCTGCACCATGTAGGAACTTGACCATCTCCAAGCTAAGAAAGGTGGAAATTTTCAAAAAAGAAATAGATTATACCAAAAGTTTTATTTGATAATTAGGCAAGTGTGTAATTATGCCATTTTGGTAATCTAGCCAAATTACTTAACTATCGACTTAGTAGCTTTGTACCTATGCTGTTATTTCTTGTGAGTCCTATGTTGAAAGGTTCCCTTGTTGACATAATGTGCCCTTGCATTCCATCAAAATGTGGGTTTATGGGGTGGGATGTAGCTAAATTTATGTATTTTTTGTTTTCCCTAACGGCTGTGGTCTTATGGTCATGCTTCATTTCAAAATCAACGATCTGTTAGTTGAAATCAGCTGGTACGTTTTTGGGGGCATTCATTTCGTTTTCTGGCTGATTGCCATTTTCATGGTTAATCCTTTATGTCACCATGCCATGATACATCTAGTGCTAACTTGCTACTTGAAGTTGTAGAATATTTTGCAATTTTGCCATTTTAGTTATAGCTTCATAATGTTGTTAATAGTGAATCCTTCATGCAATACATATTGTGAGAATCTAGGGTGCATTTGCCCTAATTAGTATGTTTCTGAGAAAGACATTTGGATGTTTTACTCTTTGCTCTCGTAAGTGATGGATTTTAAAAAAAAAAAACCCGTGGCCTATTGCAGCTTGGGAATCATGGTTCCAATCTGACGGAGGAAGAGCTTGAGACACATACTATATCTGCATGGAAAGAGGCAAAATCTTACTTAAGCAGACAAGCCAATGAGCATGGTAAATCAGTTCCCCGACGACTTGTCTGGGTGAGTTGATTTGGCCTGCTTGAAAATGTCAGTGTGCATAGTGCAGATTTGACCTTATCCTTTCGCCTTGCATCTGTGATGGATACTTTTGGTTATTGTTAAACACTTAAAATCCCCATACGTTCTCTAGCACTTTGCTGTAGTATTGCCATCCATATCTGTAACTTGCAGATTTTGGTTGAAGGAAATCTTCAAGCATTTGAACCATGCGTATTTGTAATAGATAGGATAAAATTGAGGGTGGATAGCCTGGAGAATAAGATCCTGCTCTTGTATGGTTCTCTAAGAGTAGATAATAAGACAAATATAGTTTATATCGACTTGTTATTGTATCCTATACCTTGTAATCAATCATGAGTTTGATGATTGAAAATGAAAATGATGAAGGCTTACTAAGATCATTGCAATTTTGCTGCTATGAATTGCACATTTTTTCTATTTTGTAGGAGAGAATAGCATTCCCTGTGCCTATTTAGTCATTGCTGATGCGCTGTATTAATGTGAGATCAGTTGATTAAATTTGTTTAGTTGCATCTGGCTATTATGGCACTTTTCTTGCTAAAGATGCCCATACTTCTTTCTTTTACTTCTATTAGTCATCTGTTTTTTATAAGGTAGGTTAAATTTTATTGAAAGACGTACCAAGGAGGTACAGAAAAGTACAAACAAAGAGAATCTGGGATAGCTGTTACAATAATCAGCTCAGCGTATCCAAGACCTCCAAATACTGAAATAAGCTTTCAGCTACTGTTGCACCAAAAGTATAAAACATTGTTAGTCTTATGTCCTGATTCATGAATCACAAACTTCTGTTGTGTATTTAGGACCTATTGCTAGTCATTTACTTCTTTTACATGACTTGATTTTCAATATGCAATGCAGGCAGGGCCAGATGACAACTTGAAGAATGTAGCATTGGAAATTTTGCAAAATGGGGTGGCTACAATACCTATAATTCATTCACCAGCTCAGGATGGATCATATCCTCAGCTATTATATCTTGCTTCTCTTTCTGAGATACTAAAACGTGAGTTTTGAATTTTTCTTGGGTGTTCACTGACTCTTGGTATCGTGGCTCACAACTTTGTTAATTTTCAGATATTTGCAGGTATTTCAAGCATTCTCCAGAATCTTTACCAATTCTTCAGTTGCCAATTGGTGCAATTCCTTTGGGCACATGGGTTCCAAAAATTGGAGAGCCAAATCGACAACCACTGGCAATGTTGAGGCCTACTGCCTCTTTAAATGCAGCACTGGATTTGTTAGTGCAAGGTTAATCTTTTCTCAGTCTTTTGGCTAAGATCATGTATAATTGCCAATTAATATACTTGCCCGCTAAAAAGTTTACTTTGCAATGTTATTGCTGAAGAATGTGAATTCTCAATTTTTGGAATCTTTATGTTATTTGTCTCACAGTGATAAGTTTTGGTTAGTGATTCAATACACTGTCTGATCTCAGTTTTCACCTTACTGCATCTCTTATGTATGTTTTTTTCCCCTTTGCAGCTCAAGTTAGTGCAATTCCCATTGTTGATGATAATGACTCCCTATTGGATATATATTCCCGAAGGTTTATAAATGAATAGTTGTTTTGCCATACTTCACACTGGTAGATTTTGTAGTTTATGTAGACTTTCATAGGGTTAATTTACTGAATCTATGGTTGGCAGTGATATTACAGCTTTGGCCAAGGACAAGATTTATACACACATAAGTCTTGAGGAAATGAGTATTCACCAGGTAGTGCATTGAGCTCATAATTGAAGTGTGTTTACATTTAAGTATATTTGTAGCTTCAGTGGGTGTAGTTCAGTGGTATGACTGCTGTGTCTGGGCTTTTATTCCCTTCCTCTCATCTGCGGCTGAGCATTCCCTTTTCAGAAAGGTGGAATCTTAGTTTCTTCGAACAATTCTCAATGCAACTATGCCTTAGTCTCCAACTAGTTGGGTTGGCTGTATGAGGTTCTCTGTATCCTAAAAGATTCACTGTGATTTGACTATTTTTGCTGGCTGTTAACCTTCCATGGCCCTCCTCTTGAGATCGGCTTTGCTTTTCATGTAGGCAGAGTTACTCTTCTCTCTTCAAATGATTCGCAAAAATACTAGAAAATCAGCACATATATCTTGCTTATTTGCTTGATGGGTACAACAACTATATTTTGTGGATAAAAGGACAGCCCGGTGCACAAAGCATCCCGCGTTCACTTAGGGTCTCGGGAAGGGAGCGCACCCCAAGTGGTTTGATGTAGACAACCTACCCTAATACAAGCATTAGTGGCTGCTTCCACAGTTCGAACCCGTGACTACACGGAGAAAACTTTACCATTGCTCTAAGACTCCCCTTCAACAACTGTATTTTGTGGATAGTTTTATGAAACTCGATTGAAGTTGGACGCCAGCAGTAATGAACTTTCTTGCCAGAATATATGTTATGCATTTGGGTAACAGCATAGTTGCTCGAGAGTCATTAAACTAGTGGACATTTTAGCTAGCAGGAAGAGGGGGGGGGGGGGTTAACGTGGAGCTGTTGGTCAGAGTTTAGGTGGTCTATGCTGCTATAAGCTGTTAACAACGCCTAACAGCTGGAATATTTTTCTTGGTGGAAATTCCTGTGTTTTCTTTTTTAAAGCTATGGTTAATTTATAATTTCACCGATTCATTCAAAAATATATATAGTACAGAAATCAACTCTATAGTCGTCGTTAAGGAAAAACATCTCTAATTAGTTTGTTTTGGTCATATACTGGAACAATGCTGAGTTTATAATTTGCAGCTTATTTATGTAAACATATGTTTAGGTGCAGAGCTACATTGGTATATATACTCGATGTGTTTTATCTGTTAATCTCCCTTGCATCTGTATATGTTTTTGTAGGCGTTGCAGCTTGCAGAGGAACCATATGCATCGTATGGGTCGATCAGTCAAAAATGTCACATGTGTTTACGTTCTGATCCATTGCATGAAGTGATGGAAAGATTGTCCAGACCTGGTTAAGCCTTTGTCCTCTTTTTTTACTATGATACTACTGACTACAACACTCTTTTAAGTCTCTTTATCTGTTTAATCATAGATTAAATCTTCTTTGGCCTGTGATCTTTTCATGTGTTAACTTGTTGCATATTGCTTGCAGGGGTCAGGCGACTTGTTGTTGTGGAAGCGGGAAGCAAACGTGTAGAAGGTATCATATCACTCAGTGACATTTTCAAGTTCTTGCTTGGGTAGCTGAAGCAAATAATTGACGGCAGCCGCAATTTTGATGACTGTTGCCTTAATCTGTGTTGCTCATATATAGCTCATGGTTCACCCCATTTTTTATGGGGATTTGATCCCGATTCTTTCGTGTATACAATTGATTGGCCTCAAAGTATAATGGCCCGGTCTTTTAGGATGTTAGGCTAAAAGAATGAGGCATGTAAATTTTCACAATTATTTCTCTCCTTTCACAGTTACTAAAGGATTAAGATCAGCTGCCCATATTTTCCTTAATAAGTATTATTAGTCAGGTTATGTACCCTATATACCTGTTGCAAACTAAGAATCACAGTACCTGTTAATAGTTTAGCATGCAGTTACTATGAAAGAATGAAAAAAAAAAAAAGGAGTGAGAGAGAGAGGTGTTTTACAGTAATTATCTCTATTTCTATTTTTGGCTGCTTATATAATGAATAAGCAGTTTGTAAGAGTGTAAATTGTTATATGAATGTCACAAGGGGTAGTTTAGTATTATGATTCCAAATGTGTTATGTGTTTGGTGTTAACAAATAAAAATAAGTTGGTAGCAGGAATTACTGATTTTGTCTGTTCCAACATTCAACTTGTCAATATAATATAAAAGGGGACTATTATTCAGTATTCAACCAGTTATTATCATCAACAATCACAACTACTATATTCTCTTTTGTGATTTTCACTCTAATTTTATTCTTTTCAATGATTTAATTTAACTTTGCACCATAAGCTCTTTATCCCTTGCTAATTAAGAGTCTGTTTGGCCAAGCTGCCAAAAATTTGCTTATTTTGAAAAGTACTTTTTTCAAAAGCACTTTTGGAAAGTTTGTGTTTGACCAATTTATTTAAGAATTACTTTTTGCAATATTTGGTAAATAAATTGTGTTTGGCCAATCTTTCTAAAAAGTATTTTTGAGTGTCAAATTACCAAAAAAGATAGTACTAAGGTTTTATTAATCTATTAAAGAGAAAAATGAACTCAAATATTTATTTTAAGAGACTATTATTTTTATTTAATTAAAATATAAAAAATAAAGTAAACAAACATATTAAAGATTTAAATCAATTTTATACATATAGTTATACCAAAACATATTTTATTATCTAGTATAATACTTTACATGATGATTTGAGTCATCAAAATACATCATTCAGTATGAATTAGAAGTCTATTCTACAATGAGATTTTTTCCTATCTATACCATATATGAAACTTTATTACAAAAAATATGCATAGTATCTAAATTACCCGCTCGGTCCATATTTTTTCTACAATTTTTGTACCATTTGTTTAATAAATGATTAATTGAGCAGAATCTTCCATAATTAACGCGCTAAAAATAAGGAGAGAATCTTGGAATTAATTGATTCAAAATTAACACGCTAAAAATAAGGAGAGAATCTTGGGATTAATTGATTCTACATTAATTGATAAATTTTTTATATTATCTACAAATTTACTACATATATCTACAATTTGACTACAATTTCTTTATTTGGTGCAGGAAAAAATATTTTAATATATAGTGTCTATAGATTGTAGATAAATTGTAGACAAATTGTAGTTTACTTATAGTTTGTAGTTAATTTGTAGATATATTATAGATAAAATGTAGATATATTGTAGATATTGTATTGTCCCGAACTTCGTCTAAGGTATTGTCATGGAGTTTTACCTTTTTATGTTCGAAATATCATAACTACACCAGTGATTTTAATTATTGGCTATTTTTTAATAACATTTTAATATATGAATTTTTCAATCTGGGTTTTCCGGCGTGCAAGGTTGCTGGATACGACATGGAAGGTGGCGGCAGTAGGGTTGGAGAAACTAGCGGGGGCTGGCTGTCGTTTCTGGACGACGGGCTGTGTGTCGCTGGTGGTTGACATGGTTGGAGCTTGGGGTGACGGCATGAGGAGGAAGACGATGACAGCCATGATCGCTGGTGGATTACGCTGGTGATTTCGGCCTAATATAGGGTTCTGCATTCATCCCTAAGGCATCGCTTTTTAAGCTGCCAAAGAGTCAAACTTCAGACCCGAGTATTATTTATAATTCACCAAGTATGAGAAGTATCAATTGAAAAATGCATACAAAACATCACATTTATCAACATGATGACACAAAATTTCTTACTAAATCAATCAAATCCAAACAATATGTTTCCTTCATCTCCAGATCTGTTTTTTTTGTAAATACGCCAAAAAAATATGGTCATTCATAAAACATTCCAAAAAAGAAAAAGGGATTTCTTTTTTAATAAATTCGAGAGGTTAAAGGAATCAGAGTAAATAAGAGCAAGCATTCAGAATGAATTAAATAAGGAGTGAAGCAGAATCTTACGCCATGGCTGGGGAGCTGACCATAATGGTTGCCTTTAATTAAGGAGTAAAAAATGCCTATTAATTAGACCCTTAATTAAGTATGGTATAGAATTGGTAATTTGGTATACGGGTTTGTAATTAAATCAAACCTTAAACATGGAGGGTAATACGGTTTCATATATGGTATAGAAAAGGTAAAAATTTCTTCTACAATTACTATATTGATAATCTACCATGAAATAATAAGCCACTCACACATGATAATATTTCTCAACCATTTCATCTCTACGTCTATCACACATGACACAACGCCTCCATATTAGTATAAGGCTTGCCTTGCATTATCAGAGGTGCATCTTCTTCCTCAATCTTTGCAGTAATGTCTTCATAGAATTCCTTATCGGTAGAAAAATATTGTCGGATGAAATTATATGTAGCCATGGTAATTGTAACTAGATGATTATGAGTGTCAAACTTGAAAGATGGCATTGAACGTAGAATAGAAATACTTTTAAACATATACAAATAACTTTATTTTGTAAAAAAATAGTTAAGTATATTTAAATTCAAATTCAAATTCAAATTCAAAAAGAGTATAATTAACAACACATAACGTATAACTTTTTTTATAAAATTTAAATTTAAAAAGAAACTAATTAGTATTACCTAACCTTACGAACTTTGTCCTAAATTGCCAAATGGCCTATTGTCAGGCTGCTACTTGACTTAATGTGTGATGCTTTTTCTTCTTCTTTTAATAATAATATATAGATAGATTATGCGGTGGAATTATAAATTTATCACCTATTTGTAGGTAATTTTTATAAATTAGATTTGATAACTATTTTAAAGATTCGAGAACTAATAGCACATAACAAAAAATTATATATGATTATTTGTAGGAAGAGATTTGATAATTCAAAGAAGGATGTAGATAATTTGCCTTATTGTAAAAAAAGAAAAAGAAAAAAAGAAGAAGATAATTTGAAAAGTTACAAGACATTACACAAAGAACAAATCAAAAACAAGAAAAGTCAATAAAAAATTTGGAAAGTTACAACATGATCATGTATATGATATCTTTAATTTTAAAAGAATGGTAAAAGCTAGAAACAAAAATGAAAAGAAAAAACTTAAATTAGTAAGGGCTAATTTGAAAAATATAAATTTATGGTGAGGATAATGTAGGCAAATAAATATTTAGTTAAAATTAAATTCATAAAATAATTTGGATTATATTTTAAATTCAAGATATATTAGTCCAATTAAATACTATGGGGTAATATAATTGAATTAATTATATAAGTACAATACATGTGGGTCAAATAAATAAGTCTTAATTCATTGGGCTAGCCCATTGAATTGGGCTAAATTGATGAGCCCACTTCATTAAGTCCACGATGTCATCTTCCTAGAGGCCCAGTTTGGTGCAAAGTGTCAAATGACGTGGTGCGCCAAGTCAGGTGGAAGAACCAGTAGGACCATGCCACATGTCAAAATGACAAGCCATGCCCAGTCACACTGAAAGGCCAATTAAATCGCGCCACATGTGCAAGTGACATGTTCTAGCCAATCAAATACGGCCATGTCACACTTCAATTTGATTGGTCGGAAAGACTTTGTTCTTATTATAATTTTTCCCTCCCACAACTATAAATATAGGCCTTCATAACTCAAAAAGGACACTAGAAGTTATAACAAGAAGCAAGAAAGAGCTCGTGGATCAAACGCTGCGAATTCCTCCACAAGTTTCAAGCTTCAAGTTCAAGTTCAAGAAATCAAGTGCAAGCTCAAGAACGAAGAAGAGATCAAGTTAAAGAGCGAAGAACAAATCAAGGTCAAGTTCTAGCAATCAAGCTCAAGCTCAAGACCAAGATCTCGTTCGAGGCAAAAAATACATATTCAAGATCAAGCTCAAAAGCCCTTGAATTTATTTACTACTGAAAAGTAGAATCAGAGGAATCATAGAGATTGTAACACTCAAATATTTGAAATAAAATACTACGATTGTTGCGATATTTTCGGTCTTAATTTTTTCGACCCAAATTTATTGTCTACAAATTCTGGCACTCCCAGTGTGACAATCTCTACCTCTTATCTCAACGTTTCATTCACCAAATACCAAGAACATTAAATGGATTCAAAGAAAATCAACTCCGGTTCAACTTCTACCAAGGCTACTAACTCCAGCTTCTATGCTGATGTGGAAAGCATCCTCGATGTCACCTTTAGAAGCTTCAGACCAGTTACGAGGAGCAAAGTAAGCTCTTTAGGAAAACAAGCATCCCAAGTGCCGTCCGTATCATCCCCTATTTTTGAATATTCATCCTCAAAAGGAGCAAGATCTTCCATAAACGTATCTAAAAGAGAAAACGATATTGCTGAAAAGATCAAGAAAACTCTTGCTCTGCTTGACCTCTTCGGCTCCAAGAACTCTGCTTGAAGGAAGATGATGATGCTTCAAGTGATGGATCCTCCCCACTTACACCACATAACGTGAGAAAATCAAGGATCAATCTATGTGAACATCCATGCTACTCCCCGTCATCCACGACAGTCATGCAAGCCATGGTGACAAACACTTCATCTATGGAGGAGCAGTTTGCAAACTTGACAGAAGCAATCACTGGATTGACCAAATGCATGAAAAATCAAGAAGCTAGAATTGACAAGCTAACAAAAAGGGTGTGAATCTTGATGGAAAAAGAATATACCCATACACCAGGCAAGCTCGCAAAAGTTCTAGAGAGTGACTCTCCCCGAAGACAAGCAACATCCACTAAGGCTATCCCTGTCTCATCTGAATGGATGATTTCAATCGATCAACTGAAGGAGTTCATCGAAGTAACCATTAAGAACAAATACGAAGTTGCTGTCAAATCCTCCCTTACACATGCAAAGCCGTACACTACAAGGTTCGATATATTGAAGATGCCTGCTGGCTATCAACCTCCAAAGTTTCAACAGTTTGATGGTAAAGGTAACCCAAAGCAACATGTTGTGCACTTCGTGGAGACGTGCAACAACGCTGGGACTTATGGATATTACCTTATCAAACAGTTTGTCTGCTCGCTAAAAGAAAATGCTTTTGATTGGTATACGTACCTCGAGGCTGGATCTATCGATAACTGAGATCAACTAGAGCAAGAGTTCCTCAATCGCTTTTATAGTACGAGACGTACTGTGAGTATGACAGAACTTACAAATACTCGTCACGAAAGGGGGAACCAATTATCGACTTTATTAATCATTGGAGGAATGCAAGCCTCAACTGCAAAGACAGGCTTAGTGAAGCTTCAGGCAAAGAGATGTGCATCCAAGTAATGCATTGGGGATTGCACTAAATCTTGCAAGGTATCAAGCCTAGAACATTTGAAGAACTTGCAACTCGTGCCCATGACATGGAATTGAGCATGGCCTCTGTGAGCACGTGATTTTTGCCTTACTCGAGAAGTACTCCCAGAAAATTCAAAATAAAAATAGTTTCGTGTTGGGCATGATTTGTGTGATTTTGTATTAATTTTATCTTTTGTGTGCACGTTTATTTATTTAAATTAAAAATACAAAAATATATGCTAGGCTTTGCATTTTCAGTGTTTGATATCGAAGTCATGTGATTTACATTTTTTGGGTAATATGTAATTGTGTGCGTTAATTGTAGTAAAAACAGCGCGGTGTTATAGGTTGGTATATACATATGTGTGTATATATATATATATATGTATACATACATATATATATATATATATATATATATACACATATGCATATAATATAGCATGAAGATCCGAGCTGGGCCAAATTTAGCCTAAAAGCCAGGCCCAAACGGATTTCTTCTAACCCAGCCCAAATACCCGTCCAGCCTCAGCCTGTATAACACTTGATCCTGGACCGTTGGATTTTATTATCCAACGGCCCAGATTAATCATTTAATCCCAATATACACTCGGACTATGCTTTAACCAAACGACGTCGTTTGGTTTAAGTGAGGGGATCCTGATCGTTGATCGTAAATGATCCAACGATCAGGATTCAATCTCATCTCTGGTATATATTCCTCATTTCATACCCCGCCCCCCAAGCCAGAACCCCCCCTCTCCCTTCATCTCCCTCAGAGCTCTCAAACACCCGGTGTAACGCCGCCCTCCTCCGCCTGCCGGAAATCGCCTCACGGCGGTTCCGGTAGGCCAATCGCCACCAAACCAATGCCAAACCCTTCCCCTCACCTCCCCCATCACGATCCCAGCCTCCATTAACCTCGAATATCGCTCGAGCGTCTCGAATATTTGTTCGAAGGTCGCCGGAATTTGACATTCATGCCAAACCTCACCAAAATCACACCATAGCCTCCCCTCGCCTCCCTCATACCCCCACCGGCCTTGGTTTAGCTCGAATCTTACCAGGGTTGTAAAAGCCCCAAATCTCGGCCATGAACCCTAGATGCCGATTTCTTCCTAATTGAGGTCTAATAGACCTTAATTGGGATGTTTTCATTACTGAAAACATCTCAATTAAGGTCCATTGGCCTCAAAAACGAAGAACCCAAGTCCAAGTTGAATCCCAAGTTCGAATTGAACCCAAGACAGGTCCGGGTCCGTTCAAATGCAGAGTTGGTCTTCTCTTATGGTATTTCTTCCTTTATTTCTTCATATTCCATTTGTTAATCAATTGAATTTGGTCCTCGTGCTTTAGTTTTTCAGTTTTTGTTCTTCATCCCCAAAGACTTTTATTTGGTCAAGTTGCATTCTGTTAATTGTTCGAATGTGTTTGTCATAGGATAGTTATTCGTTTCGCTTGGCGTCGTCGAATTTTTGGTTTTCATTTTTTGCCGAGACTTTCAGAATCATTGTTTGGTAATTGATTTGTTACCATTGTTATATGTTGTAGTTGATTAAATGTCGTCGATTAGCTGCATAGGTCGATTTGTTTGATATCCCAGACAGTGAATAACACTTGTGAATTGAATTGGAGTGTTTGATTGAAACCTGAACTTAGGATGGGAATTAGCTGACTAGGAAATTAGGTGTTAGCATCTTTGAAATATCCCTGGTGCCCTGCACATGAAGCTGGACAGTGGAGTCTGCTGTCACTGCAGGGCACTTAGCCTTGTCTGGGCAGAAACCATAGTTAATTAATAAAGTCCATACATGGACAAGGGATAGTGGAAGTTCAGGGACAGTGGGCTGGAAACAGAGAGGGGATGGGCTGGGCAAAGAGAGGGATGGGCAGATGTATTCCCTGATGCTTTTTGGCCCTGATAAGTGTTGGTTTCAGCTATAAAAGGGGAGAGATGGAGAATACATGGGGGGATTTTTTCAGAGACACACACTATAGAGACATTATAGAGAGAGACTTGAGAGCATCCTGGAAGTAAAAACAGTAGCACATTCATACATTGAGAGATACATACTGATTTTGAGAGCATCTGGTAGGGCAAAACAGTACCTTGAGAGCAAAAACATAGAGTGTGATAAGTAGAACACCTGGAGGGCAAAATCATAGTCATAACTAGGGAGAAAAACAGATACAAAGGTACAAAAGAAGCTATTGTTTCATTGGTCTGGACTGTTTCGTGGTTTTGATCCAGTGTCTGAGATTTGGTCGCTGGTTGGGTGTTGTTCTTGTTGTTATTGGTAGTGCTGGGCTTTTGTTCTTAGCTGTGTTGTATGTGTGTTGCTGCCTGGGTCGATTTGGTGCTGTTGGTCCATCGTTTGGGTTGCTGTTTGGTCCATTTGGTTGCTGCCTGGTTTAGTTGTTGCTGTTATTTCATTGTTGTGTTGCTGCTGGTTGTTGTGTGTGTCTATAGTGGTGCTGCTTGGCTAGTTTTGGGGCTGTCAATCCAGTTTGTCACTGTTTGTTGGTCTAAGTGACTGCTGGTCCATTGTTTGCCACTGGTAGTGTTTGCTATTGGTTTGGTTGAGTGCTGCCACTGGTCGTTGCTGTTGTTACATTGTTTTGTTGCTGCTTGGTTGTCTATTGTTGCCTGGGTTCGAGCTCTAGTCACTAGTTCAGTGATTGATAAAGTTCGATCATTGTTGGTTGTTGGTTGTAACTGGTCTATTGGGTGTTGTTGTTGCTGCTACTGTTCCTGTTACTGTTGCGGCATTACCATCGCTCACTCTTCTTTGTTCTTTCACATTCCAGGTACACATCTCTGTTATTGTAATTCCTTGGTTCAAAAAGAATGAAGCCTGAAGTTTACGTTTGAAGTCTATTGAATCATGTAGTCGTTCAAAGTCTATGCTTGATTACATTCTGTTTCCGTCTAATTAAATTTGTATTGCTAGTTTTGTTATGAGAAATGTAGCTAGACCAAAGATACATTGTCGTTAGATAAGCATGTAAACCTGAATTAGTCTTCGTATCTCTATTCAATCTTCCCTACTCATGTGTGTAATCTCCAAACCTGTTAAATGATAGACCTTATGTCACAAGCAAGATTAGCTAGAGAGTTGTTACTCAACGGAATGACGTAATTAGATTAAAAAGAGTCGGGGGTGCATTTCATGTGACCCGACCCCAATTTCGGGCAAGAGTAAACAAAGCATGTTAAGAACCACAAGCGCATTTCATGTGATGTGGTTCGTAGCAAGTTTTAAGTAATTTGGAATCAACTCTTAAGTAAGATACAGTGAGATGTAGTTCGCTTTAGATTTGAATCAAAGGTACGCCTCGCCCAATAGTTACATTAATCACCTAGCCGTCATAAATGTACATATAAATACTTAGGTTTCGAGATGCGTCGTTTCTTAACGAATATCACGCCTTTCTCGACAAATGTAAATAAGTAGTCAATCCAGGCGCATATTTTAGTTTTACCTTTTTTATACGGGTGTGCATTTCATGTAACCCAAATCCAAACCCCGAAATGTTGAATAAGGATATGTTGAGGATCCGGGTGCATTTCATGTGACGCGATCCGAAAGCATATTTTTAAGCAACTTTCTCTTTCGTAAATCATAACCAATAATAAAAGCGGTAAAGGGGTATTAGCTTGCACTAAGTACATAATTGTAAAAAACAGATAGATAAGCCAAACAAGACAGTTGAGCGACCGTGCTGGAACCACGGAATTCGGGAATGCCTAATACCTTCTCCCGGGTTAATAGAATTCCTTACCCGGATTTCTGGTTCGCGGACCGTTAAATAGAGTCATTCTTTTCCTCGATTCGGGATTTAACCGGTGACTTGGGACACCATAAAATCTCCCAAGTGGCGACTCTGAAGTAATTAAAATAAATCCCATCTCGATTGTCCTTTAATTGGAAAAACTCTTTGCGTCCTTGCGGGTGCGTAAAAAAGAGGTGTGACAGCTCTGGCGACTCTGCTGGGGATTTTCGTTAGAACTCGAGCTCGGAATAACTGTTGTGTTTGGCATATTTTATTATCTGATTTTTTTACATGTTGGCATCAATGTGCAAAATGTTGTTTTTACTGCTTTGATATTGTGTGAACTGTACATATAAATTGTGCCGGAACCAATCTCCTTTCTGAGTCTTCTAAATCATGAAGAAGGGTGCACTTCGTGTGACTTCTTTTCTGTATAGTGTCTAATTCCCATTTTAGGACGAGGTTTGGATAAGTTGCAAAACCGGTGAAGCTTCTGTATTCCCGGGTTGCTGCCTCCTCCTCGGCTCGAGCTGTCCGCTCGGGTAAGCCAAGTCTAGAACGGATAAACCCAGGTTTTTAAACCTAGAATAACAAAGCTTCATGCCGGATCCCTAGTAGGAAACGTTTATTTGCATCATGTCACATTTTGTCTTAGGGGACTCAACACAGGGGTTGGGTCCGTCTAGGACAGGTGACCTGAAATGAACAGACTATCCTGCTGCATCCTGTTTGTCTTGCGCATTTATCTGTTATAGACTTGCATGCTGACCGGCTTTAGAGATTAAAAAAAAAAAATCCGTTTTACTCTTAAGATAGAAATAGCTTATTTATTTTCCTTTAGTAAAGTGAATAAATAAATAATGCCGTTTGTTTCGTCAAAACCGAACTACGGGGGTTTGATTCTCATCGGATGTGAGATACGTAGGCAACCTCCATCGGGTCCAACTTCACTTTTTGAAAAATTAATTTTTGTACTAAATAAATCGGTGACGCTGTTTTCAAAAATAGCCGAATGTTCCCGGAAAGGACGCCGGAAGGCTAATTTCGTATAAACGGCCACCTTTGGGTCAATTTTGATTTCGATCAATTTACCCCACAGCCTTAAAAGCCTTCGTCCCCGAGACGTTGAAAGGCCGTGATTGAAAACTGATTTTTTTTTTATTTTTAGCAAAACAAAGTTGTTTTCTTATTTAAATCACCTTAATAAATGTGCAGGATGAGCACGAATCAGAATAAATCATTTTCAATCTTTAGTGAGGTCCCTCAGCAGCTCCGTATATGGTGGAACGATTTGGAAGACAATAGCAAAAAGGTTGTAGGGAGAATTTTGGGAGGTTTGGTTGATCTGTTGAATATCGAGCCAAGGGAAGACATCATCAAGGCACTGGTATCTTTCTGGGATCCGACCCGCAATGTGTTCCGTTTTGTTGACTTCGAACTGACGCCCACATTAGAGGAAATTGCGGGCTATGCAGGACTAAATGGGAAATTAAGAGGGCAATACCTACTCTCACCAAGACCGGTATCTCCACATGGGTTTCTGGATCTGCTGAGCATTAGTCGGAAGGTGAAAAATGATGATCTGCTGAAAGGGTGTTGCGACCTCCAATTCTTATATCAACGGTACGGCACTCCTCGGGGTTTTGAAGAGTCAAACCTTGGACTGACTCACGCAGGGAATAGAACCAAGTGGGAGGCCAGACGAATCCTAGCATTCCTAACGACATTCTTGGGGGTTGTGATTTGTCCGCGTGAAGATAAGAAAATAGAGATAAGTCTGGTAGGAATAGCCGATGTTGCAATCAAAAAGCCTACCAGCACTGTGGTCCCTTTGGTTTTGTCCGAAATCTATCGGGCTTTGACTGTATGCCAAGAAGGGGGCAATTTCTTCCAAGGTTGCAATCTGTTACTTCAACTGTGGATGCAAGAACACCTCCATCACCGAACACAATACATGAACCATGGGTTGACCGGGAAAAGCTGTATCAGGGGTTTCGAAGAACGGATGATGGGTGCTGTATTCCCTGAAGGCGTCGAGGCATGGCTTGCACGACTGAGCTCAATAGAAGCCGATCAGATTGAATGGGCATTCGGGTGGTTACCCGACACTGAAGTAATATATATGGCAGCCGAGGAGTGTTATATCCTTCTGATGGGGATCCGCAGTGTCCAACCATATGTCCCTCACCGTGTATTACGTCAACTAGGAAGGTTTCAGGTTATTCCTACCGATCAAGACCTAAGGAAGTATGCCATTGAGTTGAGCCCGGGAGTTGTCTTCCCCGAAGAGAAGGTTAGAAGGCTGTGGCACGAGTGTCGGTTCCTTGAGCCTAAAACCATGGTCCGGGAATTAGCCAAGGGAGAGGTGGACCCAAAGTACAACGTGTGGTTCGGGAAAAGATTTCAGATTCGTCGGAAATGTTCTAAAAGAGCCCATGTCCAACAATTCACGGAAGATTCACGGGAACAATGGGATTGGTTAGCAAAGGAAGAGGGATACAGGACGAAGATTGGCAGGATAGAACAGCAGGTCCGGGACCTCCAATTCGAGAAGAACATGCAAGCCGCCACCGACGAAGGAGACAAAAAGAAGTTGGCACAAGAAAATGACTTCTTGAGAGCTCAAATCCATCAAATGAAAAGAGATGCTGACAAACAGTCGAGGAGCCGGGCCGACGAGAAATTGATAAGGGGTTTGAGAAGCCAAGTCACCGACATCCAAAGAGAATTGGACGAGTCAAAAGCCCAAGTAACGAGGATCCGTGCTAGCTGGAAAAAGGAGGCACATCAACATGCACTTCACCTAAAGCGGGTAGAAGAAGATTACACTGATATCATCACTAGCCTGAGGGAAGCAAATGTTGTCCTTAGGGAGCGGGTTTTCAAGCAAGCCCAAGATGCCGGAGCAGACCTCGACCGCTGCCACAATTTGATGGCCCGACTGCAAGGACAAGTGGATAGGCTCCTAGATCAAGTCACCAACAATGCTCGAAGATTGGGGACGAAAAACCAGCAAATAGAGCGGCTACTCGGAGAAAGGGACATGATCAAGGATAGAATCGGAGAAATCGGGCACTATGTCACCATGAAGTGCCTAGCTTGTGAACGAATGCCCCGCGCCGACCTTTTCGCTTCAATCATGGGTTATGTTCATCGGATCATGGAAGAGCTGAGGGAACTGCACAAAGACCTCACACCGAGGCCTGCGGCAAGGCCGAATGATGCCTCGCAGGCCCCCAGGAGTTTTAGGGCATTAGATTTTTAATTGAAAATGTATTCTGAAATGTTAAATCAAGCCAGTTGGCAGTTCTATCTTTACTTTCCCCAGTCAAGCATTTTCTTTTGTTTTGTTGATTGTTGTAAGACGTGTTTTGTAACTACACGGTTTTATTTGATATAAAAGTTACTGAATTTTGCCACAATCTTGTTGCCAGAACTACGCTCGGTCTGATTCACGCGGGGTCGTGATACGTAGGCAATCCACATAAGATTCGACCACCACTAAAAAGAAAGAAAAAGAATCCAAAGGCTAAATAACAATAAGGCTTGCAAAGATAGTCGAAAAAGAAAAAAAAAAAAAAGAAAAAGAAAAAGAAAAAGAAAAAGAAAAAGGGCCGGAATGACGCATGTTAAAGAGTACACGTAGAAAGGGCTATTTGGTTAGGTGCATTGCATCCAACGTGCTATAACATATCTGTCAAACTCGGTGAACTAACAAGTTTGTTGCGTGTTCCAGAAAGTTTAGCAGTTGGTTTGACAGAATATCCTGGCCAGCCATCACTACCGTACTAGATCCAAAGGACC
>JASVEL010008693.1:0-271660 GCA_032618575.1 Nicotiana noctiflora
ACTGATTTAATAACTTAGCAGTTATGTGTTTGGATATAACTGCTGAAATTGATAATAAGTTGTTGCAATATTTGATTAAAAAGTACTGATAAGTTTTTTTCTGTTAAAATGGCTTAAATAACCTTAGAACTGTTTACACTTATAAGGGCGTCATTTCTGCAAAATTTTAGATTTCACACCGATTCAAATACAAAACATCATATTTGTCATTTTATTTTAAATACAACTGTGCTTAAATAAGATAATGTTTATGATAACCATATAATAATAAGTTATAATAATTAATAAATTGATAATATTTTCTCATTAAAAAATAAACCTAAATAAGACAAAATACTGAAGAGAAACAAACACTGGCTTCGTCAGCACAACACTTAAAAAGAAATACACCAAAAAATTGATATGTCCTCATTTATTACATACAATTCAAAGATTAATATACAATCACATAGATACAAAAATGCAAATGAATAGAGAATTGGCTTATCTTATATAGTTGGGGGGGGGGGTAGGTTGAAAAATACCTGAGGTAGTGAGTATCGATGTAGGAGTTTTGTTCCAAAAAGGAATATTTTAAGTAAAAATTTTGGTCAAACTTAAAGTGCTTATAAACTAAAAATTCATAAGTTGGGGTGACCAACTTATAGCTTTTGGTTTATTTTTTATTTATAAGCACTTTTAACTTTATCAAACGCGTAAATAAGCCGAAAAGTGCTTGTAAACTAGTTTGGCCGGCTTATAAGCTTAACCAAACACCTCTTAATTTATGGCGGTGGTGGCGGCAGCGGCGGCAACGGCAGCGGCGGTGGTGGTGGCCGGTGAAATCTGACTCAATGTTGTTCCTTATTAGAATGAAACTCACGTTAAGAATAAATTTGCTAGTCATGTTAGCCAAAGGAAAGAATTGAATCAGAAGTTCTGACTATGTGCTTTCAATTAAAAAGTTAATCTCTTTATTTATATGTCAAGATTTTTTATATATTATTTAAATTTAAAATGATATTTTAATAATTTAAAATTAAATAAAATATATCATTATTTTGGTATCATATTGATTTTTTTGTTTTACTATTAAATTTGGTTAACCTTGAAAGCATATATCAATAAAAAATTATTGGTAGACAACTAAATAATTAATTATTATGTGTTACTAATAAAATTCTCCCATAAGAATACTTTAATAGATCATATGTTTGTCATTTTCTTAATTTTTACTAAATGAATATTCACTTATCAAAACTTTTAACTATATCTTTAACAAAGTAAGACTGAAATAATAATATTCATGTAACAAAAAAAATCTAAAAATTCCGACAAAATCGAACCAATCTAAACCGATATAGTTATTTTGATTTGATTTTGATGAATATACATCAAATCGATCCATGTGCACCCTTGCAATAGACCATATAGACTGTTACGGACTAAGTACTGCGATATATTGTTATTTTGACTTTGAAGGCATTACTAGCAACATGGTTAGCAACAAAGAATATTTTTACTAATGGTGAAACTTCTTGAAGTATTTGCTCTCGTTAATTAGAGTAGGCTAATGATCAAACATCATGTTTGTATTTATTTCGATATTAAATGCGAAAAATCTTGTTTACGCTACTATCCCATCCGCTTCACCATCATGATCTTGGGATTAATTCATATAACGTGGCATGATTACCGTCGCCGGAGATTTCAAAAATCAAACCCACATTGAGGTTTGAGAAGGATGCGCCAATAATAGGAGAGGAAGCTATCATCAAAAAGCTTATCCACTTAACAAATTCACTTATCATGATCCGGATTTTTCATCGTCGGGACAATATTGACGTCTAACATTATACTCGCTAGGCAAGTTAATATTAGAGTTTAATTCACCTTTTTCCTTTACATTTTATAGGTTAAAGTTAACAAAATTAAATCAAACTGAAATAAACGCGAAAAATACATAATTAACCGGTTATCTTTGTACAATTAACAATACCGAAAAATGATACCACACAGAAACTAGTGTCATAATCTACAAATATACTACAAATTACTACAAATAATGGTCTGAAAGAAATTACATATGTGTCGAGAGAAAAGAAAACAGGAATGTAAAAGCATAGGAGGGGACACCAGGGCCTGCGGATGCCAGAAGGACTACCTTGGGTCTCCTAGATGATATTCCTGCAACCGACCTCACGATCAGCCACAACTAGCTCCAAAATCTGCACAATAAGTGCAAAGTGCAGTATCAGTATAACCGACCCCATATACTGATAAGTTACGAGCCTAACCTCGACGAAGTAGTGACGAGGCTACGGCGGGACATTTACAATATAACATGCATACAATATATAATAAAGCAAAAGGGGAATACAAGACAAAATGAAATAGGAACTAGCATCAAAATGGATACGAAACTCAAATATCTTATCAGTACTCAGCTATCCAATCCTTAAGAGAATTACGAAACCACAAAATAAACTCACAATAGAAGAAGAATACATAAACAGCAAAATAATGCGGCACACATCCCGATCCCACCATATAATTAGTAACAATATGAACATTCACCCTTATTACTCAGTAACAATCCACCTTTATTGCTCATGTTGCGGTGCATAACCCGATCCCACAGGACAATAGTAATCCACCCTTATTACTCCTTATTATATCACCCTTATTTCTCATGTTACGGCGTGCAACCCGATCCTACTAGACAATCACATTTCACCCGTATTCCTCCTCTATATATCACCCTTATTCCTCCTGTTGGAGCGCGCAACTCGATCCCACCATATCAATACCAATTATACAATAAGAATAGAAATTTCATAGTTTAGCTCAAAATCCTCAACAATATTTAAACCTCAAACTAAAGCAAATAGGAGGCTATACAATTAGGAAACTTCACTCATTTAGTACTACATAGCGATACCAACCAAAGTATGCCATGAAGTGTCAATAAACTAACTTAAACCAACAATGAAACACAATGGGACTATGGAACAATTAATACCTTTAACAAAGAAAATAACATCTAACAATAAGTAATTAAATAGAGAAGCACCACTAACCATGTAGCAGTTAAGACAGGGAGGCAATATATTAGGAACGGGGAAATAAACAGGCTAAACAAATAATTTGGCGGCGCATAGGCACTCATCACCTCATCTATACACCACACACACAGATTTTCACATAGTAATTAAGTCGGGGATTCCTAATTCCTCAAGTCAAAGTTAGACACAACACTTACCTCAATCCAACAGCCAACAAAACTCAATTATCGATTTTCCTATAATTCTCACCTCCAATCCACTCGTATCTAGTCATAATTTACTCAATAATATTAATTATCGCTAAAAAAAATCAATCCAATGCATAATTATAAGTTTCCCAATAATTTCCCCCCCAAAAAGTCAAAAACTGGCTCCGGGCCCGCTTGGTCAAAATTCAAAATTCGGACCAAAATCCGATAACCCATTCATTCGATCCCGGATATACAATTGGTTATGGAATCCGACATTAATTTGAGGTTTAAATCCCGAAATTTTGAAATTCCTAAGTTCTACCCAAAAACCCCCAATCCCACCATAAAACAACCCAAGATTCTAGGATGAAATATTGTGGTAAGAAGTAAAAGATTGAAAGAATTGAGCTAAGATTCATTTACCTATGATTTGGGGGGAAGAAATAGCCTTTGAAAAATCGTCTCTTGAGGTTTAGGTTTTGAAAAATAGGAGAATGAATAAAAAATTCCATCTAAGTCCCTTTTACCCAACTGCAGATGACACATTTGCGACCCGAGCTTCGCAATTGCAAAGCTCGCAAATTCGAAGGTATCATCACAATTGAGAAAACCCTCACACCTCTGCTGATTTCGCAATCGCGAAGAAGTGTTCGCAATTGCTAACTTAAATATTCGCAAATGCGACTAAAAGATTGCATTTGCGAGCACTGCCTTCCCTTACTTCGCAAATGCGAAGATTTTTCTCGCAATTGCGATGTCTGCTTGGCCTAGCAGCTCTTTACATTTGCGATGAGGAGCTCGCGAATGCAAAACCTGCAGCGTTCGCAATTACGATGCCTGATCTCGCAATTGCGAGATCAGAGGCCTACAACAAGTTCAGTTATACCAGCAAATTTTCTTTTAAGTCCAAAACACCTCATAACCTATCCGAAATTCACCTGAGCCCTCGGGGCTCCAAACCAAACATGCACACAAGTATTAATACATCATACGAACTTTCTCGCATGATCAAGTCGCCAAAGTAACACCTAGGACTACGACTTTAGCACCAAATTGCATGAAATTTTCAAGAAAGTTTAAAAACTTCTATTTTCTCAACCAAATGTCTGAATTACATCAAATTTGTCATGTTTCTCATCAAACATCACAGATAAGGTATAAATATCATAACAGACCTATACCGGGCACCAAAACTAAAATACAGACCCAATACCAACGAAATCAACTATTAACCATTTTCACAAAACCACTATAACTTCAGTTTACCATTTTCATCAAAAATTTATTTATCGGGCTAGGGACCTCAGAATTCGATTTCCTGCATACGCCCAGGTACCATATTTTAGTACGGGCCCATATTGTAAGACCCTAACGAGAAGCCTAGACAAAACTAGATCCGTTCTCCATATATTGTAAGACCTCAACAGGTATGGCCAACTATAAGACCTCAACAGGCATGACGAACTGTAAGACCTCAACAGACATGAAAAGTCCCGCAGGTTTAGGCTACACGTCGCATTTTTAAGAATCCCTAAAAGGCATACCCTCCGTGTGGATGCTTAAAACTACTTCTCGGGATCTAAAATGGCCACGGCCAAATGCACACGACTACGATCGAAATGGCTGCAACATCGCAAAAAACGTTACTCGGGGATGCCCGACTGTTGCTAAAAAATCCTCTGAATCTACTTCGGAAAGAACCAATTAAAAACAGGCTTCCCTTAACAGGCAAAAAAATGAGTCCCGACCACGTCGGCTCAAAAGTCGCAAAAATGTTGATCTACTCAACCTACGAACTATGGACCTTCCTAGGCTTGAAAAAATCGCCGACTACGATTTGAAATCGAGGTTCTTTTAGAATCGATGAGGAGTCAGGAAAAAATAATCAATAAGACCTTAATGAGAGGAACCAAAGCCTACAAAAATCCTACGACCTCACATTAAACAACGTAAGTGCCATTGTCGTCGGCTAAGCAAAGCCTACGAGCCTTACACCGAAAGGTCTCTACGACCATCAACGTGAAAATTGACAACTTGAGGATTAAAGTGAGCTCGGTTTGTAACACGATTCGGAGACCATATCCAAAATAGTTAAACTAAGCAAAGCCTCCGGGCCTCATATCAAAAGGTCTCTACGACTAAACAGCATAAGCACCATTAGTCACCGACTAAAGCAATCCTTCGGACGTCATATCAAAAGGTCCCCGCGACCAAACAACGTAAGTGCCATTATCGTCGGCTAAGCAAAGCCTTCGGACCTCATACTACAAGGTCTCAATGACCAAGCAATAGGAAGGCTATCACCGCTGGACGAGAGCTCAAATGAGATTTAAGGGTCAATCACGGCTCGAGTCGCAACGCGACTCGGAGACTAGACCAGAAAATTACAATACTCCCAAGGGCGCAACATTGACGCCATTATCTCCAACCGAAACCCCCAAGACTATTAAAAGGTCAATTACAGCTTGAATCAAAATGTGACTCGGAGACTGAACCCAGAAAATCGCCAAATGACCAAGGGCAGAAAGTAAGAATCATTACCGCCAGCCCAAGCAAGCTCAAGGGTAAGCCAAGCTCGAGCCGGATCCCGACTCGGGGACTGAGCACGAGGGCAATTTAATCACCATATGCCTAGAAGCACGACCCCAACAACGTTATAATCGCAGAAAAACCCTAGGCCACGCATTCGCGAAAATGCTTTGGTCTTAAAGCACATAGAGTCATCACCCGCCGCCCGTGAAAACAGGAAAAAGCCGGAAGGCCAATCAAAGTTCAAGCCATAGCACGACTTAGGGACCAATCCCATAAACCAATCTACACAATCTAGAGCAACAACGGGAAAAAGGTACAGAAGAAATAACACTTTAAAAATTCTTCTTATATATTCCATACAAAGAAAAACATTCTCCACCTGCAGGCACTCCATGTGCGCGCCGGAAACCAGGTTACACAATGATAGGCTCTATATTTTGCGCCAAAGAGCTACAGCCCGTCAAGACCACCCTCTCCAACGTCCACAAGGAGTGAGAGCATCACTCTCGTTCGACCTAGCTTGAGCCAATTCGTCCGAGAGGATAAAGCCTCTCGCTCCGACCTCCTCGAATACTTCTCTTCGGGATCGACAGCGAAGATATTCCTCGATCCTCTTCTCATGGTCAAGGGCTTGCCTCAACTCGGACTGGGCATCAACAACCTTCTTTATACAAATCTCCATCTCATGATCCGCCCTAGGCTAGTACGGACCGCACAAAATGGACTGCGGTTGCATTATGTTTGATGCCTTAAAATCCAGTCTTTGAATCTCCCTAATGCGGGCCACACATAATGGACTGCATCCGCACTAGGCTAGTTTGTCCCGAGTTGTCTTGTCTTTGATACTTGTGCAAGTTTCACTCCTTTTGAGCCGATCTTTGACATCTCGTCACTTTGTTGATCAAACCTGCAATCAAGCACAACTTATGAGCTTTTTGGGACTATTTTGTAAGAATTTATAATAAAAGCGTAAGCAAGAAGGAGCATGAAACACGTCAAAATCCCTAGTTATCACATATCAAGCGCACCTTATCTTACTTCAACTCCAAAACCTCATACCACCACATACGTATCAATATCATAACATATCACAAATCGCACCTCAAGTGGCCAATATCATAACTTGCCAAAGAAACTAACAATCAATATTTTTACTACAAGTAGCCCACGATTCAACCAAAATGTGCACAAAAGTATCAACAATAACAACCAGAAGTGTATTACTCAACAAGGATAGTATTTCACAACTTAACACTTTGTCTTAATGTGAATTGCGGTCTTTATAGTTCAACCACTTTTAACAACAATATATTCCAAGAATAACAACTTAAATAAGCAATTTAACGATTAAATAAGGAATATGGAATAAAGGAAACCAGAAATTAAACTAAATATATGGAGAAATTAAGAAGTATTCCCTCCATTTCAATTTATGTGAACCTATTTGACCGGGCATGAAGTTTAAGAAACAATGAAGACTTTTGGAATTTGTGGTTCTAAACAAGTGAAAAGGGGGCCAAGAGTATTTGTTTGATTATAAAAGTTTCTCATAAAGGGTAGAATTGTAAGTTTAAACTAAATTATTTCCAAATTTAGAAAGGGGTTATTCTTTTTTGAGCGGACTAAAAAGAAAATAGATTCACATAAACTGAAACAAAGGGAGTAAGAGAAGACAAGTGCATGTGAAAATAGACTAATGATGATGGATGTAACATGTTAACATGCACACCTAACATGAATTTTTGTGTCAAATGGTGGTTGCAAATGCAGTCTTAATATTGAAATATTGACATTATTATTAGAAGCATTATCAAAAGACATACAAAATACTTTTTCATTAAGATTGTAAAATGCAACTACTTCGCAAATAGTAGCACTTATAAAATTACCAGTATGACTTTGATCTTCATCATATTTAAACGCGATAATACGTTTTTGCATACAGTAATTATCATCTATCAAATGTCATGTAATTGTCAAATAATCATTTTCATTCACAACATGGCCAATATCAGAAGTTAGAGAAATTTTACAAGGAAGTAGTCAAACAAATAAAGTATGGATGTTCTGATATTATCCATGAAGTCTAAAAATATCATATCTACAAGTACTTCTAGGGATACATTTAATTAAAGGATTATAAATCCTTTGAATATACATAATAAGATATGATGATAAAGCAAAAGAAAAAGGTAGACAACCCAAAGCAATCATTTTTGCTAACTCCTCACGATCCTTTCATTTTATCATATTTCATAAGTCCTCTAATACTAGGGTTTAGAGTTCCTTGGTTTTCATCTAAATTAGAGCCCCATTCTATAGAATGAGTAATTCTCATATGTCTACTAAGTGTCTCAGTCCTCCCAAAACTTCCTTCAGTCTTATGTTTAAAATCATCTTTACAAATTTTGCATCTGACTCTATCAGAATTTTCTATTTCCTCAAAATATTTCCAAACTTTACTTCTCTTTCTCTGATTAAAAGTCAAAGTCATATGTGATGTACTACTAGTGCAACGAATACCACCCCTGCTACCAACTCCAACTCTACTATGTGTAAGTAGTGTTTATCTTAATTTCTAATTCATTATGTTTTATACCGAAATCTTCCTGTCTATATTATTCTCAGGTGATGTTTTCATAAACATGTGGAAAGTCATTTAAATTACTACTAGAAGTTTAAGTAGTGCCTCTTTTTCTATTTCCCCAATTACACGATTAGCAACCTTATTACAATGCATTAAACATATTGTAAAAATTAAACTTCTAATAAAAAATTAAGTATGCAAATAAAATATTAAATAAGAGAAAGAGTTGGAACGAGTGCACCAAATTCGGCAATAAATTCAACACTTGATGATTTTGAAGTCTTGAAATTGACTTTCGCAACTCTGATGTTACCACGATGAAATGTCAATTGTTCAAAGTTCAAACTTCAAATTATACCATAATAGAATTCAAAAAAAAAAAATAGAGCCAAATAGTTGATTGCAATTTATGTGAAGAATGAGAAAAAAACAATTGAGAATTTGGGGTTGAGAACTGAGAGATGGGTGAAGAAATGAATAAGAGGGGGGTATATTTTGTAATTTTTCAAAGCGCTAAATTAGTACATTCTAAAAGTGTTATTTTTGAAAACAAAAAGGCAAAAAAGAGTTATTCTTGCAAAATAACCGTTGGACAACGGTTGTGATGACCCAAAATGTCATCTTATGTTTTAGAACTCGATTCCGTGTTCACAGGACTTCAAAACCTCATTTTGTTCCTTCACGATTTGCGTGCGCAGTCCGAGCGTATTTCCGGAAAGTTTTTATGTGAAAAGTTGATACAAATAATATGTTTTGCCTTTATAAGTTGATTTAGTTGACTTTGGTCAACTTTAAACGTTTTGAGTAAACGGACCCAAACTCATATTTTGATAGTTCGGGTGGGTCCGTATCGAAATATGGGACCTAGGCGTATGCCCGAAACCGGATTCGAAGGTCCCTAGCCCGAGTTATGAATTTTTGTTAAAAATTGTAAGTTTGAAAATTTAATGGTTTTTAAGAAATTGTTAATGTTTGATCTTGTTGGTATCGGGTCCGTAGTTTAGTTTCAGAGCCCGGTAAATATAAGGCGCCCATGAAGGTGTGCCTTTTTGCATGGCTAGCGACGAGGGGAGTGATTTTGACTGCTAAAAATCTGCATAAGAGGAATTACATCTCATTTAAGGATTGGTTATAGCTAGACACTGATAAGATACTTGAGTTTTGTATTCATTCCTTGTAAGTTATTGTTTCATTTTGTTCCGTACTTCTTTCCGCTTTAACACATTGTATGCATGTTATATTGAAATAGCCCGGCCATAACCTCGTCACTACATCGTTGAGGTTAGGCTCGACATTTACCAGCACAAGGGGTCGGTTGTACTGATACTGCACTTTCTGTGCAGATTTTGGAGCAGGTAACAGTTGATTGAGAGATTGGCGACAGGTTCACAGTTTGGAAACCCAAGGTAGTCCTACTGGCGTCCGCAGACCCCTAACGTCCCCTTCTATATCTCTACATTACTGTTTTTTCTTTTCAAAATAGTTGTAATTCCTTTCGGACAAATATCTATAGAAAATCATAGTAAGTTCGTGAGTTGTGATGCCGGATTCTAGGTAGTAATGGTAACAATATTGGGAATAGTATATATACATAAAGGGGTTGTTTACTCACTTCCACAATAATTTCTACTTGTTTTAGTTTGTTTACTCTTAATCATTGAAACATGGCTCTTGATAGGAAAGTCTGGATGTCTAGTATCAAGGTTGTAGGTTAGTGGCTTCTATTATTGCGCGGGATAGAGATGGGTCCGGGGGGAGGGTTCCTGATAGGTTATATTCCCGGTGAGTACTCCAAGAATTACTAATGCATTTTGTCCATGTTGTTGCTTTGTTTACTTTGCCCTTTTATATATCAGTTTTTGTGGTTTATTCTGGAGTCACTAATGCTTTTCCTTTTGTTTTCTTTTGTTTTGTTTTTGTTTTTGTTTTTGTTTTTTCCTTTTCTCGATGTTTCGCCGAGGGTCGATTAGAAATAGCCTCTCTGCCCTATCGGGTAGGGGTAAGGTCTGCGTACATATTACCCTCCCCAGACCCCACCCTGTGGGACTATACTGGGTAGCTGTTGTAGCTGTTGTTGTTAATAACACTCTAATGTTGGCTTGCCTAACAAGTGTGATGTTAGGCGACATCACGGTCTAGAAGGTGGGAATTTCGGGTCATGACAATGGTTAAATTGCAGCTGACAGTTGCCAACGGTCAACTATATTAAAAAAATTACTTGAAATAGCCGTTGAACCGAGCCGGTCCGGGCCGGTTGTTCGATTTTGACTGGTCTAGTTAACCGGTACCTATACCCGACTAGGCACAATCCGTTCGGCGTCCCAACCCAGACCTACACGGCCCCCTACCTACCGGCCCGGTCCGGACGGAACCGAGTCAACCCGGCCCGTTTGACACACTTAGAACAGACACTTCAAACCTTGAAGGTAGACTTGGCAGACTTAGTTTGATGGTTAAGAACTTGGAAACCTAGTTCTGTTATCTTTAGTTTCTTGTTTTGTTTAACATTCTGAAGTTCCTAGGTCACTTTGAACTTGTAAAACATTGCAGGAGGGGATGTCTATTATGTGCATTAGTGGAGCAATCCATAAGTTGTTGCTTCTGTAAAGAAACTTTAATATCTTTCAATTTTAATGTCATGTGCACAAATACCAGAAGGGCGAGGGGAGGAATAATTTATACCAGACAGGTTAACACAGCCTTTTTAGGAACATAGAGGATATGGTCTAATATACACTCTTATTGAGAGAATTAAGTGTCCCTGCGATGAAGCAAAAGTTGTACCATTTTCTCCTCCCAAGAGAATTAGCCCAAGTGGGTTAGTGCATTAGTAACACCTCATTACTTACTGCTCATCCAAGGGAAAGGATTACTAACCGAGAATCGAGGCTATGAGGAGATTGTTGGGTACATAGCAGATTGGGTAGGATCACATTCTAATAGACAGTCTAATTTTGGATATTGTATTCTCGTTGGAGGTAACCTGGTGTCTTGGAAAAGCAAGAAGTGGAATGTGGTTGATGATCTAATACAGAAGCAGAATATTGTGCAATGGTCGTGGCAACTTGCGAACTAATTTGGATCAAAGAGTTGCTTAAAGAATTGAAGCTTGGAAAAATTAGTCAGATGAAACTTGTGTGTGATAATCAAGTTGCTCTTCATATTGAGTTGAATCCGTTTTTTTATGAGAGAACTAAGCACATAGAGATCGATTGTCACTTTGCACGAGAAAAGATACCCTCATGAGACATTGTCACTATATTCGTGAAGTCAAATGATCAACTTGCATATAATTTCACCAAGTCCCTTATCGGTCCTCGGATTAGTTACATTTGTAACAAACTTGACACATGCGACTTGTATGCACCAGCTCGAAGGGAGTGTTATGAATATTTTTATATGGTTAACATCAAAAAGAATATTGTGTATCTAGAGACTGTATATTTTCAGTGATGTAGCCTTATTCTTTCCTAGTTTAGAAAAGATGTGCTATTTAAGCACCCTTTAGTTTGGATGAACATCAAGGAATACAATTCATCATTTTTTTATCCCGTGTTATACTTGTCACACAAGCCATTAAGCTAAACCTCTAGTATCTCATGTGCGACACTGCTCCTTCAGCTTGAAACAAATAGGAAAGAAACGACAAGTCTGGTTTATGGGGAAGTGAGTGAGGAGGCGTGAACAGATAAAATGTACGGTACACCACATTCCTCATACTCAAACTCAATATATCGTAAGTCTTACCAACTTGCAGTAATGATCAGTCATCATGGCAATCAGCCCAACTACAGATGCAGTCCCCTCTGGAAGAGATAAATAAGCCTGAAAATACAGTAGAATGAAGTAGGTAAGGATTTCATCATTTTGTATGGCTTAACAATTTCAATGTTGGTTAACTACTCTGTCATCTGATGTTCTAAAACTTTAAGATCTTATAACAAATATCACCATAGAAACAATCATCAATTTGTCGCTGACTAAAATCACAAGACAATGATTTTATGATGATTTTTGCTAAAGACAATGATTTATGATAATTTATGTGGCACTCCATTTTGTCTATGCAATAACCATGTAAGAGGTAAATGAATTGCAAGTGAAATGGTTACTCTTTTTTTACACCAAAGGTTGGTCCAAAAGATGAATGGTATTCTCTCCGTAAAAGAGATTATTCTTTCTAAGTGACATGCCCTTCACTAGGAAAGAAAAGAGTTTTCTGTATCGAGTGCAATGATGGAGTATGGAGGGCTGTTTCACTGTATAAATGCAACACAATAGCATCAAAAGCAAAAAGAACAAATCATTTCACCAAGTGATAATGCAGATCTATGAATCTGACGCACAGCTCTGATGGAAATTTTTTCAAGTAATATCAATTACCCAAGGGACTACATTGCTCCATATCAGGATCCAGAAAAGGAAAATAACGTAGCACCAAAAGTCGAACTAAGCTGGTTGAGCTCACACAGTGAGCCACAGAGAGAAAAAAGAGCAGAGCACTGGAATCTGGAAACTTCCCAAATAGACAAAGAAAGAGAGAAGAAAAGGATGATATTAGAATAAGCAACAGTAAGGAAATTAAACTCAATCAATGACGAAAATATGCTAAATTGCTAGTTACAACAGAATAGAAATGTCATACTTATCAAAGAAACAAAGGAAAAAAAACAGAACATAAGTGTCCTATTATTGATGAAGGACATATGATATCCTCTTGCAGAAGCAGGGAGCTATGTTCTTTCCTTTTAACACGGTCCTTCTCTCTTCCTACCATTCTTTTGTGGAAACATCATTTTCACAAGGTACAAACAGAAAATTGTGTATCAAAATGCTTGACTATTGGATGTCTGAAATCTATACACAACTGCCTATCTGATTATGTACAAAGCAGAGATGGGAGACTGCAGGCTCATGTTCATAATATCCACGGGCGTCTATAATACAAGTAGCCAGTGGCGGATCTACGTGCTATTTTTGGGTGCTCAAGCACCCATTATCTTTAACAAGGTTTAGTAAATTTGTATAGGTAATTATAAAAATATTTAGATAAATATTGAGTGAGCACCCATAGCTAAACTCCTTTTTCCTCCTCTTCCAGAATTTTTATCGGTACGCACCCAGGATTTTAAAATCCTGGATCCGCCACTGCAAGTAGCGACACGGCAAAGAAGAATAATTACCTTCTAGCACATGAAAAATTACTTTGTTTTCAAATTAAAATTGATATCTGATGATATCAAAAGAATAAAGAATCTGCAGTAAGCATACAAGAAAAATCAGAAAAGATAAGGTAGCCAACACAATGAGCAATAATTACGAGAAAATTGAAAAATATAGCAATTCCTAACACCAACGCATTTTCTCCAATATATGATCCCAAAAGGAAGAGCGAGTCTGCTATTAACCAAGCTGAATTCAAGCAAGTTCACATAAAATGAAATGGAAGAGTACAATTTTAAAACGTTAGCATCCAATATGTTGTGCTTATGACGTTTGCAGTTAGCCTCCAATATGTTGCCCTCATGAGTCATGACGACGTTTGCGCTTCAAAACGGGTGAATAATGCATATGTGCCGAATCAAACAAGTTGACATTTACAATTTTTAAACGTTGGCCTCCACTATGTTGTGCTTATGGTGTTTAGAATTATCCTCCAATATGTTGTGCTCACGACGACGTTTGCGGTTCAAAAGGGGCGAATAATGCAAAGGATAGATTGCTCGACAAACTGGGCATGTGTTGTTTCTTTGTAGCCATATCAGGAGGCACTCGGTATGAAAATCATGCGAACAGTAAGTTGTTAACACTTCATTCTTGTCTTCAAAATCATCATGGCAAACAGGGCAAGTGTCGTCGTCCATTAGATCTCTGCTGCTGCCATTGAGATGGTCTAGGGGAAAAGGAAAGCATTTGACCTCCACAAGTCCTCTTGGTATATGTGACACAATGGGCGGCTTCGTCGGGCAAATTCCACCTTCACCAGTATACTCCCTTAACACGAAGATATACTCGAGGACATCCCCTAAGTAGCGATGGTAGGGATCATTCATGAAATCAGTAGGACTCACACTGCGTGCGCTGCTGCGAAGCTCCTCTTCCTCGTCCCAGTCCTTATCAAACCTACAATACGACGGGATAGGGGGAGGGACCCACGGCAAATCATCCAACGAAACTTGACCATGTGGTGTGTACTCAATAAATCGAAGGTGGGAGAATTCAAGGACAATGACGTACGTAGGTCGTGGCGGTAGTTGTGAAAACTGAAATCGAGTGAAAAGGTAAGAAGAGATGCTATTCCCCAATTGTTCAGTACTGCGGGGGAGGAATTGAAGAGTAGCAGATAGAAGCATTGTACCTAACGACGGATCGTTGTTGAGCAGCTTTGACACATCAAAAGGAATGACGGTAGAGCAAGTCCGTTCCCCAAGTTTGTCGCAATCAAAATCGTCGCATTCACAGCCATTAAGCCTCATGAATTCAGTCCGAATTAGAAAAACACAAAGCCCTTCCGACTCTGATATCTGACCCCTCGTCAACTTCTCATTCCATAAGAAAAGCCGTACCGAAGTGCAGCTAACTGTTTCTTCCATTTTCACCATCCTCAATTCTCCCAAAGTTGAGAACGCAAAACCCCAAACGAACCAAGTATTTATCTGTGAGAGGTATTTGTCCCAATCCTGTTCTAATTACAACTTCCCTAAGGATATCGTTTATTTGTGAATAAATAAGGTTGACACAAATTTTGCCCCAATCATGTTCTATTTAGGAGTCCCTGCTAGGGGTTCCTTATTTTTGGAATATATTTTAAAATGGTTACTTTAAATAATATTTTTGAGCAACTTTAGTCCTTTAAATTTATGAAAAAGCGATCACTTTTAATTGCTGTCAAATATTTAAAAAATACTAGCCTTAGAGTACTCCTTGTATGTGTACTCTATCTCAGTTACTTTTTTTTGTTTGAAAATAATCACATACTTATTATATTAAAGTCTTTCTTTGAGTCATAACTCATAAAATAGAGGGCATAAATTTTGAAGATGATGAATATTGATTATATATCACTAACTTAATAAAAGAAGAAACTGTAAAACAAAACTCCTCAATCATTAGATATTATCCTACTGTGGTTGTATGAGGACTTCCATAAGAATATTTATGAAAATTATTGTTATTTATGCGACCTACTAACAACAAATAAGTAACAAAAATTTTGCTTTTATCATGATTTTTAAAATTTATGAAGTAACATAATTGAAAAATGACTCTATTAGTCTGCTAAAAAGTTTGGATTAACATGATTGGCTTACAATTCCGGAAAAAAATCGTAAGTGACAACATAAATGTTAGATTATATGAAATCAAGCAAAAATGGCGAAGAGATGAGAAACCTAAACTAGGATAAGAAGGTTCGAGAGAGAAGAACTTCTTCTGAGTTTTTTCCATAATTACCCGTAGGTCTCAAACCTAGGACCAATATGTTTATATACAAGCCAATTCTAGTTGGGTCAAAATCGGTCAAAAACCAAAAGACCAAACATACATATCTGCAACTATGGTACAAGGCCCAGAATAACAGCCCAAATATAAATATAAATCCAACACCCCCCTCAAGATGGAGGGTGGTTGGCCACACGTAACTTGCTCAAGATAGACCTGTGAGTGACACCTGGGAGTGATTTAGTTAGCATATCGGCCAGTTGTAATTTGCTGGGTACATATGATAAGGAAATAAGTCCATCTTGGAGTTTCTCGTGGACAAAGTGGCAATCCAACTCTATATGTTTCGTACGCTCATGAAATACTGGATTCCGAGCAATATAGATGGCGGACTGACTATCACAACGTAAAGGAACTAGAACAATAGAAGTAACAGAGAGTTCATGTAACAACCTAGTAAGCCAAGCATGTTCGACAATAACTCGATGCATGAAACGATACTCAGCCTCGGCGGAGGACACGGACAGAGTGTTCTGCTTTTTTAGACTTCCATGTGAGTAAAGAACCACCAAGTAACACCAAATAATCACTAAAAGACCTCCGAAAATTAGGACAGGAAGCCCAGTTTGAATTATAATAAGCATGTTAGGAGATATTAGAAAAGGAATACATAAAAAAACCTTCCCCCAAAGTACCTTTGACATACTTAAGAACATGATATGCATCAGAAAGATGAGATGAAGTAGGGGCATACATGAACTGACTCAACAATTGTACAGAGAAAGCCAAGTCATGCCTGGTATTTGTGAGAAAATCCAGTTTGCCAATGAGCTTCCTATATAAGAAAGGATCAGACAAGGGCTCCCCGTCTTCAATCGAGAGTTTCAGATTCACATCCAAGGGTTGACAACATCATTGCAATCTAGACAATTAAATTCAGATAAGAGGTCCAAAGCAAATTTTCTGTGGCAGATCATAACACCTCCAGATTCAGTGAGAATTTCCAAACCAAAAAATAATATAAATGCCCTAAATCTTTTATCTTGAATTGAGCATCTAGAAATAATTTGAGGGAACTCATCCCATCTTCGTCATTACCACTTAAGAGATATCATCAATGTAAACAACAACAATTGTAATATGAGAACCAGTAGACTTGATAAACAAGGAGTAATCATTTTTTGAAACTGAGTAGCCCTTAGAAAGAAGGGAATCACTTAATTTTAAATATCACTGCCTAGAAGCTTGCTTTAGGCTATATGAGGATTTGTTCAACTTACAAACCATGTTAGGTGCAGAAACACTCAGGCCCTGGGTCATTTTTATATAAACCTCTTCATCTAGGTCACTGTGTAAAGAAAGTATTATTGATGTCCAATTGGTACATAGTCCAACCCTTTTTGACTGCCACATCTATGATTGTTCTGATAGTGGTCATTTTGATTACAGGAGAAAAAGTTTTATTGTAATTAATTCCCTCTAGTTGGGTATTACTCTGTACCACCAACCTAGCTTTGAATCTCTTTACACTACCATCAGCCTTATGTTTTATCTTATAAACTCATTTATTACCAATTGGTTTCTTTCCCATGAGGAGGGGAACTATATCCCATGTTCTATTAAGTTCAAGGGCCTCAAACTCCTTCAACATTGCAGCCTGCCAAGCAGGATGCAACACTAGCTGATGAAAGTTGGAGGGTTCATGTACAATGTCCAAGTTTTGAAATAAACTCTGACTGACTGAACTTAGACTACTGAAGCATACATAAATAGGTGAAACAGGAATTAAAGTTAGAATGGTAGGAGGAAGAGCACCAAAAAAGTAATCTAATAAGTAAGGGGGGGGGGTGGGATTATGTGTTCTGGAAGGATATCTTAAAGTTAGAGGAAGTGAGGAGCAAAGTGTATTAGGTGAGGCATGTGAAGGAACATGTTCAGAAGATGTTGTTCCAAGTGAAGGCACAAGTTCAGAATGTGGAATAGAAGAATTTGAGTGTGGTGGAGAAGGAAGAAGAGGGAAATAGATGGAGATGAAGAAACTGGACAATACTCTATAGGTAAAGAAGCAATAGATGAATGAGGAGTGGAATCATGGAAAGTGCTTGTAGCAGGAAATAAAACATTGGAAGAAGGGGTGTGTGAGTAAGGAAAGATGTCTTCATGAAAAACAACTTCCTTGAAAACAATGACTTTCTTATCAGAAAGTTGTAGAAGTTTGTGTGACTTTTTTCCAGGAGGATATCCCAACAAAACACAGGCACTAGATCGAGGAGAGAACTTATGCCTATGGGGTTTAAGATTCATTGCATAACAAAAATAGCCAAAGCTTCTTAGATGACTGTAAGAAGGTTGCTCCCCAGTTAAAATCTAATAAGTAGTCTTGCCAGATAAGATGTTACTAGGAAATTTGTTGATTAAGTATGTGGTAGTTATAATGCAGTCTTCCCAAAATGTAACTGAGAGTTATTGGAAAAGTAAAGTTGTTGTTGTTTCAAACATGGATAAAAATAGAAACTAGCAGAAATAATCATGGAGAAACATCAAAATAAAGGTATTTACCTCCTTGATGAGACGAGAACAACGCCGTAAAAATCACCTCAATCGGAGCTCTAGAACTCAAGATATGCCCAAAATACTAAACTTCTCAGTTTTAAACACTGTCCGGGCCCATTTTTCGCTTTTGCGGATAATTTTCGCATATGCGGGACCGCTTTTGCGGTTCTATTTCCGCTTTTGCGGTTCCGCATCCGCGGTCAAATTCCGCTTTTGCGATTTTGACAGACACCAGCACTTTCCTCGGCACGGAAACGAGCATAACTTCCTCATACGATGTCCAAATTCGACAATTCTTTTTGCTATGGCTGCGAAATTACGATACAGATCTAATGGTTCAAGTAAAACTGAATTTGGAGATCATTTACTTAATATGGTACCCCTTTATGTTCAAAAAAGCAATGTTCAAACATCAAATAAGAGCGTGATCACAACCCGAAACACACCCGAGGCCCCCGGGACCCCAATCAATCATACCAACCAAACCCCAAAACACATTACGGACTTGCTCGAGGCCTCAAACCACATCAAACAACTCTAAAACCATGAATTACACCCCGACTCAAACTTTATGAACTTTGAAGTTTCCAACTTCTATTTCTGATGCCGAAACCTATCAAATCGCGTCCGATTGACTTCAAATTTTGCACATACGTCCAAAACGATATATCGAAGCTACAGAAACTTTCGGAATTCCATTCCGACCCTCGGATCAAAATCTCACCTATCAACCGAAATTCGCCAAAATACTAACTTTACCAATTCAAGCGTAATTCTATACCGGTCATCACAAAAATATTTCGGACACACTTCTAAGTCCCAAATTACCTAACGAAGCTATTCAGACCATAAAATTTGCATTCGAGCCCGATATTAAAATTTCCACTTTCGGTCAAGCTTCTTAAAAACCTTCAAGTTCCTACCTTTACCCAAACGACTCCAAATCCAGAATCACTATACGGAGCTACGCCTAGTCTCGAAATTCCAAACGAACATCGATAACGCTGAAAATGCACTTCAAGTCAAACTTATGAAATTTCTTCTGAAATGCTAACTTCCACAATAGGTGCCAAAATGCTCTCCGGTTATCTAAAACCCGAACCGGGCATACGCCCAAGTCTGATATCATTATATGAACCTGTTGGACCCTTCAGATCCTGATTCCGAGGTCGTTTACTCAAAAATCCAATCCTAGTTCATTCTTTCAACTTAAAGTTTCTTAAATGGGAATTTTCATTTAAATTTAACTTCATCTCCCTGAATTTAGATTTCCACCGTGCAAACAAGTCATCATACCCGAAATGAAGCTGTTCATGGCCTCCACGGAGCGCTAGTGCTCAAAACGACCGTTCGGGTCGTTACAACAAAATTCTTAACTTTATTTATTACAATTGAATTCCCTAGCATTGTTTGATGATACTGAGTCTATTTTGGTTAGATTTGAGCTGTGTGGAGGCCAAATTTAAGGGTAAAGCTATTTCCGAGTATTGAAGCCTAGTTGAGGTAAGTATTTTGCCTAACTTCGTGTAGGGTAACTACCCCTTAGGTTTGGTATTGTTTGATTCAATTGTGCTAAATGAAATCCGTGTACGCAACGTGACGAGCGGGTACACATGTTGTATGTAGTATTTGACCGGTTTAGGCTAGATAGACTATTTCCATGCTTTAATTGAAATGCCATATTATGTTCTAAACTCTCATAGTTAAATTATCCTTATTGTGTTAAACTTTCCTTAAATGCCTTAGATGACTTGTTTAGTATTTTTTCTACATCCTACTTGCTAAATTTCTCCTAAACTTTAGTTGAACATCTTGTCCCATTTATTGTTACATATTATCTCTTCATTGTTAACTATTGTTGTTTGAATTAATTGATCATGTTACCCTTTACTCGTTGACTTCCATTATTTGAGACTCGTTGTTGAATATTATTTCCTTTATTGTAAGTTAGTCTTATCTAATATCGTGGTTATATATTTTTTATCATTGTTGAGTTATTTGGCATTGAAGTTGTGAAAGTCATATGCGATATTGATTATTGTTGAAACATCTATCTTATTGAGCATTTTCCACCCATTATGTTTGTTGATATTCTTGTATACTTGTGGTGGAGCCATGTACTATTGTTGTGGAAATACTGATATCGTTATTGTTGGCAAGTTGTGATATGTGGGCACTTGTAGTGCTAATTGTTATTGTGATATGATATTGATGCGCATACGGCGATATAAGGCATGGGTTGATGTGTACGCGGCGGTATAAGGTGGGAGTTATATGCATGATTGCTTGTAGGGGAACTACGTGAAGCTATATGGTGTCATAAAGTGGATAAAGTGCGTGTAGCTATATTGGAAAAATTGTTTTCAAAACCTATTTTCAAATGTAAGGCTCACACTGCGGTATAAAAAAAGATTGTGATTGAAATTGAGAAATGTGAATACGAAGCGGTACCTTGGTTGTGATTCTTGATTATACATCTATCTTAAGCACATCTTGGCCTAGGTGTGTAAACTTTCCAGTTTTTATTAAAATACTAGGCATCATGAGTTCGAAGGATTATACAAGTTCTTCTAGTTTACCAATATTATATAAACTGTCATTTCTATCGTAAATTCGAATCAAACTCTCTGCCAAGTGGAAAGCAACATGTACAAAATACTTGTTATCAATTTTCCACACACAACACAACACCATAGACTTGCACCACTCCACTTCCCCATATTTTGGCATAATTCCTTGAGGATATAGCATCAGGAGTGTAAGGCACAAGTCTCGGTAAGCATCAAGTGTCTCACAAAAGTCCAAATTCTTTCCCTCTTTATTGGCAGCCTCCTTGATCTTATCCCATGCAGTGCACATGTTATTGCATAATGCAACATTCATAACAACATGACTACGATCATAAAGGCGTGGAATTTTTATATTTTGTACACGCATCAGTGCCAAAAGTTTCTCCATGTGCTAAATATTAGAAAAAAACTATACGTTAAATATAGAGCTATTAAAAAAACACACACACAATGATTAAGGGACTTAAAAAGATTAAAACTGACAGGTTAGCACTGGACAACTGCTAAAAAAACTCCAACCATAACTGCCATTTAAGAAGATTTTGGGAAACATCTCCTTCTTGTCAAATAATTCAAAGAATAGTTTCTTATATTACTCGAAAACTAGTTTGAGTACGTCTACCTTTGGGTTGTTCTTCTTAAGCTGTTTCAGCTTCCTCATCTTGCTTGCAGAAATTGGAGCATTCCTCAATCTGCTTTGCAATCTTGTAACTCTGTATCAAGGTGACTCAACTACTTTAGAAAGGATCTCATTATGATTTTGTATCTCGTCAAAGACCTTCAACACCTTATTCAATTTGATGTTCACAACCTTCAACTCTTCTTGTACATCTGTATCACTTTGTTGAGTATTGCACATTCTGCATGGTCCTCCTCTACCAATACAAAAAAAAAATCACCAAATAGTGGTGAACTAGGAATACTCCCATCCAAAGGGTCGTCATGAGCAAAGTCAACTTCATCATTAGTCTCTAAACTCACTGCACCGGATGCCTTTTTAATGGCAATCATCCGTTCTAGATCAATCGCTAAGTGGTGGACAATAGGATCCGCTACTTCGTATGGTACCAGATTCTTCATGTAGTCCATATCCATCTCACGTATGGTAGGAATAAGGTAAGGGTGCACCTTCTGAAATATAACATAGATATAAGTCAATAAACAAGCAATACAAAAAAATAGACACAAGGTCTATGATAATCTCCTACTTTGGTTGGTTCTAATCTACTCACGGAGTGTTATTGAACTCCCTATCTTACAAAACCAAGATCATCAATTCTCTGCTTAAATGGATCCTAATCAGGGTAAGATATCGCTTTCTTGCTGTGCCATCTCAACATCCTTGGTAGCGGCATCGATACAACCTTTGATTTCTCGGCACTAAGACAAAATAGTGAACCCATGCCTACATTTTTTCATGAGCCAAAAAGTACTAATTTTTGTCTGTACAAAATAAAATAATAGTACTCAATTGTAAATAAATTTCAATAAGGTTTTTAATACTTACAATAAATGCTCATGGGAAGTTGTACATGACATAACTAGCTGATTTGGACTTTTTAGCAGAGATTTTATTTTCCTTACTCTTGCTCACATATGATTTGTACATTGACAACATGTCCTTCTTCAAGTACTCAATTGTAAGTTCAAAACGCTCCTTGCCCCATGGATATTTCATGAAAACATTCAAATTGTCAGCCATATAAATCCATTTCTTATCGACGCACATTATATTATCCTTTGCAAGCAAGACCGAGTGGACAAACTACACCAATGCAATCTTAAACCTCTTGAACTTCAACTGTTTCAAAAGCATCTCTGCTTCTGCCCCTTCCTGCTAGACTGTAAATTTTGATGCAGAATGCTTCACCATCATCCATCTCTTTATTTCTTGTTTATTAGGTTTGGCACCACAGTTCAATCCAATCATCATATCAAACTCCTTTAATCAAATGCGAATAGACTTGTCTCCAACTAAAAACCATTTTCCAATCCTAATGAAATTGAGAAAGAAAATAGTGAGAAATTTTAAAATAGTCAGATTTATCACTAATCGTTGAAAAATAGCCAAGTTCAAAAGATATCGAAATTTAGCCACTTTTTATGTAAAGGGAAATCTGAGCGAAAATACTATTCAAAATTCAAAAATATGCCTGCAAATTTTACGGGAGTTCCAGCATAAGTATACTTGAATTCCCGCAAATTTTACAGGAGTTCCAAGATAACTATGCTGGAACTCCCGCAAATTTTACGGGAGTTCAAGCATAATTATGCTGGAACTCCCGCATATTTTATGGGAGTTCCAACAAGTATAAATATTCAGTATAATATACTGGAGTTTGGTGCACTGGTGCTCCAGTCTCCCACAAATTTTACAGGAGTTAGCAAAGTATACCGGTCCAACATAATATGCTGGAGTTTGTACACAAATGCACCAGAACTCCCGTAAATTATATGTGACCGGTCCCTGCTACAACAAATAATATCTATTTTCCATTAACTTCGTAAACAACGGCTATTTTTTGATAACCAACTGTAAAAGTGATTATGCCACGCAATTTTGACAAGAAAATAGGACCAATTTAACTTTTGTTCGGCAATTCTTTTCAAGTCTTTGATATAAGTAAACACATGCCAAAAATCGCATCATTGCACGTGGATTGTTTCTAATTTAAATTCTAAAACTCGTTCCCTTATTGTTTATTTCAAGAATTCCAGTATCCTATTTAAATATTTCTAAACCTTGAATCAGAAAAGGACAAAAGCCATTTTAAGTTCAATTCAAAAAGAGAGAATAATATATAAACCAATTTCTTCCCCATAAAAAATACAAATACAAAAGAGTTTCGCGGCTATTACCCCCAAATATTTTCAATCATCTTCTCCCCCATTTTATCTGCCGCAAGTTTATTCAAAATTAACCTAACGAATTTCTCTCATCTGTATCGCAGCTCATGGTTCTGAGATTTGATTGAGAAGCTGAATCAGTTCAATTGGTAAATCAACTCACTTTTTCTTTCTGTATGATTTTATTTTTCAACGAATTGGTGCAAAAAAATAGGGGTTTCAACTTTGAATTTGAAAGTTTTGATCTTTTCTTTGTGGCACTTTCTAGAAGTTTATCAGATCGTCATAATTATTTTCTGTTAGTGTATCTTGTAAATTTTGTTGCACAAAACTTATCAATAGGAATTATTGGTAAGCATAATTTATATTTGCTGGATTTACTAGGTACGTCCAAGTAGGGAATTTTTTTTTATTTTTTTGTGTGCAGAAGCTCAGAAATTCGTATAGAAGATGTTGTTTAAATCTATGGAAACGCATTACAAGTGCTTAAGGTGCTGCTACAATTTATTTATGTTAATAAAAATTATCTCATGCATATCTTTGATAACCATTAAAAGGACCACAGATTTGTGTTTCGAAGGGAAAGAAGTTACTATATGCTAATAAGCCACTTGTTCGCTTATATAAAATCTGCCATCTATTTATATATTAATCAAGTAACTATGCCATGGATTTTTATTTTGATGAAACTATAGTATGGTGCTTACATGTTAGAATCATGTATATTACCAATGTATTTTATCGCTTCCCTAAACATTTAACTGTCATAAAATAGAATCTTACATTGTGCCTGCCTGATCCTGCTGAGGTTTCTCAAGATTTTAGGCATGGCTCCAGCAAGAAAATCTAGAAGTGTAAATAAGCGGTTTTCTCCTACAACTGAAATCTCTTCCAGTAAAGATGACAGTGCGAAGAAAAACTTGCGGGTGAGTTTTACTGTACTTTTGTTTGCTCTTGTAATAGTACACGAAGAGACATGTAAGTGAGTACTGTTTTGGTTTTGTTTGCTTTTGGAACATGCACATAGGACGAACTAGTATCTTCTTGGAAATGACAGCATGCTCTTATTCTTTTTTTTTTTTGGAAAGTGGTACTTGATTATAGCACAGGATGGTGCATGTTACCTTTTCCATAGTGGAAAATTGAAAGAGATAGATAGTGCAAGGAAAAAGATGAATGGCTTTGTCAAGAATGTCAAGAAGTTGTTACAAATGTAGTGAAGTTAAGATATTTCCTGCATGTTTTTCTTTGAAGGAAAAAGGAAAATTTGGAATGAGAAGATATTTGTTCCTAACTTTCAACTTTCTTTAAAAGATACTGTAGTTCTTTCATCTCATTATTTGGATGTAAGTTTATCATGTGGGAAAGTTTCAAAGCTTTTCCCACAAATTTCCTCTTACTAAACGCGGAGAATATGCAGGATAGTTAAATTTGCCAGCACTTACCTTTCCTGTTCTTGTCAACCAAACGGTTCTTTAGGAAAGTGGTAATATCTTGAGTTCAAAGGAGAAATATTTCATGTATTCATTTAGGTTAGTCGTTAAGTATTCTTTGAAGAGATGTGGATGACATTATATAAGCATTTTGACATGGTTCTTTGTTCAAATTGTAGAAGAGGAAGTTGTCCGACATGCTTGGTCCTGAGTGGAGTGAAGAAGACCTGACGCGCTTCTATCAAGCATACCGCAAGTATGGTAAAGATTGGAAAAAGGTCAGTTCAAATTCAAAGTCTTTGTTAATTGAAGTTTCTTGGATATCCCCGATAATTTGCATATTTTTGCTTTTGATTGATCTCTGACGCCTGGCTTCTAACACTTATCGCAGGTTGCTGCTGCAGTGAAACCCCGAACTTCAGAAATGGTGGAAGCTCTTTACATGATGAATAGGGTAGGCTGTGAATACAGACAACAAAGTAATATGTGTTCTTTTAATTGATTCCTCTTAGCTTATGAAATCATTGGATATTGATAGGCAATACATCTCTTCATTTTCTTATCCATCTTCTAAGATATTTTCCTGCTAATATACAATTGGACTTAAATTCATTATACTAATAGCATGGTGAGAGAACCCATTTTGTCAGAATCTTGTTCAAACGCTTCATGTTGTTGTGAATATTATTGCTCAATATAAGTTATTTGAGGAGAACAATACTCTAATGAATTCAATCCCTTTTACAATGACATCTGGTTAGGGTTGTCAACTTCTGTGGGATTGTATTCATCTGATGTTCAGTTTCTCTTGTTCTTGTAGGCAATCATTTTACATTGCCAGCCTTTGGCCACAGAGCCTTTGTTTCTTTATCTTGCTTTTGGAAATAATTAAGTATTTCCTATTTCATGGTCATGATTGTTAATATGGTGTTACGTGCTTCACGGCTTGTATCAGAACGTCTATGGATGTTATGAACATGAGCTGCAGTCTCCTATCTCGATGAGTGCTCTGTACATGTCAGATAGTCAAGTGTGTACTCACGATTTGTTGTTTTCTACTCACCAGCTGCATAGATTTCAAACCTCCAACAGTAGGTTTCCCCGAGTACTGTGAGATTATCACTTAATCAAGCACTTCCATACACATATACGTTCTGTTTTATACCTTGTAAAATGCCGCCGCCGTCAAAGGAGAAGGATTGTGTTAAAAAGAAAGTGCATTGTTCCCAGCTTTTGCAGGAGGATATCCCATACCAGCTAGGAATAAAATGACACTTACATTCTGTTTCTTTTCTTCCTTTAATATGTATGACATTTCTAGTCTGTTGTTAGTAAGAATTTAACACTTTTATCATTGATTTAGTTTCCTTACTGTAACTTACCTATTCTTCTCTCTCTTTCTCTGAAGTTTGAGCAGTCACCAGATTCCATTACCCTTTTTTTTTTTTGGTTTTGCGTCTCCTTCTCATCTTAACCAGCTTAGTTCGGTTTTTGGTGCTACTTTATTTTCCTTTTGTGGATCCTGATATGAAACATTGTAATCCTGTGGGAAATTGATATTACTTGAAAAGATTTGCATCAGAGCTGGACCTCAGATTCATAAATCTGCATTGCCAGTTGGTAAAATGATTTGTTCATTTTCCTTTTGATGCATTATTACAGTGAAACAGCCCTCCGTACTCCATCATTGCACTTGAAATAGAAAACTTTGTCATTTCCTGGCGAAGATGTCACTTAGAAAGAGTACCACTTCTCTTGCGGTCTTTTTTATCCCTTACATGGTTCTACATCGAAAACATGGAGTGCCATGTTAATCATCATAAAACCATTGTCTATATCAAAAAGATCATCATCATAAATCTTGGTCTTGTGATTTTAGTCAGCAACAAGTCAGAGACAATTTGATTCTGTTACCTTTGTCAAAAAAAGCCAGTGACAATTTGATGATTGTTTTTGTGGTGATATTAACATAAGATTTTAATTTTAGAACAACAAATGACGTTAAGTACTTAATCAACATTGAATATATTGTTAAATCGTACAAAATGGTGACGAAAATCGTTACCTACTTCATTCTACTGTATTTTCAGGCTTATTTATCTCTTCCAGAAGGGACTGCATCTGTGGTTGGGCTGATTGCCATGATGACTGATCACTACTGCAACTTGGTAAGACTTAAAATATGTTGAGTTTGAGCATGGTGAATGTGGTGTGCTTATGTTTGTTTATCTGTGCACGCCTCCTCACTCCTTTCCCCGTCCACCAGACTTATCTATTGCTTTCCTATTTGTTTCAAGCTGAAGGAGTAATTTTGCAAACGAGATACTAGAATTTTAGCTTTGTGGCATCCAGTGTGTGGGATTGCTTGAATGCTTCAATTGAAATATGCAGTTTGTCTTGAACAGAAAAGTCTTTACAAGTTATTAAATAAACATCAGGAAAGGCGATTCTATGCATTAGGTCGTGTCAAAGCATTGTCCTTAATGTGCAGAAGTTTTTTTTTTTTTTTTAAAGAAAAGTTATTATCTGGTAAATGTCACTCCATCCCTTATATTTGTTCATGGTTTCTAAGTTCTAGTGTTTAAATTTGTACTTGAGTCTTAGTTTGTATTTTGCTGTTGAAGTAACTTGACTATGGCTTGTCAGGCAGCAAGCGACAGTGAGCAAGAAAGTAACGAGGATGCTGGAACGTCTCGAAAACCTCAAAAACGTGCTCGGGGTAAAGTTCAGTCTAATATTTCTAAAGCATCTGAGATGACATCTCCGACATTAGCAGCTAGTCATGGTTGTTTAACTTTGTTGAAGAAGAAGCGTTCAGGAGGTGCGTTGTCCCTTCTACCCCTCCCGCAACAAAAAGGATAAATTAATTAAATGAAGAATTATTCCTGTGAAAACAAAGAATAGAATATCTCTAAAAGTCTTCCGGATGGACCTTGATTAGAAACTCTCCTGCTTTTTATTTTTGCATACAGTTTATTGTCACCAGTGCATTGCACTTACATGCAGTAGTAGCTTTTCGTGGGGTTTCATTTTGTTTAGCTGCCTTCCGTTATCACTTATCTAAGGATTGCGCCTTGTCATGTAATATTATTGATGAAGATTCTCTGGAGTTGCCTTTCAGGAAGCCGGCCTCGTGCTGTTGGGAAAAGAACTCCACGCTTTCCTGTTTCTTTTTCTTGTGGAAATCCCAAGGGTGAGAAGTATTTTTCTCCTAGTAGGCAGAGTTTGAAACTACAGGCAGATGACACTGATGATGATGTGAAGATAGCATTAGTTTTAACAGAAGCTTCACAAAGAGGTGGCTCTCCTCAGGTCTCTCAGACACCGAACCGTAGGATGGACAGCGCTATGTCCTCACCTGTTGAGACGGCTGAAAGAAAGGTATTGCTTAACTATCGTTTCTAGTGTGACTATCTCCATAGACTATATGTACTCAGCACTTCACCTTTTTTATTTTTTCCTTTTTCTCGACTAGCGTGTTAAAATAGGTATGGGAAATGCCAAGCTTCTTAGTAATGAAGTGGACGAAGAAGAGGGAAGCATGGAAGCGGACACTGGAGAGCTTTTGCGGTATAAGAATGATTCGGCACAGAAGGGAAGAAGATCTTATGGTAAAAAGTTGGAAATTGATGATAATGGAACCAATCATTTTGATGATATCAAAGAGGCATGTAGTGGTACAGAAGAAGGTCAAATACTGGGTGTGGTGAGGGGTAAACTTGAAATGGAGGCCGCATATGAAAAGAATTCAAGGACCTCTTTACAAGGCCCTAGAAAGAGGAGCAAAAAAGTTCTTTTCAGCAGAGGTATTACAAAGTTCTGTAGATTACTGCTCTTGAGAACTTTCCCTTTGAATGGTTTAACGGGATTTTGAATATTCCATTTGGTCCTCTTAAGTCGAATCCCTAATAGGATCTGAACATGCAACTAACTGCCATTAGTTAAGAGGGGGAAGAGTGCTGAGCAGTACCATGAGGTGTTATCATTGCACTAGCCCAACTTGGGGTAATTCTCTTGGAAGGAGAAATTATCACAGTGGCCATTTCTTAAAATCTCGTTATAAATGTGTATATTAGATTCACATCCTCTGTGTTCTTTAGCAGAGGCTATGTTAACCTCAAATATTATCCCCTTACACCCCTCCTCCCTCTTTTCCTGTCTGGTATAAATCATTCCTCCCCTCGCCCTTCTGGTACTCTTGACATGCCACTATAATTGAAGGATAAAAATTGTTTACAGAAGCAGCAACTCAAGGATTGCTCCACTAATAGACACAACATCCCTCCTGCAATATTTTAACAGGTTCAAAGTGGCCCGGAACTTCAGAATGTTAAACAAAAAAAGAAACAAAAGAGAACATATATAGGTTTCCCAAGTGCTTAACCATCAAACAAAGTTTCCCGTCTAACTTCAGAGTGTCGGTTCCTTCTGTGCCATAATAATTATCGTAAGCAAAGCTTTCTAGTTGCCATTCGCTGGGACTTCTTCCTTTTTTCCAGCTTTTCACCTTGCAAGGCTTTGCTATCGCTGGCATTAGATCAGAACATTACCCCCATAACATTAATATTGGCTAGTTACTTCATCCGTAAAAGGATAGACAGGTTTCTTCTCAAAAATAAAAGGATAGACAGGCAGGAAAAGGCAGAGAAAGGAAGGACTCAGAATTACAAGTTTTGGGCAACTTACATTTGCACAAGTTTGTTATATTTAAAATACTGTTCCTTTCTTCTCTGAGTTCTGCTATTTACTCAAAGTAGCATGCTGTTTTTGAAAAGTAATTGACTGCACACCTATTATTATGCACTAGAAACTGTTATATATCTTGGTACATTGAGCCAAATTAGAAGATGTATCTGCTAATTTACTTTTTCCTTCATGTAGATGAAAGCTCCGCTTTTGATGCTCTACAAACGTTGGCTGATTTGTCTCTGATGATGCCAACAGCAGAAAATGAAGATGGTAAGGACATAAAATCCTGTTCCTGTAGATCTTTGTATGGAGGCTTGCTTGTTTGGCAACTGCAGATATTCTAGGTGTTGATAGTATCTCTCTGTCTCCCCCTTTCACATTCTCTCTGTCTTAGCCTAACCTTTTAGCAACTTTGACCTTTATGATTTCAGGTATTCTGTCCTGTTATTTCAAACTTCAGAGCTTTGAATTTGCTTTTTACTTAGATATCAGATGTACTATTGCTTGGAAGGAAACAATGTATTAAGTTTGTCTGATCTGATGGACTTGTTAACTTTTATGAGTCTGTGATGTAAACACAAGTCCAGTTTTTGTCATTTTCTGCAGTATTACCTTAATACTGAATATCAATAAAACTTTCTCTTATCTGAAAAAATAAAAATTTGTACTTAGATATCATTTTTCCCTGCGAATTATTTACAGAAAAGGTAACGTCAACTTAATTGAAGTTAGTTCGTTTAAGCACAATGATTTCTATTTAGCTTATCTTTTGTGCATTGGCTTCAGGACTGTATTATGCTTCGATCTGTCTTAAATACTCGTCTTGGATGCCTGTCTACTCATGTATTAGTGTCTAGTGAAAACTTATAATCTGTGAAAGAAAAAGTACCAGAAGATAAAGAAGAGAAAGAATAGGAAAGGAAGGAGGAGAAACACAGAAAATATTGAAAAAGGTGATGTTTTCCCTAGTTTTAGAGGAGTGGGGCCCATTTTAAATTTGTCTAAGCTCATTTCACACACTCAATACAAGTGAGAAACACGTCTGGTCCATCATCCATGTCAGTAAAGCATGTCTAATCGGCAGAGTTTTTGAGTAACATAAGGCGTTCAATAGGTACCGTGCGAGGATGAGGTGCCATAATGGAATTTCAAACCAAGTTTAAGGGGCCGTCTATGTATTTGGCCGTTTAAATTGTTCTTTCCTTCACTATTTCTTTCTTTTTCTTTCCCAGTTGAAGCTTTGGATATGCGACTGTCCTGTATCTTCATCAGTTCACGTATTTCCATTTGATTTTTCAGTTGTTATTCCCTGTATTAACTAAGAGTGTATCAGATTAACCTTTTCTTTTTCTTTTTTCAGAGTCCATGATCCAGTTCAATGATGAAATTGATGATCATGTTGATGAATCTGGCTCCTTGGAGGCTGTGCCTGCAAACAGACAAAGAGACAGACGTGGATCTGGGGGGGTTAGATCTAGATGGAGTCAACCTTTATCAAAGTTTGAAGTTGTTTCCACTACAAAATCAAAGCATGGTAAAGTTACATCTACTGATGTTAGTGCTGTTCCTGAACCAAAGCAGGCGAGGAGGGCACATAAAACAATGTCGTCTAAGGTATTTGGTGACAGCTTTGCATCCCTGCTCAATATTCTGATTTGTTAAATGATATGTAACCCTTCTGAGAATAATCTTGCAGGCTCGAAAAACTGAAGGTCATGTTAACAATAATGTTACTGGATCTGAGGAAGCTGAGGTGATTTCTTATTTTTGTCCATTTCAAGTGATTGTTTAGAGGTTTAGACAGATGTTAGAGCCATTGCTTTAAACATTTTGCCAGGTTGGCTACCTTAATCAGCTGCACTGAACTAGTTTCACGTGATTTTTTCTCCTATAGGCAAAAGAAGCATCAAAGAAGTCAACCAATAAGGGTAAAAGATCCTATCAGAGTGCATCCCCGAAATTAATCAAAGATCAAGAGCCTTCATCATGCGCAGATCCAAGAACAGAACGAAGTGATTCAGCTCAATCAACTGCAGAGATCTCTGTGGCAAACCAGGTTAACTTACCTACTAAAGTCAGAAGCAGGCGTAAGATGGACCTAAAAAAACCTCAAAGACAAAAAGATTTGAAAATTCCTGATAAAAGTTTGGATGATACTAGTGCTTCCTTCACTGTACTTCATGACAGAGCATTCAGTCTTAAGGTTGGTTATGCACCTTTGTCCATGTTGCAGTGCTTTTTCGTGATATGAGCACTTGTTAACTTGCATACATTCCATGCAGGAAAAGATTTCCAATTGCCTTTCCAACCATCAGGTACGAAGATGGTGTACGTATGAGTGGTTCTACAGTGCAATTGACTACCCTTGGTTTGCCAAAAGGGATTTTGTGGAGTACCTGAATCATGTTGGATTGGGACATGTTCCAAGGTTAACTCGTGTTGAGTGGGGCGTCATAAGAAGGTATGCTTCTCAACTTTCCTGCAATTTAGAAGTCACTCTATTCCCTGAGCAAGTTCTGAACATTAAGCTTGTTATTTTTATGTTAATGATGGTCCATTGAATCTGCAACTTGATTTAGTTCTCTTGGAAAACCACGGCGATTCTCTGAGCAATTTCTGAACGAAGAAAAGGAGAAGCTTAATCAATACCGGGAATCTGTCAGAACACATTACACTGAACTTCGTGAAGGTACCAGGGAAGGACTACCCACAGATCTTGCAAGGCCATTGTCAGTTGGGCAACGTGTCATTGCAATCCATCCAAAAACAAGAGAGATTCATGATGGAAGTGTACTGACAGTTGATCGCTCAAGATGTCGTGTTCAGTTTGACCGACCTGAGCTCGGGGTTGAATTTGTCATGGTAATGCATTAGTATGTCTTAATATGTGCTCATCTGATATTCTGGTATGTTAAACTTTAGTTTTTCTTTGGTCACCTTAAATTGGAGAAGATTAGAAATAATTATGATGGTGTGAGTAGTACGCGCAATGGATAGATGCAAGGAGGTCGCTTTAGATGGTTTGACCTTGTCCTGCATAGACCCTTATATGCACCTGTCCCTATAATCTCTCAAAAACAATATCGATTTATCCAAATAATAGAACACAATGGAATCAAAGGATCCATAAAGGCGGTGCCAACTAGTTGGGATAGGTTTAGTTTTATCACACTTACATTAGGTCCAGAGTTTGACAATAGGTCTACTGTGGTTAGAGATTATATGTCCATATATGGTTACTTGAGACTTAAGAATCTTAGTCTTGAAAACCCCTTATTTGCCTTTTCTAAGACTCATATTTAGTATCAGAATGAAGTGTGCTTGAGTAGAGCAGACATATACAGAGGATTCATATAGCCAATTTCAGCTAGTTTGGAATTTAAGAGCTATCTCATAATGTTGGAGAATAGAATTAGAAATTAGGTTACATGAAGAGGTCTCAAATATCTGTACTCACACTGTGATGCCATCTCCGTAATTTTTCTTTAAATTTTTTCTAGAAAAAATATCTTTATTCTGAGGATACTTCTGAAAGCAAGAAAAAGAAAAAGATATAACTAAAATTAAATGGATCACTGAACCAAGCTGAAGTATTGAACTCATGCGTCTAACCTTTTTTATCTGTTGGAAGACAAAGCTTATGTTTCTTGTAAGTGGCTTCTGTACTTGGTTCATAACAGGTTGTGTGTATGAGTTAGTAATCAGTACCTGTGAAAAAGATTGGCATTTTAGTTTTTTGTGTTCTGGTAGCAACCAGTGGTTGCTTTCTGGACCTGATAAATTGTTGAAACATTTGCTCTGGCAGGACATTGACTGTATGCCTCTAAATCCATTTGAAAACATGCCCACACTACTTACAAGGCGTGCAGATGCTGTTGACAAGTTTTTTGAGAGTTTTAATGAGCTCAAGGTGAACGCACGAGCAAATGAGTATATGAAATTTCCGGCCTGTGACAACATGGAGAATGGAAATGTTTTCTCTCATTTCTCCCCACCAAGTCATCCTATCAGTGATCTCCTAAAGCAGACAAAGGTCAGCGGTTCTCCTCATACTCTCTTAGATACCTTTTATATTTCGTATTTTTCGGATTCAAAGATTCTCAAGTACCCTGGTTTAAAAACTGGGAAACTCTCCTGCATGGCCATAGTTTTGTCCAAACTATTGATTCTTTCAAGACATCATATTAAACAAGATTTTGCAATCTGTCGCATCCAATTCCCAACCAAAATAATTATGACCTCCCCGAGCGTTTTCCGCCTTTTGCTGTAACTCACTAACTTGGGAGAACATTAGTGAAGAATTACTTATCAGGGGAAAATACCTTAAGGCCTCATTTGTTTTTTAAATATTAAGACGTCTGGATATGAATACATCTATGAATATCAAAATGTGTATTAAGATTAAGATATTTGGATCTGGATGCACATCTGAATATTAAGATGTGTATTATTAAGATGTGTATTAAGATCTGAATACTAAATGATAAAGACTGTTTGCCTTTTTACCATCTGAATGTATAAAATTTATCTTTATTTAAGAATTAATAAATATAAAATTCATATAAAATACTAATTAATCTAATATTTTATCAATAAAATATATATCGCTTTTAAAAATATGGTAGTTGGTGGTGGTGATAGCTAAAGGAGGTGCTTGTGAATGCCGACTAGAGGTGATGGTGGTTTTGGTTGATGGTGGTAGTTCTAGGTAGTAGCTAGTGGTGATTGGTAGCGATGGCGACTATGGTTGATTATGGTGGGTGGTGATAGTTAATACGGAAAAGAGTTTAAAATGCCCTTAAACTATTGAAAAAAATTTGAAAATACTCTTCATCCACCTATTGGGCTAAAAATACCCCTCCATCCATCTTTTTGGTTCACTTATGCCCTTTGACCGTTAGGTTAATGCTGAATTAAAAATAATTACTTAAAAGATATATTTTGCAAAATATTTTGTTTTTTTAACTAATGTACCAGTAGCCCACTAATTTAGTAAAGTCTTCTTCTTATGTTTTTAGTTTTTACAATTTTTTTTTTTTTTGCAGTTTTTTTCAGTATTTTTGTTGTAAAAACAGATCTTTTAACCCTCAGGGGTTGGTTGGTGGCAGTTGACTTGAGCCTTGGGGTTTGCTCCCTTTCAAGGTGTCAAGTTCGAAACCCACTGGGTGCAAACAATTTCTTCGGGCCATCGGACTAGATAAAACCCTGAATTAACCGTGGTGCACTTGCGGTAAACTCCTTGCCGAAGGCCTGTGCACCCCCGGGATTAGTCGGGGCTCTTAGAGACTCAGACATCCGGTGCAAGTAAAAAAAAAAGATTTTTTTTTTGTAAAAACAGAAAAAAAATTGTTTTTAATAAAACATTTTCGTTTTTGATTTTTTTTAATTTTTTTTGTAAAAACTGGAAAATGAATTTGTAAAAACTGAATTTTTGTTTGTTTTTTAACAAAATACTTCTGTTTTCGAAAAACTGAAATTAAAAAAAAATGAAAAAAAATATTTTTCATAAACAAAAATATTTTGTTGGAAGTATTTTTTTCAGTTTTTAAAAAACGAAAATATTTTTGTTAATTTTTTGTTTTTACAAATGTTTTTTCAGTTTTTACAAAAAAAATGCTTTAAGAAAACTAAAAAAAGAATACTTTACTAAATTAATGGAATACTGGTGCATTATTTAAAAAAACAAAAATATTTTGCAAAATATTTTGTTTAAGTAATTATTTTTAATTCAACATTGACCTAACGATTAAAGGGTATAAGTGAACCAAAAAGGTAAATGAAGGGGTAATTTTAGTCCAATAGGTGGATGAAGAGTATTTTTAAACCTTTTCCAATAGTTTGGGGGTATTTTGAACCATTTTCTATAGTTAATAATAGTGGGTGGTAGTGGTGGTTATGGTTGTGATTGAGGTCAGACTATTCTCAGTAGAACTTAGATTTTTAACCAAAAAAACATACTCCCTCAGTTCTAATTTATGTGAACCTGTTTGACTGGACACAAAGTTTAAGAAAAAATAAAGACTTTTAGAATTTGTGGTCCTAAACAAGTCAAAAAGGGGTCCAGAGTATTTGTGTGGTTATAAAAGCTTCTCATAAGGGTAGAATTGAAAGTTTGAGCTAACTTTTTTTCAAATTTAGAAAGGGGTCGTTCCTTTTGGAACGGACCAAAAAGGAAATAGTTTCATATAAACTGGAACGGAGGGAGTATTTGATAGTATTTCTATATTAATTCAATGATTACTTGCCCTTGTTTTTCTAAATCTTTGTTAATTGAGGCGAAAACCCACACAAAAGTAGGCCACATAACAGAAATGGTGCATTTCTAAGCCTTTTGATTTAATTGAACCTTAATTCTGTTACCTGAGAATGGAAACTGACACTGAACTTGGGAGTTAGTAGATTTCATGATTGCCAACTGTACTCCCGATATCAAAATCTCTGTAGTACTTTATTAATATATACTTTGACTAGTCCCTTTAGGGCTCGTTTGGGTTAATTCTTCATTATTCTCGAGATTAAATCTGAGACGAGTTTATCCCACATTTGGTTGGGATAAAGTTGTTATATAATTAATCATGGGATTAGTTTTGTAGTGTTATTTTTATCCCCGTGGGAGGGTGAGATAACAATCCAAGGATAACTAATCCCGCGATAATTAATCTTGGGACAACTTGTTTCCTAACCAAACAACCCCCTAGAGTTTTGATTGTAACACCCTTGTATTTTTTTCACATAATTAAGAAGAGTGGGTAGTTTTTTATGCTTCTCACTTGTCCTTCCACATAATATATGAGTACGTTGATGGTTAGGTGGCTTCAGCAGAAGTGGATATGCAATCTAGATCTGGAGTCATGGAAACTGCCACATATCAATCAACAGCATATTCAAAGTCTTCTGGGGTCGCTCAGATTCAAGCAAAGGAAGCTGATGTTCAAGCTCTTGCTGAGTTGGCTCGTGCACTAGACAAAAAGGTTACAAAATGTAGCTTATTTTTTACTTAATGAAGATTATACAAATGAAAGCTAGATATCTCTTTCTCTACGTATATAAATATAAAACACAACAACAACAACAATCCAGTAAAATCCCAAGGTCCCCCGGGGTAAAGAGGTTGTTTCCGATATATATATATATATATATATGCTTGTATCTTTGTCTGCTTATGTAAGTGTTGCGGACCAAAAGAAGCATATTTGCTTTCCAACTTAAGCTTTTAAATGAGGTTGTCACATAATTTAACATAGAACCATAACAAGAGATTCGAGGCTCAGTATCACTCAAAGTCAAAAGTATCTCCACGTGGTTGGCTCAAGTAAATGAATCAAGCCTGCATGTCAGGGAGCATGTTGCAAACCTATAATAAATAAATGTATGTGTTTCCTTTCTAGAAGTTAAAGTTAAAGCTATTAGATGAGATGGTCGCACAATTCAACAGAAAGTTTTCTTTTTATTTAACCAATAAAATACATTTGTGAATAGAACTTGTCTAAGCTCATGTTCAGATTACCAATATAAGCTAATAAAGGAGTATAGCTTTCTTTATCGAAACTAAAATGGTTTACTTGCGTAAAAAGAAGAAGAAGAAGATTTGTTGAAGGGGTAAGCTTTCATTCACTAGCCGGTTAAAACTCTATTTACTTTTTAAAAAACGAAGGCTGAAGAAGTTTTGTAGAACTTATTATGGGCATATGTACATCTAAAAATTGAACCTAAAATTGTGGAAGTATTCATTAAGCTTGTATTTGGTGTTAAGAAAAGATGCGTTTACTTTTTTGTTTAGGATGGGGAATATCTAAGATAGAGGTGAGCTAGTTTGAGCAGTTGCTGCTACCATATTGATGACTAGTTTCTTCTATTTTAGAGCTGTACTGCTTCTCGTATTTTATTTTTAAGTTCACTGTTAAGTAGTTGGCTGTTCTTGTATTTCAATGTATGTCTTCAGGAATTTGTGTCAGTAGATGCCTTTTTCTAGTTGATCTTAGATATACAGAAGGCAAACATATTTTGTGCCAGATGTGCAGTGAGCTCATAACATTTGGTTGAACGTGTAGGAAGCAGTGGTTTCAGAGTTGAGGCGCATGAATGATGATGTGTTGGAAAACCAAAAGAGCAATGATTGTTCTCTTAAGGACTCAGAGCCTTTCAAAAAGCAATATGCTGCCATGCTACTACAGTTGAATGAGGTCAATGAGGAGGTCTGTCTTTCCCCGTTTTAGAATTTGAAAGTTTGAAAGTGCACAAAGTTTCCTATAGTATTCATTTGTTTTGGCAGGTTTCTTCTGCTCTATATCGCTTGAGACAGCGGAATACCTATCAGGGAAGCATTCCACTCGCATTCCCAAGGCCAGTTCCAAATTTTGCTGATCCTAGTGCGTTGAGCACTTTTGATGGTTGTACAAGTCAGACGCAAGAATCAGGGTTCCTTGTCAATGAGATAATAGAAAGTTCAAAAATCAAAGCCCGGACTATGGTAGATGCAGCAGTGCAGGTATACATTCATTCAACTTTATTTCTGTTCGAATTCTTTCTAAGAGGATTGGTTGTGTGACCCAAATCGTCTATAAGATAATGTTTGAAACAATTCGAAAGCGGGTTATGATTAAGCCTAGCATGTCAATATTTATTAGTTTCTTCAGAAACGTCATTCACATGGTTGCCAAGTCGATTTATTCCTGAATCCACCTCAGCAGATTGGCAAATATTTGAACGCGTTTCTTCAAAAGATGCAATTGTCTTCAGTAATAGCATTTACAACATAATGAACTGCACAAATGGTAATAATGCTGTTTATTGTTTAATCAGTATAAATGAGATTTCATGGAAATACCTGTTTTTGTCCCTCTTTTATCTGAGTGAGAGGACAAACTTCTTTATAAGGCACTAATTCCTGGGTTTTACCTATATGCTCTTTAGGGCTTTGGTGTCCTCAATATTTCTTAATATGGTTTTGCATAATTGCACATTCTCTGGATCTCTAATACTTATCCTGTTACCTGGTAATTTCTGCTTTAGCATTTTTAAAATAAAACAATTCTTTCTTGGAGGCTTCTTAGAACTTTTGGGCCCTTTGACTCCATTGAAAAATTATAGTATATACTTTTGCATAAAGGTTGTAATTTTTTCATTTCGATATATAACCGAATCAAAATACCTCGAAAAATACATCAGGAATGAAAGTTTAGAGAGAAAAATTGGACGTGTAGTAACTTCTTTGAAACACTCTTTTGAAAGCTATCGATATTAAGTTCATTTAAAACCTTTCTAGTTTCTAACTAAGTTAAATAATATGACAACCTGTAATCTATTTGGTTTGATTTTGTCAATTCAATACCACCAGAGTCTTGCGTCACTGGAAAATTTATGATCGTGCATTGCGTCCTAACTTTTCTTTATGTTTCTTGAGTCATGTTTGTGACCTTGTCATTATCTTCTGCATGTTGCTGTAGATTCTCTTTGGTACTGATTAACTTGTCTGTGTAGGCGATGCTTTCACTTTCTGATAGAGATGACAACATTGAAAAGATTGAGGAGGCTATTGGTTATGTGAATGATCGTATTCCACTAGATGATTCTTGCATGCCAACTGTGAGATCTTTTACCAGCTCATTTTCGCTTAGTGGCTATTTTGCTTCTCCTATCAATTGACTTTTAGTGCATTGATCTGTTGCAGCAACCTACTGTCCCTAAGTCAAAGAATATGTCAGATAAAAATGAAGCTGAAGTTCCTTCAGAACTTATTACTAAATGCGTCGCTACTTTGCTTATGATTCAGGTAAATACGATTTTTTCTGTTTCTTTGGGCTGGCTTTTGTCATAAGAGTATTGCTTTAGAACGTAGGAGGGTGGAAATTACCTTTGCTTGGATTACGTTTCACTTTCTGTCCTTTACTGGACTTTGGATTTCCATGTTGGGTTGCCTCTTTTTTGCATTAACATAAGATGTTCCTCAGAAAGATGCTTCTCGTGCTTCTCAATTTGAATTACAAAATTATATTTATCAGGCTAAGTCGACTATGTGTTGTGATTTTGGATCACTGAAAATTAACGGGAGAAGGAGAGACTCAAAAAAGATTAACGGATGAAGGGGCAATTCCTCTTCCCGCACCAAGTTTTATTCCATAAAGATTGCTAGATAGCCTTGGAGGAGGATATGTTAGAAATTAGAAGGAAAAGGAAAAGATGGTCTATAGCCTCTCGCTGTTGCTTAAACATGATCTCTAGTATAATAAAAACATTGATATGACCTGCATTTTGTTAAGTCTACGTCAATACGTTAGAGATGAATATTTCTTGCTAGTTAAGTCCGAAAGAAAAAATTGACCAAAGTGTTTTATGGCAGAATATGACATGATATCTCCTAAAGCCATACTTCACTTTGCTTATTGAGTTCATAGCTCTGGTGTACCCATCATTATGCTTGACATAACTTGATTTTATGTTGTACACGATTGCAGAAATGTTCGGAACGGCAGTTCCCACCAGCTGACGTAGCAAAAGTACTCGATTCCGCTGTAGCAAGCTTACAACCCTGTTGCTCACAGAACTTTCCAATCTATGCGGAAATACAGCAGTGCATGGGAATAATCAGAAACCAAATTCTGGCATTAGTACCAATGTAGACCATGTTGTCAACACTTATTTTCTTGGCTCTTGTAAATTCACCATGTAGATAACTAGCCTTATTCATGGTTCAGCTCTCAAATCAATGCAAACTCACTTTTTTGCTGCCACTTCCCATTGTTCTTCAATGGTGATTTCTGTATTATTTTTTTTCTCATAATGGAGGCTAGTCTTTACTTGATCAGTTTCCACTATAACTAGTCTAGTGGTGGCTTTGCTGAACCTGTAGCTACACCTGCTAATTGGCTTGGAACTTTAGAGGCATGAAATAATAGAAATTTTAGATTATTCTTATATTTCATGTTCTTGCATCAAAATGTGTTTTACATCCTTCATTGCATGATACCTTGTCCAATTTCCTTGGTGAAAAATGGTGTTATTTTATATGAACTTCCAAATAAAAGATGCTTCTTGACATAAAACTGTGTACTACCCTCCGCAGAATTGCAAGGGTATATCATCCAAGTTGAGTTGAAGTTTCTTCATTTGGGATATATATTTACTCACATTCGGTGTTTATGCCAAATCAATGATGTATAACACGTGTCTTTTACATAATCTTTTATCATCTAATTATGGTAAATTAGTCGGCATTTTTACATCATTATTACTTAACCGTGTGAGTATATTGGCTTGGTATAAATATTGGTTATGGATAAGTTTTTACAAATCCATGTCTTATCATAATTTTTTTCCTTTATAGAAATTAATTCTGCATTTAAAATAATGATTAGAAATTGTTGAAGATCTGAGTCAGACAGTCACATTCTCTCATTGCTTGAATGCTCAAATGCAAGATATTATCATGTCAATATATTGTATTACTATCGCCCTATCAGGTAATACCAATCTACAAAAGCTCGATCAAGAATAAGATTTTTCCATCTTTTGCGGAAAACATATCAAGAACCATGATGTGTTTGATGTGATTGCATACATAGTTTGCGCAGGTAGACGGTGCATGATAGGGCGATTGTAATATAATTTCTAAATGCGAAGCTCATTATGGAACATTTACCTATCTATACTACATTCTAAACTTATTTACCTCTCTTAAAGAGATTATCACTTAATTACATTAGCATAAACAATTTAACATTTATATATAAAATAATACACTAGATTCCAATTTTACTCATTTTTCTCTCTTCTTCCTCCCTTCGCTAAGTGAGAACGATAGGAAGGTATGCGATGATTTCAGCTATTCACGAGTAATTGAGGATTATAGAATATGTGGGAATAATGTGACCAATTGTCACGGGACTAATTTCGACAAGCCCCATGAGGACAACTAGCTAGCTAAATCGCTACTGCCTAGTTTCAGTCCAAGTCAAGGATCAGCACAAAAACATGCTAATAATGGCAAACACTTCTTATACACAAAGCTGGAAAGAAAATGAAGGAAGGCACACAAAAGTTTTGGAGGCCAAGGCCAATTTTCTGATTATATTGAAAACAAAGGGAAATTTACAAGTAATGAGATCTGCCTTTGATAAAGGCAATATACATCTATTTAGAATGTACAACTGCTACTACAAAGAAAGACAAAGAAATGATGCTGCCAAGCATGCTCCAAAAGCTGGCAGGCATGCTAGAAAAGCTGGCAGACTTTCTGAAAAAGCTGTCCGGCATGCTGAAAGTAATCATTGCTATTTTTGAACTTGTCTAGCCATGACAGATTTGAATTTTGGTGGGAAAATTTGGGAAGAATCAGGCGGGTCGCAGCACTCTCCCCCACTTGAATTGGCGACGATCGCAGCGCCACAAAGATTCAAGTAATCATGAATCTGATCTTTTAATTGCCAAAGATCTTCATATTTTTCTCACGTTGCTTCCTCGGGCGGCTGTCGCTTCCAATAAACAAGAAAGGGCACTTGAATACCTTTGCCTCAGACCAGTTGATGATCAATTATGGCTTCTATCTTCTTGTCAATGGCGGAAGGTGTGATGAATATTTGGGCACGGCTAGAATGCCCTCTTTCTGCATCTTCTTTATCTTCATAATATAGCTTGAGCTGACTAGCATGGAAGACGGGATGGATTTTAGAATGGCTAGGCATGTCCAGCTTGAAAGAAATCTTATCAACCTTGGCAAGAATTTCGAATGGCCCCTCATAGCGTCGGATCAAATTCTGATTGACGCCTCTCAGTGACTTGAATTGAATGATTTGTTATCTCAAGAAACCAACAATAGCGTCAGACACAAAGGAAAAGCAATTGAACAAGGAAATTCGAGTCCCAGTAAAATGGATGACGGTCTATTGTGTTTTAGTACAATATACGAGTAAACTCCATTGACAAACATTAAAAAGTTTTGAAGTTTTAAATTCAAAAATTAAATATGACGAAATCGTTATTTATTTAAAGTGGGTGTTGTTGCAAATGATTGGGATATCCTTTGAAATTTATATCTCAATTTTGAACGATTTTGGTGAAGATTCGAGTTGATTTTAGTTGGAAGTTTGGATTAAAACTCGAGGAGAAGATATAAATAAATTGTATATATTTTGTATGTCGGATGTACAAACGACATACAAAATATATACAACTAATATAATTGTATACAAGTTGTATATAAATTGTATGTAAACTGTAGTTTTTGAATGGATTCTATAAAACAAAAGCAGAATAGTTAAAGCCCCCAAAACCCCCCAGAACTTGACTCTTTTTATGAGTGTATACCTTAACTATACGTGATTCTAGTTATCCCCCTAACCTGCAACATTGCACTGAAAATTGTTTTAAATGATTGAGTGCGCGTGAGAGTAATTTTTTTTGCCACATCAGTTTAACATTTCCCTTTCCCAATCCTTTCCCATCCCCTAACGATAATAAATTAATTTTCTCCAAAATATTAAGACACTAACAGTAACATCTCTACTTCTCACCCACTATGTAGTCCATATACAACTAGACATACACATGACAAACAAGTTCACACAACACATAAAAGTTGTGTACCACCATCAATATTAACAAAAACAGCTACCCCATGATTCAACAAAAAAACAATATAGTATCTCAAATACTACATCCAAACAGTACAAAAATTCAAAGTGGTCTTCTTGGAAGGAAATTTTCCCATTATTTTAGATAGTCTTTGTATTCCAGTGAGTGGCATCTTGTCTTGATTCTAACCATTGCACATTGGACTTGAAGTTACCCTTCAGTCATAGCTTCCTTCTCTTTCCATTTAAAACCTATAGAAGGTTTATATCCAATGTCACAGTATCATGGTCAACATCAATCAAAGGGATAGTATAAACCTCTCTGAATGTAGGCAAACTATGCTGATAACATTCAAAACCAAATATATATTTCAAACATCATATTGTATGTTAGACAGGGAAATCTAAGTTAAAACAAAATAGATACACTTATATTAACATATGTAAAATGAGACAGTGCAATAAATACACCATGTCCTTGAAGCTTAGACCTTTTGTAGTAGCTTCTTGCCCTCCTTCCCAATCAGATTTTCCTCCAATACTTGTAGATGCCTTATCAGAATCCTTTCTGCCTCTCTTATGTGAAGTTTTTATTGTTAATTGAATTACCAGTCTAGTATATGAGGAAATGATGAAATAGATGTTAGATAACTAAGAAGATAGTAACAAAGAAAAATATTAGGAAGCTATCCCTTGATTAGTTGTTGGTCTTATTGGATAACTCCTTATGTTACGAGTACTTGCTTTGCAAAGGGAGTATGTCATAACTATTCCTTTCTTTGATAATTTTTCAGCTTTGTATTTCTCCAACTTCCTTTCTTCTATTACTTCTTAGCCTTCCAGGCATATTTTGATTTGGAGAAGATAATACCTTGTGATTATACTTTGTGACCACATTATCATGTTGGGAACTGGTCACACTTTCACTCATTATAATCAATCACTCGTTACTGTATATGGCCCATACAGCCCAAGGAAGATCCACCTCGAAAAATATACACCACTCACTATAAATCACCCAGTACCGAGGACCAGGCCAACCCAGCCTCATGGAGAATATCCATCTCCATACCAAGGGAAGATTCATCCCTGAATATAATTAACCGCGCTCACTAGGGGTATGCAGACTCTGTAGAGGCTCCTACAGTCCAAGCGCTATAATTCGCACGAACAGCTCACGTGCTGTAGGACAAATCACATACTATAAAATCAATATCACAATCCACACGGAATACTCATGTGTTGCACGTAAAACTCACGTATCACAGTCTCAACATCTCACAATCAGACCCTCGACCTCATTCATCAATCTCTCCAGTCTCACTCACGGGCTCACAATATCATGAAAATTGACACAAAACAATTATATGTTGTATCAATAAGTAACAACTGAGACTCAAATATAATATGGATGCATGAATATGATTGAGTACGAAATATTAATGAATTTAATGAGATGACAACAAGAACCGACCACTATGGGTCCCAACAATAACATCATAAAGCCTAAGCATGATACCTAGCATGATTTGACAGCTCAGATACTTAATCACATGGTGGAGGTACATATATAAACAATAATATGGCCACTATTCAGTGGGAACCACAGAGTCCCAATTCAGAGGGTGCACGGCTGCACGCCCGTCACCTAGCATGTGCATCTCCTCAACACCAATCACATAGCACATAATTCGGGGTTTTATACCCTCAACACTAAGTTTAGAAGAGTTACTTATCTTAAACCAGCCAATTCCGACGCAGAGCAAGCCAAGCAATGCTCCAAGAATTCCGTCATGTGCATAGCAACCTCCGAACAACTCAAAACCTAATGTGCGATGTCACTTTTGTGATAGAAATTCTGCTTCTGCGATAAATAATGATGCAAAAAAAAAACCCCGCACCTGCGAATGCCAAATCTCTCTTCTGCGAAGCCTTACGCACCTGCTGTTCAAAATTCCGCAAATGCACGCACGCAGATGCGCTTCATAATCAGCTCTTGCGATCTTCCCCAATCCAACACACATCCGCACTGCGTCCTTACCACCGCAAATACGTTGTCGCACCTGCAGTAATAGCCTCGCGGGTGTGATTATACCAACAACAGACCAACTTCATCAATGATCCAAACTTCAACCTTGATCCGATAACCACTCGAAACACACCCGAGCCCCTCGAGACCTGAACTAAACATGCCAAGAAGTCTTATAACTCCATACGAAATTAGTCAAACCTTCGAATCACTCAAAACAACATCAAAACTATGGATCATACCTCAATTAAAAATCATTGAGCTTTGAAACTCCATCTTCCACAATCGATGCCAAAACCTATCAAATCACGTCCGATTGACCTCAAATTTTGCGCACAAGTTACATATGACATTGAAGTGCTCCAACTTCCTGAATCGGAATCCGACCCTGATATCAAATTATCTCTATAGTGTGTCTTGTGAGGTGTTTACTGATCATCGTAGCCTCCAACACTTGTTCAAGTAAAAAGATCTCAATTTGAGGCACTGGAGATGGTTGGAGCTGCTAAAAGACTATCCTTCTCGTGTCTAACATCCAATCTTTAACAACATTCATAAAACACAATATAGAGATTATATATTTTGTAGTAGGACAAACTTAAGTTCAGTATCTCGTTTCACCCTCCAATTTTTAGCGGTCTTCATTAAACAAAATCTGGAGATTATATTTGACAACATTTAAAATCTAAGTCAAATATAGGACTAGTTCGGACAGATGTACACAATACGATCCTAAGATCTATGGAGTAAATGATTTATATTTTGGGTGTTGTTGCAAATGATTGGGGATATCCTTTGAAATTTATATCTCAATTTTGAACGATTTTTGTGAAGATTCGAGTTGATTTTAGTTGGAAGTTTGGATTAAAACTCGAGGAGAAGATATAAATAAATCGTATATATTTTGTATGTCGGGTGTACAAACAGACATACAAAATATATACAACTAATATAAATGTATACAAGTTGTATGTAAAATGTAGTTTTTGAATGGATTCTATAAAACAAAAGCAGAATAGTTAAAGCCCCCCCAACCCCCCTGGAACTTGACTCTTTTTGATGAGTGTATACCTTAACTATACGCGATTCTAGTTATCCCCCTAACATGCAATATTGCACTGAAAGTTGTTTTAAATGATTAAGTGCGCGTGGGAGTATTTTTTTTTGCCACATCAGTTTAACATTTCCCTTTCATCCTTTCCCATCCCCTAACGGTAATAAATTAATTTTCTCCAAAACATTAAGACACCAACAGTAACATCTCTACTTCTCACCCACTATGTAGTCCATATACAACTAGACATACACATTACAAACAAGTTCACACAACACATAAAAGTTGTGTACCACCATCAATATTAACAAAAACAGCTACCCCATGATTCAACAAAAAAGCAATATAGTATCTCAAATACTACATCCAAACAGTACAAAAATTCAAAGTGGTCTTCTTGGAAGGAAATTTTCCCATTATTTTAGATAGTCTTTGTATTCCAGTGAGTGGCATCTTGTCTTGATTCTAACCATTGCACATTGGACTTGAAGTTACCCTTCAGTCATAGCTTCCTTCTCTTTCCATTTAAAACCTATAGAAGGCTTATATCCAATGTCACAGTATCATGGTCAACATCAATCAAAGGGATAGTATAAACCTCTCTGAATGTAGGCAAACTATGCTGATAACATTCAAAACCAAATATATATTTCAAACGTCATATTGTTTGTTAGACAGGGAAATCTAAGTTAAAACAAAATAGATACACTTATATTAACATATGTAAAATGAGACAGTGCAATAAATACACCATGTCCTTGAAGCTTAGACCTTTTGTAGTAGCTTCTTGCCCTCCTTCCCAATCAGATTTTCCTCCAATACTTGTAGATGCCTTATCAGAATCCTTTCTGCCTCTCTTATGTGAAGTTTTTATTGTTAATTGCATTACCAGGCTAGTATATGAGGAAATGATGAAATAGATGTTAGATAACTAAGAAGATAGTAACAAAGAAAAATATTAGGAAGGTACCCCTTGATTAGTTGTTGGTCTTATTGGATAACTCCTTATGTTACGAGTACTTGCTTTGGAAAGGGAGTATGTCATAACTATTCCTTTCTTTGATAATTTTTCAGCTTTGTATTTCTCCAACTTCCTTTCTTCTATTACTTCTTAGCCTTCCAGGCATATTTTGATTTGGAGAAGGTAATACCTTGTGATTATACTTTGTGACCACATTATCATGTTGGGAACTGGTCACACTTTCAATCATTATAATCAATCACTCGGTACTGTATATGGCCCATACAGCCCAAGGAAGATCCACCTCGGAAAATATACACCACTCACTATAAATCACCCAGTACGGAGGACCAGGCCAATCCAGCCTCATGGAGAATATCCATCTCCATACAAAGGGAAGATTCATCCCTGAATATAATTAACCGCGCTCACTAGGGGTATGCAGACTCCGTAGAGCCTCCTACAGTCCAAGCGCTATAATTCGCACGAATAGCTCACGTGCTGTAGGACAAATCACATACTATAAAATCAATATCAGAATCCACACGGAATACTCATGTGTTGCACTTAAAACTCACGTATCACAGTCTCAACATCTCACAATCAGACCCTTGACCTCAGTCATCAATATCTCCAGTCTCACTCACGGGCTCACAATATCATGAAAATTGACACAAAACAATGATATGTTTTATCAATAAGTAACAACTGAGACTCAAATATAATATGGATGCATGAATATGATTGAGTACGAAATATTAATGAATTTAATGAGATGACAACAAGAACCAACCACTATGGATCCCAACAATAACATCATAAAGCCTAAGCATGATACCTAGCATGATTTGACAGCTCAGATACTTAATCACATGGTGAAGGTACATATATAAACAATAATATGGCCACTATTCAGTGGGAACCATAGAGTCCCAATTCAGAGGGTGCACGGCTGCACGCCCGTCACCTAGCATGTGCATCTCCTCAACACCAATCACATAGCACATAATTCGGGGTTTCATACCCTCAATACTAATTTTAGAAGAGTTAATTTTCTTAAACCAGCCAATTCCGACGCAGAGCAAGCCAAGCAATGCTCCAAGAATGCCATCATGTGCATAGCAACCTCCGAACGACTCAAAACCTAATCTGCGATGTCACTTTTGTGATAGAAATTCTGCTTCTGCGATAAATAATGATGCCAAAAAAAAACCCCACACCTGCGGATGCCGAATCTCGCTTCTGCGTAGCTTTACGCACATGCTGTTCAAAATTCCGCAAATGCACGCACGCAGATGCGCTTCATAATCAGCTCTTGCGATCTTCCCCAATCCAACACACATCCGCACTGCGTCCTTACCACCGCAAATACGTTGTCGCACCTGCAGTAATAGCCTCGCGGGTGTGATTATACCAACAACAGACCAACTTCATCAATGATCCAAACTTCAACCTTGATCCGATAACCACTCGAAACACACCCGAGCCCCTCGAGACCTGAACTAAACATGCCAAGAAGTCATATAACTCCATACGAAATTAGTCAAACCTTCGAATCACTCAAAACAACATCAAAACTATGGATCATACCTCAATTAAAAATCATTGAGCTTTGAAACTCCATCTTCCACAATCGATGCCAAAACCTATCAAATCACGTCCGATTGACCTCAAGTTTTGCGCACAAGTTACATATGACATTGAAGTGCTCCAACTTCCTGAATCGGAATCCGACCCTGATATCAAATTATCTCTATAGTGTGTCTTGTGAGGTGTTTACTGATCATCGTAGCCTCCAACACTTGTTCAAGTAAAAAGATCTCAATTTGAGGCACTGGAGATGGTTGGAGCTGCTAAAAGACTATCCTTCTCGTGTCTAACATCCAATCTTTAACAACATTCATAAAACACAATATAGAGATTATATATTTTGTAGTAGGACAAACTTAAGTTCAGTATCTCGTTTCACCCTCCAATTTTTAGCGGTCTTCATTAAACAAAATCTAGATATTGTATTTGACAACATTTAAAATCTAAGTCAAATATAGGACTAGTTCGGACAGATGTACACAATACGATCCTAAGATCTATGGAGTAAATGATTTATATTTTGGGTGTTGTTGCAAATGATTGGGGATATCCTTTGAAATTTATATCTCAATTTTGAACGATTTTTGTGAAGATTCGAGTTGATTTTAGTGGGAAGTTTGGATTAAAACTCGAGGAGAAGATATAAATAAATCGTATATATTTTGTATGTCGGGTGTACAAACAGACATACAAAATATATACAACAAATATAATTGTATACACGTTGTATATAAACTGTAGTTTTTGAATGGATTCTATAAAACAAAAGCAGAATAGTTAAAGCCCCCAACCCCCTGGAACTTGACTCTTTTTGATGAGTGTATACCTTAACTATACGTGATTCTAGTTATCCCCCTAACATGCAATATTGCACTGAAAGTTGTTTTAAATGATTAAGTGCGCGTGGGAGTATTTTTTTTTGCCACATCAGTTTAACATTTCCCTTTCATCCTTTCCCATCCCCTAACAGTAATAAATTAATTTTCTCCAAAACATTAAGACACCAACAGTAACATCTCTACTTCTCACCCACTATGTAGTCCATATACAACTAGACATACACATGACAAACAAGTTCACACAACACATAAAAGTTGTGTACCACCATCAATATTAACAAAAACAGCTACCTGTCACACCTCCTTTTTCCGCACCCGCGAGAGCGCGAGGGAGTTTTTCCAATTAAAGGATAATCGAAACGGGATCAATTTATTTAATTCAGAGTCGCCACTTGGGAAAATAATGGTGTCCCAAGTCACCGGTTTGATCCCGAACCGAGGAAATTTATGACTCTGTAATATAGTCTGCGAAACTAGAAACCTGGATAAGGAATTCCGTTAACCCGGAGAAGGTGTTAGGCACTCCCGGATTCCGTGGTTTTAGCACGGTCGCTCAACTGCAATTTTTGTTTCTATCTGATTTCTTTATATATTTTATTTGTGTGCTCTTATGTTCCGCTTTAATTTTTTAGAAGAATTGCGACGTCATGAAAACACATTTCGAGTCGCACCGCAACCAGTACGCCTGCGACTTTAATGTATTTTAGTTTCGCCGAGAGTAAGATTTGGGTCACATAAATGCACACCCGTATTTAGGAAAGTAATTTTATTTCAAATCGTGCCTAAAGAGTCTATCGTGTTGTTAACTTCGGGAAAGACCGTGAAATTCACTAACGGTCCTTCCAAGTCTAAGGTTTTCATTACAATTAATTTGAGGGCCCCGCAATTTGTGTAGTTTGTTTGGCGAGGCTCGTCTCATTATTATTTATTAAGGGCTGATCCTAACATGGCTATGATTTTCTATTTGATTCTTGTCTCTAAAAAAAATAGAATAAAGAGCAAGGTCCTAATTGATTAATCCGTGAACAACCTTATTAGCAAAGAAAACCCGCATTCACTTACTCATATTGATTATTCGCGTTCAAGTTTAAAGTCCTCTTCATTTTTTATTTAGTTGCTAATCAAGAAGCACGATTTGAACAACATAATCATAAGCTAATCGTCTTCTAAGTGACTTATGCTTACGCCACGTAATTCGAGTTGTTGAAGTTATCATTCGAAGAAAACATGATTTAATATGAATGAGAGGCCTAAATACTTATTGTTGAATAAACTAACCTTTCCAATTCCTAAGTTTCAAGCCATTCCAGATAATGTATGATCTATATTAACATGTTTCAACTTTGCTTCTAATTTTTATTTTTGAAAGGAACCTGGATTGGTTTCTAGTTTATGCATATCTCCTACTTTACTAGCTTGAGCCAACATTAGCAACATAGCTTTGCATTTTTAGATCAATACTCTTAGATATAACATTCGCAAGCTATCTACTTAGTTTAGTATTCCCTCAAAGAAAACAGTCCAATTTCTAGCATAATGTAAGTACAGATATGAGGTAAGAATAGACATGTACATATCTCCTAATGTATATTCTAATATCATATTTGAACATGCACTTCAACAGGCCAACAGTTGAACATTTTCCAATTCAGCATTTCAATTTGAAGTTACACCAGGCCAGTCTCGAAAAAACACATACCTGGAGTTTGAAAATCAAAAAATATGGAGGTGAGTCAGTGATAACTCTTAGCAATTGGCAGCTAACAGACAGCAACAACAACAGCAATCCAAACAGCAACAACCAGCAACAACCAGTAAAAAAAACCACGACCAGCAGAACAGTCGACCCAGAAATAGATGCAAGAAATCCGTGTAAACTCCAGACAAAAACCCAATGAAACAGTAACCAAGAGTCTAATGGCAACCCAAGAAGAATCGATTGAAATCCCAGTAAAACCAAATCAAACACAGGTATAAGAAAGCACTGGTTTTTCTGATCTTCCAATGTGTTTGAACTTAAACACTTACAACTCTCACTCTGTTTTCTCTCAAAGAACTGTATCCCTATTCTCTGTCTAAGGTCTCTTTTTCTCCTATATAGTCTCTCACTGTGTTTTCCAGAATACTTCTCCAATACTCTCTATCACTGTATAATTTTTCGACCAGTGTTCTGTCTGTATTCCCCTCTATATATTCAAATTCCCAACTGGCCAGCCTATCTTCAGAATTGTTTTCCCCTCTGGCCAGCCCATACCCTGCTCTGTTTTACCACTCAAATTATTAGAAAATTGTATTTTTCATTAACTACTTAGAGCATCCCACTAACAAGTGCCTTATACCATTATTTAATCAATCAGTGCACTGGCAGTCATGAAATTAAAATTCAGGCGTGCCCTCCCTTAGTGATATGGTACCCATGTGATTCTTATTCAACTGCCAGTGTTTTACACAGTCATCTGTCCTCATTAAGCTATTATTTTACTTAGTTCACAACAGGCTCATCAGCTTAATGCTTTGCAGAACAATACCAGGAATACGATTCACTGTCCTATTTTTCTTTTTAATTCAAACAATCAAACCAATTCAGTTCCTATTTCAGAATGACCAATCAATCAACCAACCAATTTAACTCCTAACGGCTATTCAATCAATGCTAATAACTGTCCGGTATTTTAAATAACAATCCTACAAAAACTTAAATGACGGTATTAAACAATCGATTCCACAAAGCAATTAAACACATACCAAACGGGATAAAAACAAGCTAATTGATTGACTTAATGATCCATAAACAGAATAAAGGATTTAAACTGCTCGACAATATTTTGAATTGATTAGTAGCCTATAATACCCGCGGTTAACAGTAAATAGAGAGAATTAACCAAATAAAAGGTCATTTGAGAAGAGGAGAGAAAAATCGCAATAAACGGACAAAGCGAAAAGAAATGATCAAATCAATTTAAACAAACAACAAGTACAAAATAAAGAGAGAAGGAAGAAATGGAATACCTCAAACCAGAATCAAATTTGAACTGGGCCGTTTGGACTTGGATTTGAACTTTGGGATCTAACGGACCTTAATTGAGAAGTTTTTCAAATAAAAATATCCCAATTAAGGTCTATTAGACCTCAATTTCTTTTTGAATTTGAACAAAAACCCAAAGTTCGATTTTTAGGGTTTATGCGGCCATTTTGGGGCTTGGGGTTTTCCGGTTAGATTTGACCCAAACCAAACTTGGTTTAGTTATGAGGCAGGCTAGAAGGGTATAGGGTATCAATTTGGGGTCGATTGGTGTAGGTTGGGTTTGGGTTCGAATCTTTGATTGAAGATTCGAGGGGCTCGGGCTTGATTCGAGATAAACCATTCTTGGGGTTTGAAAGAGGGGGTCTTGGAGGTGCCATGGTGAAAAAATGGTGGTCATTGGCCTACCGGAACTGCCGTGAGGTGATTTCCGGTAGGCGGTGTGCGGTGGAATGAGGCGGAGGTCGGCTAGGGTTTTCTGGGTGTGAAGGAGACGACAGGGTGAAAGGGAATGAACCGGGTAGAGGGGTTTAGGGGGGTCTTGTGAGGTTGAGATGCTAGAATTAATTGGGGCCGTTGGATCATTGGAATCTAACGGCTCAGATCAATCCCTCCAATTAAACGGCGTCGTTTGGTTTAGTACTAGGGTGGACCGGGTATGGAAATGGGTTTGGTCCAATTCGTTTCGGTTTTGGGGTGGACTTTGGACGAAAAACGTTTGGGCTTGGAGAATTTACCAAGACTTAGCCCAAATCAGCTTTACTTACTTTCCTCTTCTTTTTTCACCTTGTTTCTTTTTTCTTTTTTTAATTTTAGCTCCTAATTAAAACAAAAAAGTCTAATTACACTACAAAAGAAATCAGATAAAATTACAAAAGTACTAATTAAGTTACACTAAATATTATCCCACTCAATTTAAACATCAATTAAAAATAAATCACACAATTTGATATTAAACACGAAAAATACAAAAAATACATATTTTTGTAGTTTTCTACTTTTTGTTTTTCTTTTTTCTAAAACAAACTTAAATACTCCTAACTGTAGAATTAAATCCTAAATGCACATGCAACCTATTTTAATTAATTGATTTAAACAATAAAATACGCACACACGGATTTAAACAATAAAAGAAAAATAACAGAAAAATCCACAAAAATTATGCACAACACAAAACTATTTTATTTTGAATTTTTTAGGAGTAATTCGTGTGAGGCAAAAATCACGTGCTCACACTACCTATGATTCAACAAAAAAACAATATAGTATCTCAAATACTACATCCAAACAGTACAAAAATTCAAAGTGGTCTTCTTGGAGGGAAATTTTCCCATTATTTTAGATAGTCTTTGTATTCCAGTGAGTGGCATCTTGTCTTGATTCTAACCATTGCACATTGGACTTGAAGTTACCCTTCAGTCATAGCTTCCTTCTCTTTCCATTTAAAACCTATAGAAGGCTTATATCCAATGTCACAGTATCATGGTCAACAACAATCAAAAGGATAGTATAAACCTCTCTGAATATAGGCAAACTATGCTGATAACATTCAAAACCAAATATATATTTCAAACATCATATTGTATGTTAGACAGGGAAATCTAAGTTAAAACAAAATAGATACACTTATATTAACATATGTAAAATCAGACAGTGCAATAAATACACCATGTCCTTGAAGCTTAGACCTTTTGTAGTAGCTTCTTGCCCTCCTTCCCAATCAGATTTTCCTCAAATACTTGTAGATGTCTTATCAGAATCCTTTCTGCCTCTCTTATGTGAAGTTTTTATTGTTAATTGAATTACCAGGCTAGTATATGAGGAAATGATGAAATAGATGTTAGATAACTAAGAAGATAGTAACAAAGAAAAATATTAGGAAGGTACCCCTTGATTAGTTGTTGGTCTTATTGGATAACTCCTTATGTTACGAGTACTTGCTTTGCAAAGGGAGTATGTCATAACTATTCCTTTCTTTGATAATTTTTCAGCTTTGTATTTCTCCAACTTCCTTTCTTCTATTACTTCTTAGCCTTCCAGGCATATTTTGATTTGGAGAAGGTAATACCTTGTGATTATACTTTGTGACCACATTATCATGTTGGGAACTAGTCACACTTTCACTCATTATAATCAATCACTCGGTACTGTATATGGCCCATACAGCCCAAGGAAGATCCACCTCGGAAAATATACACCACTCACTATAAATCACCCAGTACGGAGGACCAGGCCAATCCAGCCTCATGGAGAATATCCATCTCCATACCAAGGAAAGATTCATCCCTGAATATAATTAACCGCGCTCACTAGGGGTATGCAGACTCCGTAGAGCCTCCTACAGTCCAAGCGCTATAATTCGCACGAATAGCTCACGTGATGTAGGACAAATCACATACTATAAAATCAATATCAGAATCCACACGGAATACTCATGTGTTGCACGTAAAACTCACGTATCACAGTCTCAACATCTCACAATCAGACCCTCGACCTCAGTCATCAATCTCTCCAGTTACACTAAATATTGTCTCACTCAATTTAAACATCAATTAAAAATAAATCACACAATTTGATATTAAACACGAAAAATACAAAAAATACATATTTTTGTAGTTTTCTACTTTTTGTTTTTCTTTTTCTAAAACAAACTTAAATACTCCTAACTGTAAAATTAAATCCTAAATGCACATGCAACCTATTTTAATTAATTTATTTAAACAATAAAATACGCACACACGGATTTAAACAATAAAAGAAAAATAACACAAAAATCCACAAAAATTATGCACAACACAAAACTATTTTATTTTGAATTTTTTAGGAGTAATTCGTGTGAGGCAAAAATCACGTGCTCACAGCTGCCCCTCTTTGCGCGGAAACATGAAGAGTTTTCGTGCAAAGATAGTGAGCAAATACGAGCGATTTTTGCCCGTTTGAGCACTCCGTGTGAAGCATTTTTTAAAAAGATCTTGACCGAGCCTTTACTTCAGGAGGCCTCCTACATATCCTGGCTAAAAGGGAATCAAGTCAATGTAGTTCGGGAAGTTTTGGTAGCTGGGACTACCATGAAGCTGTGATCTTGCTGTTACTGCTGTTGCTGCTGATGCTACTGCTTAACTGATCTCCTTATTACACCGTGCTAAAAGAAAAATAAGAAGCTAGACTAAGTTACAGTATTGCAAATTCTTATCTATCTTTTCAACTTGCTCTTGTCATGTTCCTTGCCATCCTGCTGGCTTTGATGTTTCTTCACATACTTCTTCTCTTCTAACAATTGTTATTTCGGCCTATCTTGATTGCCGAACTCCGACCATTGGTCCCTTCCTTGTGATCTTCGCACTATTTTCCTTCGAAGTCTGAATCTATCTTTTCTGATCCTTGTTGCCTTCCTTCTGATTATGAACCTGGATTCATGCTGGGGATTTCCGTTATACTCAACCACTTTCCTCAACCAAATTCAAAATAAATCGCCACTCCATTTTTCAGGCGGGCTCCCTGACTTCAACTACAACTTCAAAATAAATCGTCACTCCATTCTTCGGGCGGGCTCCCTGACTTCAACTAAAACTTTAAAATTAAAATTGCTGTTGCCTTCCTTCCGATTACGAACTTGGATTCATGCTGGGGATTCTCGTCATACTCTACCGCTTTTCTCAACCAAATTCAAAAATAAATCGCCACTCCATTCTTCAGGCGGGCTCCCTGACTTTATCACAACTTTCGAAAAATAAATGGCCACTCTATTCTTCAGGCGGGCTCCCTGACTTCAACTTCTACTCAACTAAATCGCCACTCCGTTCTTCAGGCGGGTTCCCCGACTTCAACTACAACTTCAAAATAAATCGCCACTCCATTCTTCAGGCGGGCTCCCTGACTTCAATCACAACTTCAAAATAAATCGCCACTCCATTCTTCAGGCAGGCTCCCTGACTTCAACTATAACTTCAAAATAAAATCGCCACTCCATTCTTCAGGCGGGCTCCCTGACTTCCACTACAACTTCAAAATAAAATCGCCACTCCATTCTTCAGGCGGGCTCCCTGACTTCAACTATAACTTCAAAATAAAATCGCCACTCCATTCTTCGGGCGGGCTCCCCGACTTCAACTACAACTTCAAAATAAATCGCCACTCCATTCTTCAGGCGGGCTCCCTGACTTCAACTACAACTTCAAAATAAAATCGCCACTCCATTCTTCAGGCGGGCTCCCTGACTTCAACTACAATTTTAAAATAAATCGCCACTCCGTTCTTCAGGCGGGCTCCCCGACTTCGACTACAACTTCAAAATAAAATCGCCACTCCATTCTTCAGGCGGGCTCCCTGACTTCCACTACGACTTCAAAATAAAATCGGCACTCCATTCTTCAGGCGGGCTCCCTGACTTCCACTACGACTCCCAAATAAAATTGCCACTCCATTCTTCAGGCGGGCTCCCTGACTTCAACTATAACTTACTAATTTCATCCCATCCTTATCGCCTTCCTTTGTTTTCTCGTACCATTTTCTTCTTCCTGCATCGTCTCTTGGGCCATCCTTTTCTTCTGAATTACCTTGTCTTGGAATTTCTTTCCCGCGAGGTCGTGTTACTTTTCTTTTGGCTGCTGGGGATATCTTCGGAACTGTTTACTCACCTGCTGGGGGTGATGCTGCTGGGGAAGTATTCTTTGCTTCCTCTTTTTCTATTTCCTTCACCTTTCGTTCTCTCTTGGACTCGCCGGGGATTGAGATGTCATTAACTGAGGATTACCCTGGCGGGGGACCCCTTTTCCTTTTCCTTCTTCTCAGACCTCCTCCGGGACTCACGCCTCTGCTTTCTTGAAAAACTTATAGGATATAATGCTGCTGGGGGAATCTCGATGTCATTTTCCTGACACCTGCTGGGGATGATACCAGGCTCAAAGACCACCTCCTTGTGTTGTCTGGCCTCTCTCAAAACTATCCTGCTCAGAGCTGGTATTTCGCGAGATCTCGTTAACCTTATCCACTGGGTATTTGTTTCCAAGAAAATTTTCGCAATGGGAGAAAATTTTCTGCCCCAGTTTGATGACCTTCTACGTGGCATGCTTTTCCGCCGACGACCCTCTTTTCCTGCTTTAAATCAAAGAAAAATTGTTAGTTTCAGAACGCAGTGAGTGGTCGTGCCACTCTTATTGGGGGCCATTTTCCTTTTCTCTTTCAGCTGCTTGGCTTCCCTCGAACTTTTGGGGGCGACGTTGACGCCTGCTGGGGATGATGCTCTTTCCACAGGTGGTTTTTCATCTCTCCCTTTTATTCCAACCTTTAGTTTGATCCGACCCTTTTTAGCCGGTGATCTGTTGTGAGAAATCATCTTCCGGATGTGCAATATGTGTCCATCATACTCCATAATTCCTGTGAACCTTCCAATCAACCTGTCGTTCCAATCTTAATATCGGAACGACTTTTGCCTTATTGCCTCGTCCCACGCCTATTCATTTTCATTGTGCCGCTTTGGGAGACTTGGTAGTAAGCTTTGAAAAATCAATTTTCGAAAACGAAAGAAAAGAAAAAGAATGCTGACCGCGAATGACAAAAGAAAGGGAAAACTTTTCTGAACTCAAAATGGGAAAAACTTATCTGAATGTGTGACTGATCCAATGGTTATGCCGCGCCTTTGAGATTAATCTACCCAATCTATTTATGTCAATCACTTTCTGATGGCCGCATTTTGCTAGAAGTAAATGAATGTCCCAATCTTGTCTCATGTAGACACCTTGTAACAATCTCGCCTTGTCACCTCATAGTGCCCTTCAAAGGGTTTTCACTAATGAGATTCTCTCATTTCTCTCGACCTCCTGTCGCCTTAGGGTGCCTGTAAAGGTTTTCACCGTAAGACTCTCTCATTTTATTTCTCTCATCTTTTCTTTGCCTCAAGGTGCCCGCGAGGGTTTTCACCGTTAAGGCTCTTTCATTTTGCTTTCTTTCCAGGCTGGGGTATTGCCCACGAGATTCCTCTAAAGCATTATCCCTTTTCGGCTTGTGCGTCCTGGATTCAATCGAGGATCGGAGTGTCGCTCTTGGCTTTCACTCGCATGACTTGGCATTTTTCAAATACTGATCGAGAGGTCTTTTTCGGTCATTAATGTGGTTTTTGTACGTGGGGCTAAAGAAAAGAGGTTTCTCCTCAACGGTTAACTCATTACAACTTTCGGAATTCACATCATCTTTTCAAATGAAACCATGACTTCTGCCCCAGTTTTGTTGCTTGGGGAACCTTTGATTTTTATTTTTATTATGACCGAGCCGTGTGGCACCTACGTATCCTTCTTGAGGAATCAGGTCAAACGTAGTTCACTTTTTCTTGTATCCTTTCTTTGTTTCTTTTTCTATTTTTGTTACACATTTTCCTTGATGATTCCGAAAGAGGGTATATGAAGGGATAGTTAAGGCTCAAAAGGGGAAAAACAAGGGTTAAAGTGTTTGGGTAGTAGAAAAATTGCCTCTGTCATTTCATTCTCCGAAAAATGCCAAAATACACACAAACGAAACTAAACGTCGACAACTACATTAAAGAATCACACATAATATCTCTTGACCGCATCAGAATTGATAGCCATATCAGTGCATCTTCCCTCAATATCAGTTAGACATAGCGCGCCGTTGGATAATACCCTAGTCACAACAAATGGTCCCCGCCAATTTGGAGCGAACTTGCCTTTCGCTTCGGCCTGATGTGGTAGAATTCTCTTCCGCACATGTTGTCCCACCTCGAATTTCCGGGGACGTACCTTCTTGTTATATGCTCTTGCCATTCTCTTTTGATAGAATTGGCCATGACATACTGCTGTCAATCTCTTTTCATCGATCAAGCTCAATTGCTCCAATCGGGTTTTGACCCACTCATCATCGTCAATCTCAGCTTCAGCGACAATTCGGAGGGATGGGATTTCAACTTCTGCTGGTATTACTGCTTCAGTTCCGTACACCAACAAGTAAGGAGTTACACCTACCGAAGTCCGGACGGTAGTGCGATAACCCAAACAGTGCAAATGGTAACTTTTCATGCCATTGCCTAGACCCTTCTACCATCTTCCTCAATATCTTCTTTATATTTTTGTTTGTTGCTTCAACCGCACCATTTGCTTTGGGACGATATGGTGTGGAATTTCGGTGTGTAATCTTGAACTGTTGGCAGACCTCTTTCATTAATCCGCTGTTAAGATTGGCACCGTTATCTGTGATGATTATCTTTGGAATTCCAAACCTGCAGATGATGTGGGAATGTACGAAGTCCACCACCGCCTTCTTGGTCACTGAATTTGAAGGTTTTGGCCTCCACCCACTTGGTAAAATAATCGATCGTTACCATAATGAACCTATGACCATTGGAAGCCGCAGGTTCTATAGGTCCAATAACATCCATACCCCATGCGACAAACGGCCATGGCGCTGACATTGTATGTAATTCGGTCGGTGGAGAATGAATCAAATCCCCGTGTATCTGACACTGATGGCATCTTCGCACGAAACTTATACAATCACGCTCCATAGTGAGCGAGTAATATCCTGCTCGAAGAATCTTCTTTGCCAATACATACCCGCTCATGTGTGGTCCACAAACTCCGGAGTGTATATCTGTCATCACTGTCGTGGCTTGACTCGCATCTATACATCTCAACAATCCCAAATCTGGGGTTCTTTTGTACAGCACCCCTCCACTAAGGAAAAATCCGTTCGCCAACCGCCGAATAGCTCTCTTTTGATCTCCAGTTGCCTGCTCTGGGTATATTCCTAACCTGAGGTACTCTTTGACATCATGAAACCATGGCTCACCATCCATCTCTTCTTCTATCATATTACAATAAGCATGTTGATTCCGAACCTGAATATGTAACGGATCGACACGAACCTTGTCCGGGTGATGTAACATTGACGCAAAAGTAGCTAGAGCATCGGCAACCTCATTATGCATCCTTGGGATATGTCTGAATTCTACCGACCGGAAACGCTTGGTCAGATCATGCAAACACTGACGATACGGGATAAGCTTTAAATCTCTAGTTTCCCATTCTCCCTGAATCTGATGTACCAGAAGGTCCGAGTCCCCCAAGACCAAGACGTCCTGTACATCCATGTCCACCGCTAATCGCAACCCCAAGATACATGCCTCGTACTCAGCCATATTATTGGTACAATGAAAACGCAGTTGAGCAGTAACAGGATAATGATGTCCTGTTTCAGAGATGAGCACAGCCCCTACTCCGACTCCTTTTGCGTTCGCCGCTCCGTCGAAGAAAAGCTTCCACCCTGGATCCTCAGTTAATTCCAACCCATCAATTTGCAATACTTCTTCGTCCGGAAAATACGTCCTCAAAGGTTCGTATCCGTCATCGACAGGATTCTCGGCTAAGTGATCGGCTAGGGCTTGAGCTTTCATAGCCGTCCTTGTCACATATATGATGTCGAACTCTGTAAGTAATATTTGCCATTTTGCTAACCTCCCTGTAGGCATAGGTTTCTGGAAAATATACTTTAACGGATCCAAGCGCGAAATGAGGTAAGTGGTGTAAGAAGACAAATAATGTTTTAGCTTTTGGGCTACCCAAGTCAAAGCGCAACATGTCTTTTCCAGATGAGTGTACTTGACCTCGTGGACTGTGAATTTCTTACCGAGGTAGTAAATGGCCCGTTCCTTCCTGCCAGTAAGATCATGCTGCCCCAGTACGCAGCCGAACGAATTCTCCAAAACCGTCAGATAAAGAATCAGGGGTCTACCCGGTTTAGGCGGAACTAGTACGGGTGGGTTTGACAGATACCCTTTGATTTGGTCAAACGCTTCCGACATTCTGTCGTCCATTCTATCGCAGCGTCTTTCTTCAACAGACGGAACATGGGTTCACAGGTTGCTGTAAGCTGAGCAATAAACCTACTGATGTAATTTAACCTTCCCAACAGACTCATTACCTCTGTTTTATTCTTTGGCGGGGTAGCTCTTGAATGGACTTGATTTTGGATGGGTCCAACTCAATGCCCCGTCGGCTGACGATGAATCCTAGCAACTTTCCTGATGGAACTCCGAATGCGCATTTGGCTGGATTGAGCTTGATGTCGTATCTTCGAAGTCTTTGAAAGAACTTCCCGAGGTCGGCAACGTGGTCTTCTCGACGTCTAGATTTTATGATCACATCATCCACGTACACTTCAATTTCCTTGTGTATCATGTCATGGAATACCGTAGTCATCGCCCTCATGTATGTCGCCCCTGCATTCTTCAAACCGAACGGCATCACCCGGTAGCAATAAGTCCCCCACGGTGTGATAAAAGCCGTCTTTTCTGCGTCCTCTTCATCCATCAAGATCTGATGATATCCCGCGTAGCAGTCCACAAATGATCCGATTTCACGTCCGGCGCAATTATCAATCAGGATATGGATATTGGGAAGTGGGAAATTATCCTTAGGGCTCGCCTTGTTGAGATTGCGGTAGTCCACGCATACTCTGATCTTTCCGTCTTTCTTTGGCACCGGTACTATGTTAGCCAACCATTCGGGGTATCGAGTGACACGAATGACTTTCGCCTGCAACTGCTTGGTCACTTCCTCCTTGATCTTTACACTCATCTCCGTCTTAAATTTCCGCAGTTTTTGTTTGACGGGCGGGTGTCACACCTCCCTTTTTACTACCCCAAACATGCGTAAGGTGTATAAATACGCTTGTAGGGTATACCCCGACGCTCAATTACCCAAGATGGATAAAATAACGTAAGGGAAGGAGTTTTTCCAATTTAAGGACAACCGGTTCGGGATTTATTAGAGATTAATCAGAGTCGCCACTTGGGAATGACAATGGTGTCCCAAGTCACCGGTTAATCCCGAATCCGAGGAATTTTGACTCTTTAAAATGTCTGCGAAGCAGAGGTCCGGATAAGGAACTCTGTTAACCCGGGAGAAGGTGTTAGGCACTCCCGGATTCCGTGGTTTTAGCACGGTTGCTCCACTGTCGTTTTGACTTTTATTTGACTCAGTTATAGATTTTAACAACATAATGTGCTTTTACGTTAAATATCATTTTTTAGGAATTTGCGGTATCGCGAAAACACGCCTCGAGTCATACCGCAACCAGTACGCCTATGACTTTCGGTGTATTTCAGCTTTACCGAGATTTGGATTTGAGTCGCACCAAGTGCACACTCGTTCATAGGAATATATTAAATCGTGCCTTAAAGTGATGTCTATCGGCTTTTAAGTCTTTTGGGAGAAGCTATGGAATTTGCTATTAGCTTTCCCGAATCTACTTTATTATCTTATTATTAAATAGGGGGCCCCGGTGTTATTCGGGCGAGGCTCGTCCCAATTTTCATTAAAAGATACTAATATCTAACTATGTTTTCTATATTTGTTTTTTCCTTAATCGTATGCTATTGCTATAATGGTTCCGGGCCCGTGTAATTTATTGTTATTGGGCCTGGATCTATTTGTCTATTTATCCGGACCAGTCCAGACCTTAAAGGTCCAAGTTGTGTTAAGACTTTTTGTCTATGGACTGCTGTTCGGGCTCCCGTTGCATTGGGCCCAAAATAATCAAAAGTATTTAATCAAAAGGAAAACAGAGTACACATTTGTGATCAATAGGAAAACGAATTTTATTTATTAACTATCATAAGAAAGATCATGGTACACAATGTCAGCTCTAAGTAATCTATGCATGAAAATTAACAACCTTGATTTTTAACAATACCAGTGAACTAATTAATTTCTAAATGAGACCAGACAGTTGATTAGTCACTTATCCGAGCTAAGTACAGGCTGGCTATTAAGAAGAGTGACTTATAGCTATGTTATTATCCCCCTTAAACCTTTTTGCTACCTAATGATTTCTTTTAACAATGAGAGACTTAACCTAAAATGCTTATCAACAGAGCTTAAGTCTTAATATCTAAATGACTTGAAAACTTGTATAATTGAAATCACCGCTTTCATCTTAGTTTTGCTCATCATGCAAATTACCAAACTAATTGCATTTGAAAATATTGCTCGATCTAGCATTTTTATTCTGTGTTGAGGCATTATCTAGGTGTCAATGGTTTATGAAATATTTTTATGAAGCCAGAATTGTTAATGATCCTAAGGTCATGATTCGTGCACTTATGTTTTAAATTTTTTCCTATTTAAACTAGGTGTGATGCATTACTACGACTATACTACTACTACATTACTTCTAATATCTAGCTATTACATTGTTTCTGTTTGTCTTTGTTCTTCAGCTACTACATTCTACTACAATAAACTATCTACAAACACAATTGAAATACGACTTCACGGCAGCATAGATTCAAATCCAAAGCTTCATTTTATTTCAATCTATCAGCATTACATCTTCGAGTGAAAGGAAAATGTACCTGAATTAAAGCCAATAAACCGATGAGTTCTAGGGATAGGCAAGTAAGTAATCGCAAGGAGTCAATCAAGGCAATGCAACAGTGATGGAATAGGCACAGCAACACAGCAACACAAAAGCACAACAACAATAACACGAGAATAACCCAGTAGATGATCGAGCAAAAGACTCAGAAAAACCAGATTAAGACCACAAGCTTTTACCCCCGAAATTTCCAGAAATATCTACTGTTAAATGGCTACTTCAATCTCTTCAGCTTTGTATTTAATAAACTCCAACTTAAGTGTATTTTTCAGATTGTTCTACAGTGGAATCCCCCTTTTTCAGCCCCTTTTTAGGGTGTATTTATAGCTAACCTTTTAGAGCTGAATACTTGGGGAGGAAGTAATGGGATTAATCCCACTTCCCCCCTCCTAAAGTTACCTATTCTACACTTTAGTCCCATTTTCAGTTACTAAAACCCTTCCAGCATGTGCTGGAAGGTTCTAAAGATTCTCTTTTGTGGCCTTTTACTAGTATAACCTTAGGGGTTTGAGATTTTTACAGATTTCCCATTTTTAGGAGACCATTATACCCCTAAATCTCTGCAAAATTGCAGAAATCAGGAGCATAAATGTCCCTATTACCCTCCTAAGTTCTTACTAATTACTACTTTACCTTTTCAATACCCAATTATGCCCCTAAGAGCACTGCTGATTTACCAGCTATGCCTAGGGCAGATTCTATCTAGTTTTGAACCTATTTAACTAATAGCCAGCCCTGGCATTAGTATTTAAGGGCTGGCCATTTATTTTTAAGAACTATTTCAAATTTAGCCAATTTTAAGCTAATTCCAGTCAATTAAGACCCATTTATTCTTAATTAAAGCTAATTGCAGGCATAGCCTGCTTTGTTATTATGCTTAACCTATTTAAAAGTTAGCCAGTCTCAAGTTGAGACTTAGCTTGGGCTATTAAAGCCATATACTGGACAGCTGGGCCCAAAACCTTTACAGGTTTGGCCACTTTGCTATTCAGGGCTCATTATAGAGCCTGGGCTAGTCTGCATTTGCAAACATAGCCCTTTGCACAACCAGCCACTGTTAAGCAGTGAGCTGTGTGTTAGGGCTCACAGAATTGGTCAACCCTTTGCAAGGTTGACCATTCTTAGGCCAATTATTAAACCTATAGCCTAATTATGATCATTTTCATTTTTAGTCCTATTTCAAAACTAACCACTTATAGAACCTAGAACTAACAGCTATAACCAATCCATACAAGCCTTAGCAGTGTTTACACTTAACATGTAACTATTGCAAACTTAGCCATTTTAACATACAATTGCACACATAACCACATAAAGCCAAACAATGTTCATTGATTAATTAAAACTCAGAAAAGGGGTTTGATAGTGTTGAACTTCAACTAATCAACTCACATAACTTAAACTCATGTAGCAACATATCAATTAACATTAATCAGGCATAGTCACAATCATTTCATGCTAGATGGCATACTGGAAAATTAAACTTTCACAAAACAATCAACAGATTCAACTGGTCATAAACCCAATGGACTTTAGCCACATAACATAAGCATGGTAATCAGAATTTACTTTCAAGCACCAACCTTAGCTCGATGTATATATGTGAAAAGTGAGGATGGGGAACAAGAAAGCCATGAAGAAGCAAAGAACAATATTCCTAATCCTAGCACAAATGCATGACAAATGAGATGAAGATGATGACAAGAATAGCATGGAGAAACAGTGACAAAGAAACAAGAAAAATCAGCCAGGATACTTTAAAGACAACTTAATGTAATGATGAGAAAAGAATGAGGTTAAACTACTATCCAAACTATGCATTCATGACAATGGGAGAAAGTTGGACTGTAAGAACTAAACAGACTATAATATCTACCAGGTGAAGAAACAAAAGGAATTCAAAGTGACTCTTATGACTTAACATGATTGGTGGCAAACAATTGTAAAGATGGACAAGGTGAAAAAGAAGCCTGATTTTTCCATAGATCATTAAAGCGAAAGGCAACAAAAATGGCCACAATAACTTGAACTTAAGATATAGATCAGTGACTCACAACTCAACAATTAAAGTAACAGGGGAAAGATGAAATCTTGAACTTATAGCAGAGAATCATCAAAACAGGACAATCAATAGATAGAAATCCCATTATTAACAGGCTCAAAAGAAACAAGCAGAGAAACCCTATAATTAATCACTAAAGGAACATGCAAGAGATATAGAACAAAAGAAGACATAATTATATAAGAATCTTATAGCTAACATGCGAAGCACAAACTAAGAATCCACAGGATAGAAAGACAACATGCTGAGATTGAAAACAGGAGAAACATATATGAAAGCACAGAAACAAAGACAATATGACTAACACAGGATCTCAAAACAGAAGAAATGATCATGATGATAAACAAGCAACAGACATTAACTAAAACATAGAAGGAGAGGAAATACCTAACATGAGAACATAAACAGAAAAGTCTTAGGCTAACATGTGAAACGACTAATCATAATAGCAGGGTCAACAATTAACATAATCAAACAGCAAACAACTCATGAATGCGAACTTAAAAATCAGAAAGGACAAGAAAACATGCTAAACACAGAAATCATAGAAGTCAGGATCAAAAACATGCAAGAAAATACAAGCATCCTAATAAGCTAAAAAGAACTAAAGGGTGGGGGACTTAGCTTGCGGGGCCGGTCCCCCGAGCTTCCTATCCCCTTTTTCTTTTCTTTTCTTTAATCCAAGACCCTCCCAGACCTTCAGGCCTCCTTCTTGTTTTCTTTTTTTTTCTTTATTCATTTCCAGATTCTTTTTTCTCTTTTTCCTTTTCTGTTTCTTCTTTCAAGGCTTAAAGGCGAAGCCTTTTGAGGTTTGAGTTACAGGGGGTGTTTTAGGAGGTGTAAAAGATGAGGTCTTGATCGGGGTTTGAACTTGGGGTCGCCGGAGTTAGGGTTCCGACGACCTTTCTCGGGATATTCGAAGCGTTCAAGGGACATTCGAGGGTGGAGGCTAGTATGGTTGGGTAGATCTCATGAAAAGGCGTCGTATGGTATTGGTTTTAGGTTGGTTCTCATACTTTGGTGGTCACCGGTGTAACTCCGGTGACCGGGGTTTTGAAGAACGGTGTGTTTTTCTGGGGTTTTTGGGTGTGTTATGGCATGAAGATGAAGGAGAAGAATATGGGAGAGGTTAGAAAGGCCGGCGACCACCGTGGAAGGTGGTGGCCGCCATGGCCGCCTAGGGCTTCTGTGATGAAGACGAGAGAGAGAAGAGAGGGGTCAAGGGGCGGCTAGGGTTTTGAATTGGCAAAAATGATAACCATTCTCGGACATAAGCCTTATATAGGCCATATGTCCGAGATAATCTCGATCGTCCATTGAAGAGAGATCAACGGTCCTGGTTGAGCGTTACTTAAACGCTGCCGTTTTGCTTCTAATGAGACTAAGGTCTCACACCTTTGGATCAAATCACATGAACGGCTGAGATTAAATCTCAGCAATTAATTAAACCAAATAATTCCCTTAATATTCTCGGCCGTTAGATGCACAAAAACGAACGGCCCTGATCAACACGATTAAAAGCCAGGCGGGCCAGGTGACTGGGCTTGGCATATTGGGCTTCTCAGTTAGCCCAATTCTTTATACCTGTATATATATATCTATTTTTTTGTATTTTCTGGTTTTAATGAATTTTATGCACTTTCTTTTATATTTTTTTTTCTTTTCTTTTTTATGAAAAATTATAAATCCTAATCTACTAATTACTCTAATTTTCTAATATTTTTTGCAATTTTTCTGCTATTTTTTCCTTTATTTTCTCCTATTTAAGCTATTTTGCTAATTTTTCTAATTAACTAACTAACAAACTAATTACTACTATTTTTTTGATTTTTTCTAATTTTTACTTATTCAAACACACAAAAAATATAACCAATTTCAAACAAAGCAATTAATTGCACTCAAAAAAAAAATATATTTATTTTAATTTTGGAATTATTTGCCTGGTGCAAAAATCACGTGCTCACAGCTGCCCCTCTTTGCTCGGGAACACGAAGAGTTTCAGTGCAAAGATAAGTGAGCAGTAATGAGAGATTTTTGCACATCGGAATATTCCGTGAAAGCATTTTTTGAAAACCTTTTGACCGCACCCTGCTTTAGAGGTTGCCTACATATCCTGGGCTAAACAGGAATCAGGTCAGTGTAGTTCGGGAAGGTCTGGCAGTTTAAAAACTACCAGACTTACTGTTGCATTGACACTGTTGAGACTTGCCGACTTACTCCTTATTACACCGGGGGGAAAATGTAAAATGAAGAAGCTATTCTAAGCTAAGATCCTACAATTACAATTGTTCCTAATCTAGCTTTTGCTCTTCTTCCCTTTCCGGTGATGCAGAATCTTCCTTTTTTTGTTGATTTTCTTGTTTTCTTGATAACTCTCTTTTTTGTTGATTTTCTTGTTTTCTCGATGACTCTCTTTTTTTTGTTGATTTTTCTTGTTTTTCTTGATCCCGAGCTGAACCCTGCTCAAAACAAAACAACAAACTACCTCTTTTTTTTTCTTTTTCTGCCCCAGTGTGGGCTTTTAAATATATAAACCATGATGATGCAGAAAATATTCCCGAATTAGAAGGTGGGCGCCTAACAGAAATTAAACGTGCAACGCGATGCAGAAAATATTCCCGTATTCGAAGGTGGGCGCCTAACAGAATTGAAACGTGCAATGCGATGCAGAAAATATTCCCGAATTTGAAGGTGGGCGCCTAACAGAATTGAAACGTGCAATGCGAATGCAGAAAATATTCCCGAATTTGAAGGTGGGCGCCTAACAGAATTGAAACGTGCAATGCGATGCAGAAAATATTCCCGAATTTGAAGGTGGGCGCCTAACAGAAATTAAACGTGCAATGCAAATGCAGAAATTATTCCCGAATTTGAAGGTGGGCGCCTAACAGAATTGAAACGTGCAATGCGATGCAGAAAATATTTCCGAATTTGAAGGTGGGCGCCTAACAGGAAATTTAAACGTGCAATGCGATGCGAAAAATATTCCCGAATTTGAAGGTGGGCGCCTAACGTAATTGAAACGTGCAATGCGATGCGAAAGTATTCCCGAATTGAAGGTGGGCGCCTAACGTAAATTAAACGTGCAATGCAAATGCGAAATTATTCCCGAATTTGAAGGTGGGCGCCTAACGTAATTGAAACGTGCAATGCGATGCGAAAATATTCCCGACTCTGAAGGTGGGCGCCTAACAGAAATTAAACGTGCAATGCGATGCAGAAAATATTCCCGAATTTGAAGGTGGGCGCCTAACAGAAATTAAACGTGCAATGCGATGCAGAAAATATTCCCGAATTTGAAGGTGGGCGCCTAACAGAAATTAAACGTGCAATGCGATGCAGAAAATATTCCCGAATTTGAAGGTGGGCGCCTAACAGAAATTAAACGTGCAATGCGATGCAGAAAATATTCCCGAATTTGAAGGTGGGCGCCTAACAGAAATTAAACGTGCAATGCAAATGCAGAAAGTATTCCCGAATTTGAAGGTGGGCGCCTAACGGAATTGAAACGTGCAATGCAAATGCAGAAAGTATTCCCGAATTTGAAGGTGGGCGCCTAACAGAAATTAAACGTGCAATGCGAATGCAGAAATGTATTCCCGAATTTGAAGGTGGGCGCCTAACAGAAATTTAAACGTGCAATGCGATGCAGAAAATATTCCCTCAGCTTGAGGACCGGGGAGTGAATTTTAAAAGATGTTACCTCCTCTTTTGGTATTTTCTTTTTACCAACTGGTCTTTTGCCTGTGGATTTCTCCACTTATTCGGCAAACTCTCTCTTTTTGGTATTTTAAATTTTCCACATTGGTCACATTCACTTTAAAGTGATTAGTGACAATTTGCTCCTGCATGAAACAAAATTTATTAGATATAAACTGCTGGCAACTGGCATCTGCCGTCCCCACTTCTTGTTGCTTCCTTTGTTTTTTGCTTTTTCATGTTGCATGGCTTCGACTTCTTGTCCCTTGCAGCCTCTTTTTTTTTTTTTTTGTATTTTCTCATTTTTCCATTTTTGTTTTGTTTTCTTTTTCCTTGGCCATGTCTGCCAAGCTTCTTTATTCCTTTCCCCAATCTTCCATTCTTTCCGATCCAGTGCTTGTTTCAACTTCCGTTATCAGGAGCTGGTAGTTAGCTCTCAAAAGGGTAAACAATGAAATGCGGAAAAAATGAAAGAAAGGTAAGGGTATTTTGGAGAGATGACAGAACTTATCTGGGTATTTGTTGGCTGATTCCGCTGACCATGCCATGTATTTAAACTCCGACCCAGTTCGTTCCAATCATTATTCTGACTCTGAATTGCCTTTGACCCCAAACCGATACTCTTTTTTGTTGCCTTTTTCTCTTTTCTGATAGTCCTCACGATCGCCCTAAGGTGCCTCGAAAGGTTTTCACCAATAAGACTCTCTCATTTATTCTCTCAACCTCACAATCATCTCACAGTGCCGATTAAGGTTTTCACTGATGAGACTCTCTCATTTTATTTCTCTCAACCTCACAATCATCTCACAGTGCCGGCTAAGGTTTTCACTGATGAGACTCTCTCATTTATTTCTATTTTTTTTCCATTTTTCTTTTTTGTATTTTGTTTTCTGTTCCACGGGTATTGTCCGATACTTCGCTCCTCCTTCGTTGTATTCGTTGTCATTTCAGAATCGATCAGAAGGTCTTTCTTTGGACTGTAACGTGGCTTTTGGACGGGTTAAGAAAGAAAGATATAAAGGCTCAAAATTTCAACGAGGGTTAAACATATTTACAACTCTCGAAATTATTAAAACATAACTTCTGCCCCAGTTTCAATATGTGGGGAATTTTTGGATTTTTTCTTTATTGTGACTGAACCTCAGAGAGGCTGCCTACGTACCCTTTCGGGATCAAGTCAGACGTAGTTCATCCAACTTTATAAGTTAGATGGATTTCTTTTTTGACTTTTTCCCGATTTTTGTCTTTTTCTCTTTCTCTTTTTTTTTCATTCATTTTTTTTTTCAATTTTCAATTCATTTTTCATCATTTTTCTTTTCATTTTTTCATCTTTTCATTTTTCATTCTGGCAATTTCGATCTTATTATACTAAAGCAGTTCCGAGAGAGGGATATGAAAGAATTCATTGATTAAGGCTCAAAGGGGTTAGCAATGGATAAAGTGTTTGGATAGAGAATAAAATGCCTTCGTCATTTCAATTCCAAAATCACAACAAAATACAAAACATACAATTGAAAAGGAATCATACATAGTATCTTTTGACCGCATCCGAATTGATAGCAGTCTCTACGCACTTTCCTTCAACATCGGTTAAGTATAATGCTCCATTGGACAACACCCGTGATACCACGAACGGTCCCTGCCAATTCGGTGCAAACTTGCCTTTTGCCTCTGCCCAATGTGGTAAGATACGCCTCAATACCACTTGTCCAACTTCAAACTTTCGAGGTCGTACCTTCTTATTATATGCTCTGGCCATTCTCCGTTGATACAACTGTCCATGGCAGACTGCGGCCAATCTCTTCTCATCAATCAAATTCAACTGTTCTAATCGGGCCTTTACCCATTCATCGTCATCTATCTCAGATTCGGCTATAATTCGCAATGACGGTATTTCTATTTCTGCGGGTATAACGGCCTCTGTTCCATACACCAGGGTATAAGGTGTGGTTCCGATAGAAGTACGTACCGTCGTGCGGTAACCCATGAGAGCAAAGGGTAACTTTTCATGCCACTGCCTGGATCCCTCCACCATTTTTCGGAGAATCTTCTTGATGTTCTTATTTGCCGCCTCTACTGCACCATTCGCCTTTGGCCTGTAAGGTGTGGAATTGCGGTGCGTGATCTTAAACCTTTCACAAACTTCCGCCATGAGATGACTGTTTAAATTGGCTCCATTGTCTGTGATAATCACCTTGGGGATTCCAAATCGGCATATAATATTCTCGTGCACAAAATCCACCACCGCTTTCTTCGTCACCGCCTTGAATGTCTTAGCTTCGACCCACTTGGTGAAATAATCAATTGCAACCAGGATAAACCTGTGCCCATTAGAAGCGGCTGGATCTATTGGGCCGATGACATCCATGCCCCAAGCAACAAAGGGCCAAGGTGCCGACATTGTGTGCAACTCATAAGGCGGAGAATGGATCAGATCCCCATGTACCTGGCATTGATGGCATTTCTTTACATACCTGATACAATCACGCTCCATCGTGAGCCAGTAGTACCCAGCTCTCAAGATCTTCTTTGCTAACACATATCCGCTCATGTGGGGTCCGCATACTCCAGCATGTACTTCAATCATAATTTCATTTGCTTGTTGTGCATCCACACATCTCAATAAACCCAGATCTGGTGTTCTTTTGTATACCACTCCTCCACTGAAGAAAAATCCATTGGCTAGACGCCTGATGGCTCTCTTTTGGTCTCCGGTGGCTTGCTCCGGGTATTTGCCAGCTTTCAAGTATTCTCTAATATCATGATACCACGGCTCTCCATCCGATTCTTCTTCCACAACGAAGCAATAAGCATTCTGATCTCGGACTTGGATCTGGAGCGGATCTATATATGTCTTGTCCGGATGATGCAACATAGAGGACAATGTGGCCAAAGCATCCGCAATCTCATTGTGCATTCTTGGGATGTGCTTGAATTCTATAGACCGGAATCTTTGAGACAACTCGTGCAAACAATACCGATATGGTATCAATTTCAAATCTCGTGTCTCCCATTCCCCCTGAATTTGGTGTACCAAGAGATCCGAGTCACCCATGACCAAAATCTCTTGAATACCCATGTCGATTGCCATCCTTAATCCTAAGATGCACGCCTCATATTCGGCCATATTGTTGGTACAGAAAAATCGAAGCTGAGCTGTAACGGGATAGTGTTGTCCCGTACTTGAAATGAGTACGGCTCCGATACCAACGCCCCTGCTGTTAACAGCTCCGTCAAAGTACATTTTCCATCCTGATCTCTCCTCTTGCTCCGTCTCCTCGACAAACATTGCCTCTTCATCCGGAAAGTATGTTTTCAGTGGTTCATATTCATCATCCACCGGATTCTCGGCTAAGTGGTCCGCAATAGCTTGTGCCTTCATTACCGTACGAGTTACATAGACAATGTCAAATTCTGTGAGCAGAATCTGCCATTTGGCCAGTCTTCCCGTAGGCATAGGCTTCTGAAATATGTACTTGAGAGGATCCAACCGTGATATCAAGTACGTAGTGTATGCTGACAAATAATGCTTTAGCTTCTGAGCCACCCAAATCAATGCACAACAAGTTCTCTCCAATTGGGTATACTTCACCTCGTAAGATGTAAACTTTTTGCTGAGGTAGTAGATGGCTTGTTCTTTCCTGCCTGTCTCATCATGTTGACCCAGTACACAACCGAAAGAATTATCTAGCACCGTCAAATACAAAATCAGAGGACGCCCTGGTTCTGGAGGAACTAACACCGGAGGATTAGCCAAATATTCTTTGATCTTGTCAAAGGCTTCCTGACACTCGTCGGTCCACTTCACTGCTGCATCTTTCTTCAGCAACTTGAAAATTGGCTCGCATGTTGATGTCAATTGAGCAATGAACCGACTAATGTAATTCAACCTTCCTAATAAGCTCATGACCTCTTTCTTGTTCTTTGGCGGAGGCAGACTTTGAATAGCCTTGATCTTTGATGGATCCAATTCAATACCTCGCCGGCTCACAATAAACCCCAGTAGTTTCCCTGAAGGTACTCCAAAAGCACACTTCGCAGGATTGAGCTTCAGATTGTACCTCCGGAGTCTTTGGAAAAACTTCCTCAAATCTTTCACGTGATCAGGTTGTTTTCTGGACTTTATGATGACATCGTCCACATATACCTCAATTTCTCTGTGCATCATATCATGAAACATAGTGGTCATTGCCCTCATGTAAGTTGCCCCGGCATTCTTCAATCCAAACGGCATTACTCTGTAACAGTACGTTCCCCAAGGTGTAATGAAGGCAGTTTTCTCAGCATCTTCTTCGTCCATCAGGATCTGGTGATAGCCTGCATAACAGTCCACAAACGAACCGATTTCATGCTTGGCGCAATTATCGATCAATATGTGAATGTTTGGCAATGGGAAGTCATCTTTTGGACTGGCTTTGTTGAGGTCTCTATAGTCTACACACACTCTGGTTTTGCCATCTTTCTTTGGGACCGGCACAACATTTGCCAACCAGGTGGGGTATTTGGTAACTCTTATGACCTTTGCCTCGAACTGCTTATTCACCTCTTCTTTTATCTTCACGCTAATGTCCGTTTTGAATTTTCTCAGCTTTTGTTTTACCGGCCGGCATTCAGAGTAGATAGGCAACTTGTGTACCACTAGATCTGTGCTAAGCCCGGGCATGTCATCATAGGACCAGGCAAAGATGTCCTTAAATTCATGTAACAACCTTATCAATTCATCCCCGAGGGGTGCCTCCAAATGCACACTAATCTTTGTTTCTCGGACATCATCTTCACTCCCCAAGTTTACAGATTCCGTATCACTCAGATTCGGCTTGGGTTTTTCCTCGTATTGTTTCATGTCCTTACTTATTTCCTCCAGGGCTTCCTTATCCTCACATTCTATTTCACTATCTTCCTCGATTTCTTGTATAGTAGCGTGATTGTCAGAACTGGGTCTATAATCCTTCACGCATGACATGGCATTGGAATCAACACATGCAAAACTGTACAAAAGGAAAAATAAAGAAAAATAAGGCAAAAGGAAAGAAAAAGGAAAAACCGCATTTCATTAATAAAAGAAACGAACGATGTTCGGGATACATGGTGATTTTTCATGAGGGGAATGGGGAAATCATAAAATAACAACTTTCGGGGAGACAATGATAAAATTTTGAGCTAACTACCAAGACTCCTTCCGGATAAGGAAAGGAGTAGCTTCCCAATTGTTCAATGTGACTCTGGGCCCCACAAATTGCACGTCCATGTTGCTCGTGCCTTCCCCTGCTTCAATCGTATTCACCTCCCAGAACAACTTCTTAAAACCAAGCATTCCTTCATCAAGTTGTGTCTCAATGCATTTTGCTGCAGCAGATGGTTGATGTTTTGTACCAGGCCCGATAAAGATGTCTGATAATTTGGGTATGGGTTTGGGCAAGGTCCAGTTTCTCTTGGCTTTAGAGGCTCTTTGGATATCGGCAAAGGTGGGTTTGAACCCTAAGCCGAATGTGCCTTTATTCTCCGGAAGCTGAACTGGTTGAGTGACTCCCTGCAGTGTTTTGCCTAATCCCCTCCCCGGTGCAAATCCGTTTTTCAACATTTCTCTGGCCACCATTATAGCAGTTGGTGCCAACATCGGGGTTGATAGTTTTTCTCCTTCAGCAACTTTGTTCACTTCTACAGCATCCGTCACTTGGTAGACCCAAGGACCCCGATCCCCATCGGTACCGTCAAAAGGTGCTACCACATTACAAGCATTTTCCTCTCCGTGTACAACAATCTCTTGCTGCTCCCATTCAAACTTGACCATCTGGTGTAGAGAAGATGGTACCGCTTTGGCCGCATGAATCCAGGGTCGACCTAACAGCAGGTTATATGATACGGCAATATCAAGCACCATGAACTCCATCGTAAAATCAACGGGACCGATGGTCACTTCCAAAATAATATCCCCCAACGTGTTCTTACCTCCGCCGTCAAACCCTCTCACATTGACACTGTTTCTCCGGATTCTATCCGGGCTAATGTTCAGCTTCCCTAGAGTTGACAACGGGCAGATGTTCGCGCTCGATCCATTGTCAATCAATACCCTGGTCACGACTGAATCTTCACTCTTTACCGTGAGGTACAATGCTTTGTTGTGTTCAGTTCCTTCTACCGGCAACTCCCTATCAGAGAAGGTGATTCTATTGGACTCGAAAATTTTGCTGGTAATCTTCTCCAAATGACACACTGAAATCTTCTCCGGAACATGAGCCTCATTTAAAATCTTCATCAGAGCCTTTCGGTGCTCCTCTGAATGTATCAACAGAGATAACAAAGAAATCTGGGCCGGGGTCTTTCTTAACTGCTCAACCACTGAGTACTCTTGCGACTTCATTTTCTTAAGAAATTCTTCTGCTTCCTCCTCCGACACTGGCTTCTTCAGTTGACTTTCTTTTACCGTTTTCATCTTTCTCGGTTCCTCTGGAGCAAAACACCTTCCAGATCGAGTAAGTCCATGCGTTTCATTAATTTCACCAGAAATCTCTTTTCCCTTGTAAACTACTGTTACCTTATTATAGTTCCAAGGCACAGTCTTTGTATTCACCACTGGCATTTGTACTACGGGTTTTATGATTACTGGTTCTGCAATTGCTCCTTTCACAGTCACGATTGTCTTTGCACCTGGAACTACCACCTTTAAACCTCCCATCACTACTGGCTTTGGTTTCTCGACAATTGCTTCCTCTTTCACAATTTCTTTCTCTAACTTGTCACTCGACTTTATCATCATGACGGCCTGAGATGGTTTTTGATTGCCATCACCCTGCACCAGTTCTATCATATTCGTTTCGTGATGATTCGGCAATGGATTCTGGGTAATGTTTGGGGCCTCGGGAGCCTGCACTTCAATTCTCCTCTCATCGATAAGATCTTGAATGGCATTCTTTAATTGCCAACACTTCTCAGTATCGTGGCCCAACGTTCCTGAACAATATTCACATTTGACAGAAGAATCAAGATTTTTCGGGGGTGGGTTCGGATTTTTTGGCGCGATTGGTCTCACCATCCCCAATTCTTTCAACCTGTGGAAAAGACCGGTATATGACTCTCCGAGAGGAGTGAATGTTCTTCTTGCTTTGTTTCTCCAATCCGCGTCCGGCCTGGGTCTATTCAGGTTTCGGTAAGGTTTAGGGGTTGGGTATGTGTTTTGGGTATGGTACACATTGTGTGGAGCTTGAGCTCTCCACACGTGGGGTGGTGGTGGATAAGCTTGGGTTTGAGGGTGATGGTAATGTGGTACAGTCGGTGGGTATGGTGGTGGTGGTGGGTTATATGGGCTCGGTGCATTGTAGGGATTTGGCGGGTAAGATGGTGGTGGTGGATTATATGGGGTTGACGGGCTTGGCGGGTGTTGGCGGTAAGGTCTTGGTGGGTTATAATGTGGGTTGCGACTCCAGGACCTACTTTCAATGGTTGCCACTTCTTCTTTCTTCTTCTTTCCCATCACTCCTCCACTTCCACTCTGTATGGCTTGATTGGTGGCTTTGATAGCCGAAAAACTCATAATTTTGTTTGTCTTCAAACCCTCTTCTACAAAACTTCCCATTTTCACAACTTCGTTGAAACTTTTTCCAATTGCTGACACTAGATGGCCGTAGTAGGTTGGATCCAAAGCTTGCAGAAAACAATCCACCATCTCTCCCTCTTTCATCGGTGGATCCACTCTAGCGGCCTGTTCCCTCCATCTAAAACCGTATTCTCTAAAGCTCTCTCCTGGCTTTTTCTCCAGCTTGGTAAGGGATAACCTGTCGGGTATGATCTCCAAATTGTACTGAAAATGACTAGCGAAAGCTTGCGCTAAGTCATCCCAAACGAACCATCTTGTATGGTCCTGTCGGGTATACCATTCCAGAGCCGATCCACTCAAACTTTGGCTAAAGTACGCCATCAACAATTCATCTCTACCTCCCGCGCCTCTCATCTTGCTACAATATCCTCTTAGATTAGCTACAGGATCCCCGTGTCCGTTGTACATGTCGAACTTGGGCAACTTAAATCCTGCAGGAAGTTGCACCTCAGGGAACAAACACAGGTCTTTGTAGGCTACACTTACTTGCCCTCCCAGCCCTTGCATATTGCGGAAAGCGTTCTCAAGACTCTTCACCTTTCGAGCCATCTCCTCCTGCCCGGCACTAGCTTCTATCATGGGAGCGTGAGACTCGTGTTGTCTGAAGGTAGGCTCCGGGGGGTAGTAGTGAGAATCCTGAATATGAAACATTGGTTCGCTAGAGGATTTGTGGATAACAGCGGGCGGAGGTGCCACATATACAGGAGCAACTTGTGGAACCTGAGGTGGTGTTTGCTTGGCTGGAGGTGGTGGCATTTGGGAGGTGGAAGCATAGTAGTGAGGGTAGTCGGGGTAGGTGGAGGACGAGTTCATTGTTGGTGGCTCAGGGTTAGGATTGGCTGGAGGGACATATGCAGGGTTGGCAGGGTAGGCTGGTAGTGGTTGACCTCTTGACCAAGCCTGGTACATTTCAGCCATCTGTTGTCTTAACTTGTACATTTCTTCTTTCATCCCCGCCACATCCACGATCTCTTCTTCGTGAGCAGGGTCTACAATGGTTGCCTCGATCTCCTGGGATACAGCCTTTGTCATCTTTTTGGATCTGGTGTTGTATGAGTGGGTAGCCAGTATGCCAGTTGCCTAGAAAATCTGGACTCACAAATATCAACACTTGTTAGTTGTTAGCGCATGAATAAGATGTAACGAAAACAAACACATTCGCTTGAGTCGTTATGCATCATCCCGGCTGCTGCTCACTTCAATCATCATTTTTCTTTTCCCGCTCTTTTGTTTTCTTTCTTTCTTTTCTTTTTTTTTTCTTTTTTTTTTTGCTTTTTCTCTTTTCTCTCTTTTTTCTTTTTCTTGCTTTTTCTTTTTCTTTTTCTTGTCGTTTTCATAATTACGCTCCTATTTATTTGCCTAGCGGATACAAAAGAAATGCCATAAAGTAAAAGAATTGGTAACAACACTTTGTTTTCTCATTGATAATTCAAAACCTTGATTACAAAGTGATGTTTAAGAAAAGGAAAAATAAAAGATGATGCATGACCTAAGAGTACATTAATGCACCTAGTGCCCGCGAGGCATCGTTCGGCCTTGCCGCGGGCCTATATGCTAAACCCCTTTGAAGCCTCTCCAGGTCGGCCATGACTTGTTGTACAAAAAACTTCACTGCAGATACAAAAGTCCTCCGAGACATATCTTCACAAAGCTGGGTCTTCCGGGTGATGTACTGGGCGATGCGAACAATCTTTTCTCTGATGACCCCTTTTTCTTGCAATAACCTGCTTATTTGTTGATTGCGAGCGTCCAAGACCTGTTGGTTGTCCTTTTGCACCTGTTGTAGCTCCAATTTTAATCTAGCCATGGTCGTGTAGCAATATTCTCTTTCTTCCTCAAGATCTTTGATAATCTTGTTGCTCTTGGCCGTGGCTGAGATTATTTTCTTTCTAAGCTGGACTACTTCAGCATCATGCTTGTCTTGCAGTTGTTGAACCAATTTGGCTCTCTTTTCAACATCTTTATCCATTTGCTTCCGAGCCATGACTAACTCTTTCTCCGTTTTATCCAAATCGAAGCTATAGTCATTCACCTTTCGCCGGAGAATCTCAATTAACTTTTCATCCCGGGCCGAGCGAACTGGGGTCTCGGATGCAATTTTCATTTGAGCCATTTGAGCTTTCAACATCTCATTCTCTTTCTTCAACTGCTTCTTCTCCCCTTCATCGGATGCAGCTTGTAAGCCGCTTTCGAAATGAAGATTTCTCAGTTTATCTTCCAACAGACTGATTTTTGCCTTATATTCCTTTTCCTTGGATGCCCATTTCAGATTTTCCTCGGATTGCTCTATCAGGTCTTGCAAGTGAGGTCTCTTTGAAAGACGTTCGTGTTCAACCCCTCGTCGGTACTAGGTGGAGTATCCAGGTGATATCTCCCCTCTTGCTCTATTCGGCACACAAGTATCAATCTTCGGATTTTGGCATTCATTCCATATTTGCCGGATTCTTGCTTCCGGGAATTGCCCGTCTGGACCAATCTCCACGGCCTGCACACACTGAGGTCTCCATCCCTCGGAATAATCTGACACCGCCCTAACTGTCGCAAAGCTCTGTGTGGAGCATAAGGCTGTATACTCTTCAAACCCATGATCAAAAACGACGATCCCTCCATTGGCATGTATATCACCTCGTCAAGAGGCAACCAGTCATACGTCCAATCAATTTGACCGTCAGTTAGTGATCGAAGATACACAATCCAGCCTTGGACTCCCTCGGGCAACTTTTCTTCTTTTGTCCTCGCATTGAACTCTTCCAAACATGTCCGATCGGCCGAACCATAGCTCGAGAAGGAAGGGTGGTGGCACAAATGCTCAATTAGCCAAATTTGCAAGATCAAGTTACACCCTTCGAAGAAAGTAGCCCCCACTTTGCACGCAGTCAGAGCTCGATAGATATCCGCAACAATCATTGGGGCCAAAGTACAGTTTTCTTGTACTATCAGTGTGGTAGCTACCCCGGCGACTTTTATATTGATATGGCCATCTTTTCTCGGGAATACAACAACTCCAAGAAATGCCACCAAAAATGCGAACCTCCGGTGTTCTTCCCATTTCGCCCGGTTGGACTTACAACATAATTTGTTGGTTGGGTCGTTGAAACCCCCAACGTGTCCAAACCTGTTATAGATGAAGCCTAAAGAACAAAATCCTTCGGCCAGATCTTCATTATGAACATTCCGAGCGATTTTCAAAGAGTCGAGGAAACGATGTACTGTCACCATCCTCGGAGATACCGGGTATTTTCCTTTCAGCGGAACCTCGGTCTTCCCAATGTAAAAGGCAATCTCTTCTAAAGTAGGGGTAAGCTCAAAATCTGGGAAATGAAATACGTTGTGTGCCGAATCCCAAAACGAAACCAACGCTCTAATCACATCACCCCGAGGAACTATCTCGAGTAACCCCGTAAGGCCCTTCAAGTACTTTTTGACCCAGTCTTGACCATCGGATCCCATGTCCTGCCACCATAACCTCAGCTCCAAAGGGATTTTATTTAGGGAAAATTGTTCATTCATCATCGTGCTCGTCCTGCACATTTATTAAGGTGATTTTATTTAGAAAAGGAAAAATCTTTTTTCGATGCAAGTTTTCAATTTTGAATGAAAGAAAAGGAAAATAACTTTTCGAAGTGGCCATTTTTGCAAAAACAGCCTTCCGTCGTCCTTTCGGAACATTCGGCCATTTCCAAAAATAGCAATCACCTCGATTATTTGAAAAGCAAATCTTTTTGGTCTTTTTCTAAAAGTGTGGTTGGACCCGTTTAAGGGTTGCCTACGTATCCCACCTAATGGCGAGAATCAAACCTGCGTAGTTCGGTCAGATTATTTGACCAATTATTTCAAAAAATGTTCCACCTATTTTTTCAAATTTTCAAATTTTCCGGATACTTATTTTCTACAAATCATTATTTTCCTCTCTCTTTTTTTTTTCCTTTTTCAACAATTTTCCAACCTCGGGATTTTTGCCGGTCCGCATAACGATCAAGGACAATAAAATGCAACACATAGCATGCTCGGTCTTTTCAATACCAGGTCACCTGTCCTAGACGGACCCAACCCCTGTGTTGAGTCCCCTAAGTCAGACATGATGCAAATAATCGTCCTAGACCTATGTTCAAAATCTTACGGTTTCATGGATTGCTAGACCGTGTACCCGAGCGGACAACTCGAATCGAGGAGGGGGCTACGTACCGGTGACCCGCGGAGTCAATCGGCTTTGTAACTTATCCGGCCTCTATTTTCTTAATTTAGGGTGACTTTTAACAGAAAGGGGAGTCTCAACCAGTAAGCACATCCCCGGGGGAGAAGAGAGAAAGGTTTCCGGCACAATTTTATATATACAATCCAGATAATATTAAAGCGATAAAGCACATAGCATGTTGTTCAAATCATATAATGAAGTCAAACAAAAAACGCGAAACGGCAGTTCTAAGGAGCTCGAGTTCTTAAACCCTGAAATCGAAATTCAGGGTTGGGTCCCCAGCAGAGTCGCCAGAGCTGTCACACCTCCCTTTTACTACCCCAAACATGCGTAAGGTGTATAAATACGCTTGTAGGGTATACCCCGACGCTCAATTACCCAAGATGGATAAAATAACGTAAGGGAAGGAGTTTTTCCAATTTAAGGACAACCGGTTCGGGATTTATTAGAGATTAATCAGAGTCGCCACTTGGGAATGACAATGGTGTCCCAAGTCACCGGTTAATCCCGAATCCGAGGAATTTTGACTCTTTAAAATGTCTGCGAAGCAGAGATCCGGATAAGGAACTCTGTTAACCCGGGAGAAGGTGTTAGGCACTCCCGGATTCCGTGGTTTTAGCACGGTCGCTCCATTGTCGTTCTTGACTTTTGTTTGACTCAGTTATAGATTTTAACAACATAATGTGCTTTTACGTTAAATATCATTTTTTAGGAATTTGCGGTATCGCGAAAACACGCCTCGAGTCATACCGCAACCAGTACGCCTATGACTTTCGGTGTATTTCAGCTTTACCGAGATTTGGATTTGAGTCGCACCAAGTGCACACTCGTTCATAGGAATATATTAAATCGTGCCTTAAAGTGATGTCTATCGGCTTTTAAGTCTTTTGGGAGAAGCTATGGAATTTGCTATTAGCTTTCCCGAATCTACTTTATTATCTTATTATTAAATAGGGGGCCCCGGTGTTATTCGGGCGAGGCTCGTCCCAATTTTCATTAAAAGATACTAATATCTAACTATGTTTTCTATATTTGTTTTTTCCTTAATCGTATGCTATTGCTATAATGGTTCCGGGCCCGTGTAATTTATTGTTATTGGGCCTGGATCTATTTGTCTATTTATCCGGACCAGTCCAGACCTTAAAGGTCCAAGTTGTGTTAAGACTTTTTGTCTATGGACTGCTGTTCGGGCTCCCGTTACATTGGGCCCAAAATAATCAAAAGTATTTAATCAAAAGGAAAACAGAGTACACATTTGTGATCAATAGGAAAACGAATTTTATTTATTAACTATCATAAGAAAGATCATGGTACACAATGTCAGCTCTAAGTAATCTATGCATGAAAATTAACAACCTTGATTTTTAACAATACCAGTGAACTAATTAATTTCTAAATGAGACCAGACAGTTGATTAGTCACTTATCCGAGCTAAGTACAGGCTGGTTATTAAGAAGTGTGACTTATAGCTATGTTATTATCCCCCTTAAACCTTTTTGCTACCTAATGATTTCTTTTAACAATGAGAGACTTAACCTAAAATGCTTATCAACAGAGCTTAAGTCTTAATATCTAAATGACTTGAAAACTTGTATAATTGAAATCACCGCTTTCATCTTAGTTTTGCTCATCATGCAAATTACCAAACTAATTGCATTTGAAAATATTGCTCGATCTAGCATTTTTATTCTATGTTGAGGCATTATCTAGGTGTCAATGGTTTATGAAATATTTTTATGAAGCCAGAATTGTTAATGATCCTAAGGTCATGATTCGTGCACTTATGTTTTAAATTTTTTCCTATTTAAACTAGGTGTGATGCATTACTACGACTATACTACTACTACATTACTTCTAATATCTAGCTATTACATTGTTTCTGTTTGTCTTTGTTCTTCAGCTACTACATTCTACTACAATAAACTATCTACAAACACAATTGAAATACGACTTCACGGCAGCATAGATTCAAATCCAAAGCTTCATTTTATTTCAATCTATCAGCATTACATCTTCGAGTGAAAGGAAAATGTACCTGAATTAAAGCCAATAAACCGATGAGTTCTAGGGATAGGCAAGTAAGTAATCGCAAGGAGTCAATCAAGGCAATGCAACAGTGATGGAATAGGCACAGCAACACAGCAACACAAAAGCACAGCAACAATAACACGAGAATAACCCAGTAGATGATCGAGCAAAAGACTCAGAAAAACCAGATTAAGACCACAAGCTTTTACCCCCGAAATTTCCAGAAATATCTACTGTTAAATGGCTACTTCAATCTCTTCAGCTTTGTATTTAATAAACTCCAACTTAAGTGTATTTTTCAGATTGTTCTACAGTGGAATCCCCCTTTTTCAGCCCCTTTTTAGGGTGTATTTATAGCTAACCTTTTAGAGCTGAATACTTGGGGAGGAAGTAATGGGATTAATCCCACTTCCCCCCTCCTAAAGTTACCTATTCTACACTTTAGTCCCATTTTCAGTTACTAAAACCCTTCCAGCATGTGCTGGAAGGTTCCAAAAGATTCCTTTTAGGGCCTTTTACTAGTATAACCTTAGGGGTTTGAGATTTTTACAGATTTCCCATTTTTAGGAGACCATTATACCCCTAAATCTCTGCAAAATTGCAGAAATCAGGAGCATAAATGTCCCTATTACCCTCCTAAGTTCTTACTAATTACTACTTTACCTTTTCAATACCCAATTATGCCCCTAAGAGCACTGCTGATTTACCAGCTATGCCTAGGGCAAATTCTATCTAGTTTTGAACCTATTTAACTAATAGCCAGCCCTGGCATTAGTATTTAAGGGCTGGCCATTTATTTTTAAGAACTATTTCAAATTTAGCCAATTTTAAGCTAATTCCAGTCAATTAAGACCCATTTATTCTTAATTAAAGCTAATTGCAGGCATAGCCTGCTTTGTTATTATGCTTAACCTATTTAAAAGTTAGCCAGTCTCAAGTTGAGACTTAGCTTGGGCTATTAAAGCCACATACTGGACAGCTGGGCCCAAAACCTTTACAGGTTTGGCCACTTTGCTATTCAGGGCTCATTATAGAGCCTGGGCTAGTCTGCATTTGCAAACATAGCCCTTTGCACAACCAGCCACTGTTTCAAGGTGGACTGTGTGTTAGGGCTCACAGAATTGGTCAACCCTTTGCAAGGTTGACCATTCTTAGGCCAATTATTAAACCTATAGCCTAATTATGATCATTTTCATTTTTAGTCCTATTTCAAAACTAACCACTTATAGAACCTAGAACTAACAGCTATAACCAATCCATACAAGCCTTAGCAGTGTTTACACTTAACATGTAACTATTGCAAACTTAGCCATTTTAACATACAATTGCACACATAACCACATAAAGCCAAACAATGTTCATTGATTAATTAAAACTCAGAAAAAGGGGTTTGATAGTGTTGAACTTCAACTAATCAACTCACATAACTTAAACTCATGTAGCAACATATCAATTAACACTAATCAGGCATAGTCACAATCATTTCATGCTAGATGGCATACTGGAAAATTAAACTTTCACAAAACAGTCAACAGATTCAACTGGTCATAAACCCAATGGACTTTAGCCACATAACATAAGCATGGTAATCAGAATTTACTTTCAAGCACCAACCTTAGCTCGATGTATATATGTGAAAAGTGAGGATGGGGAACAAGAAAGCCATGAAGAAGCAAAGAACAATATTCCTAATCCTAGCACAAATGCATGACAAATGAGATGAAGATGATGACAAGAATAGCATGGAGAAACAGTGACAAAGAAACAAGAAAAATCAGCCAGGATACTTTAAAGACAACTTAATGTAATGATGAGAAAAGAATGAGGTTAAACTACTATCCAAACTATGCATTCATGACAATGGGAGAAAGTTGGACTGTAAGAACTAAACACACTATAATATCTACCAGGTGAAGAAACAAAAGGAATTCAAAGTGACTCTTATGACTTAACATGATTGGTGGCAAACAATTGTAAAGATGGACAAGGTGAAAAAGAAGCCTGATTTTTCCATAGATCATTAAAGCGAAAGGCAACAAAAATGGCCACAGTAACTTGAACTTAAGATATAGATCAGTGACTCACAACTCAACAATTAAAGTAACAGGGGAAAGATGAAATCTTGAACTTATAGCAGAGAATCATCAAAACAGGACAATCAATAGATAGAAATCCCATTATTAACAGGCTCAAAAGAAACAAGCAGAGAAACCCTATAATTAATCACTAAAGGAACATGCAAGAGATATAGAACAAAAGAAGACATAATTATATAAGAATCTTATAGCTAACATGCGAAGCACAAACTAAGAATCCACAGGATAGAAAGACAACATGCTGAGATTGAAAACAGGAGAAACATATATGAAAGCACAGAAACAAAGACAATATGACTAACACAGGATCTCAAAACAGAAGAAATGATCATGATGATAAACAAGCAACAGACATTAACTAAAACACAGAAGGAGAGGAAATACCTAACATGAGAACATAAACAGAAAAGTCTTAGGCTAACATGTGAAACGACTAATCATAATAGCAGGGTCAACAATTAACATAATCAAACAGCAAACAACTCATGAATGCGAACTTAAAAATCAGAAAGGACAAGAAAACATGCTAAACACAGAAATCATAGAAGTCAGGATCAAAAACATGCAAGAAAATACAAGCATCCTAATAAGCTAAAAAGAACTAAAGGGTGGGGGACTTAGCTTGCGGGGCCGGTCCCCCGAGCTTCCTATCCCCTTTTTCTTTTCTTTTCTTTAATCCAAGACCCCCCCAGACCTTCAGGCCTCCTTCTTGTTTTCTTTTTTTTTCTTTATTCATTTCCAGATTCTTTTTTCTCTTTTTCCTTTTCTGTTTCTTCTTTCAAGGCTTAAAGGCGAAGCCTTTTGAGGTTTGAGTTACAGGGGGTGTTTTAGGAGGTGTAAAAGATGAGGTCTTGATCGGGGTTTGAACTTGGGGTCGCCGGAGTTAGGGTTCCGACGACCTTTCTCGGGATATTCGAAGCGTTCAAGGGACATTCGAGGGTGGAGGCTAGTATGGTTGGGTAGATCTCATGAAAAGGCGTCGAATGGTATTGGTTTCAGGTTGGTTCTCATACTTTGGTGGTCACCGGTGTAACTCCGGTGACCGGGGTTTTGAAGAACGGTGTGTTTTTCTGGGGTTTTTGGGTGTGTTATGGCATGAAGATGAAGGAGAAGAATATGGGAGAGGTTAGAAAGGCCGGCGACCACCGTGGAAGGTGGTGGCCGCCATGGCCGCCTAGGGCTTCTGTGATGAAGACGAGAGAGAGAAGAGAGGGGTCAAGGGGCGGCTAGGGTTTTGAATTGGCAAAAATGATAACCATTCTCGGACATAAGCCTTATATAGGCCATATGTCCGAGATAATCTTGATCGTCCATTGAAGAGAGATCAACGGTCCTGGTTGAGCGTTACTTAAACGCTGCCGTTTTGCTTCTAATGAGACTAAGGTCTCACACCTTTGGATCAAATCACATGAACGGCTGAGATTAAATCTCAGCAATTAATTAAACCAAATAATTCCCTTAATATTCTCGGCCGTTAGATGCACAAAAACGAACGGCCCTGATCAACACGATTAAAAGCCAGGCGGGCCAGGTGACTGGGCTTGGAATATTGGGCTTCTCAGTTAGCCCAATTCTTTATACCTGTATATATATATATCTATTTTTTTGTATTTTCTGGTTTTAATGAATTTTATGCACTTTCTTTTATATTTTTTTTTCTTTTCTTTTTTATGAAAAATTATAAATCCTAATCTACTAATTACTCTAATTTTCTAATATTTTTTGCAATTTTTCTGCTATTTTTTCCTTTATTTTCTCCTATTTAAGCTATTTTGCTAATTTTTCTAATTAACTAACTAACAAACTAATTACTACTATTTTTTTGATTTTTTCTAATTTTTACTTATTCAAACACACAAAAAATATAACCAATTTCAAACAAAGCAATTAATTGCACTCAAAAAAAAAATATATTTATTTTAATTTTGGAATTATTTGCCTGGTGCAAAAATCACGTGCTCACAGCTGCCCCTCTTTGCTCGGGAACACGAAGAGTTTCAGTGCAAAGATAAGTGAGCAGTAATGAGAGATTTTTGCACATCGGAGTGTTTTGATCAATTCCTCCCTCAGGTTGGGTTCAATATGGACACTTATTCTGGTTTCTTTGACATCATCTGTGTTCCCCAGATTAACAGCCTCAGTATCATTTAAATTTGGTTTGGGTTTTTCCTCGAAGTGACTTAATTCTTTACCGATTTCTTCTACGGCTTCATCATCGCCGTATTCCGATTCACTCTCGTCACCTCTTATTTCATGCGTTATTATTTCCAAACCCGATTGACTTTCTAGACTGGGTTGATTAATCTTTAGGCACGCCATATCATTAAGATCAGTTGAAAGAAAGCTGTTCAGAAAAGTAAAAAAAAGAAGGAAAATAAACAAAATTAGACACGAAGGGAACAAAATTTCATTAATGGGAACAGTACAAGGAAAAAAAAACTTGCAAACTCAAATCAAAATGAACTAAAACAAACGGATTTTACTCCGGGGACAACCCCAACACAAAATTTCAAAAGAAAACAATCCAAAACAAACTACCAAGACTCCTTCCGGACAGGGAGAGGAGTAGCCTTCCAATTATTCAATTTTGCTTTCGATCCCACAAACTGTATCTCGGCATGGCTGGATCCTTCGGCATCCTCGAGCATGCATACATCTGCGAATAGGTCCTCGAACTTTCTTAAGAACTCTTCGTCCGGCCTAACCATAGGATTGGGAACCTTTGTCGTCAGATGTCCTCTTACTCCGGACTTGACAAAAGATTGGGAAAGGCGTGGAACCGGCTTCGGGAGCACCCATGTCTTCTGCTTACTCCTCTTGGCTCGCCGGATGTCCTCCGATGTTGGCTTGAATCCCAAGCCGAAGGTTCCTAAGTTTTCGACCACTGATACCGGTTGTATGATTCCTTGCAGAGATGCACCTAGACCTTTGCCGGGTATGAAACCGTGTCTCAACATTTCATGAGCCACCATGACGTCCGCGGTAATTATTCTGTCATCGGGAATGCATTCCCCTTCTGGAACTCGGTTGGCGGATACCACATCGCAGATCTGGTATACCCATGGCCCAACATCTTCTTCCGTCTCAATAAAAGGGGACGATGGTGCCTGGTTGTAGATCATTCTCTCCATGGACGACGATCTCCTGTTGGTCCCACTCAAACTTGACGAGTTGGTGTAGGCTGGATGGAACTGCTTTTGCCGCGTGGATCCACGGTCGCCCTATCAGAAGGTTATACGAAACTACCATGTCCAGCACCTGGAATTCCATGGTGAACTCCACTGGTCCAATTGTCAAAATTAACACTATGTCCCCGACCGACGCCTTGCCTCCTCCATCAAACCCTCGGACACATATGTTGTTCTTGCGTATCCCGCCGATGTCCACTTTCAACTTGTTTAGTGTAGAGAGAGGACAAATGTTAGCACTGGATCCATTATCGACTAGGACTTTGGTAACCACCGACTCCTCACACTTTACCGTAAGATATAAAGCCTTATTGTGCTTGGTGCCTTCCTCAGGCAACTCATCATCGGTGAAGGTGATCCGATTTGCTTCGAAGATCCTATTGGTGATCTTCTCCAAATGGTTCACTGAGATTTTATCCGGTACATGTGCCTCATTCAGGACTTTCATCAATGCTTGCCGATGTTCCTTGCTCATTAATCAGAAAATGGAGAACAATGCTAATCCTAACTAAGTTCAATTACTAATTGTGAGCACGTGATTTTTGCCTAACATGAATTACTCCCACAAAATCAAAACAAAAATTGTCTATTTTATGGTGTGTATTTTTGTGAATTTTTGTGTTATTTTTGGTATTTGTTTGCATTTGTATATACGTGATTATATGTGTTTAAATTAATAAAAAAAAATTATAATACAAAAATATGTCGTGCTTACATTTCTTATCTAGTTTGAAATTAGGAGTAATTAATTTTATCTTACGAAAACGAAAATCACAAAAGAAATAATTCATCTTTTACATTTTTAGCATTTAAATGCCTAATTGTGTGACTTATATTTAATTGATGTTTTAATTGATTGTGTTAATTGTTAATATAACTTAATTAGTATTTCTTATAATTTAATTGATTTTGTAGTGTACTTAGAATTTTTGTTTTAATAAATTGAGAATTAAAATTAAAAGAGAAGAGAAAAGGAAATAATTGAGAGAGAAAATCTGATTTGGGCCATGTTTAAAACTAAAATGGAGCCCAAAACAATGCCTCAGCCGCCCCAGCCCAAAATACCCGTTGACCCGTCTCCCCACACCCGGATCCGCCACTGCATTTTTAAATCTGAGCCGTTGGACTCCTTCATCCAACGGCCCAGATTAATTACTTAATTTTTAATATATCAAAACCCCCCCCAAACCCTAATTTTGCCTCATTTCCGCCCCCTTTCATCTCTAGAGAAAACAAAAACCCAAACACCCCTAGAATAAACCCTAGCCGCCGGGCTACCCCCACGCCCAAAACCCGGCGGCACGGCGTCGCCGGCCACCCAAACTAACACCCCTGAACCATTAAACCACCCCTGAGCATGAATCCATCACCCATATGGTTCGAATCATCCTGTAGCTTCTCGAATATTTGATTGAAGATTCGAGCCAAACAAAAACTTACTCCAACCGAGCCCAAAATCTCACCCTAGCACCTCCATACCACCCTCACGCCCAAACAACCATTGGCCCGTCTCGAATCTGACCGTAAAAGGCCGAGCCCCAAAATTCCCTTTCAAGAACCCTAAAATTTAAAATGACGAATTTGGCCAAATTGATCAAGATTTTGGGGTCCAATAGACTTTATTCGGATTGTTCTCGGTTGAGAACACTTCGATTAAAGATTATTTGACCTCAAAATGGGCAAGCCGAGTTCGAACATTGGTCTTTCTGATTTCCCGAGGTAATTTTCCTTTCATGTTGTTCTGTTTGATTGTTTTATCAATATATGTTTACCTGTATAATTTAGCTCATTGAATTGTCTTATTTTTTTTGTCTTTCGAATTTTTTATCTCTCTTCCTCAAAGACCTTTTTATTTGGTCAATCATTTTCCGTTTTCGCGTATTTGATTGTGTATGTTGTAGGATAGATATTCGTTTCGATTAGCGTCGTCGAACATTTAGTTTCGTATTTGTTTCATTTTTTTCTTTTCTCTCGGCTTAAGTGCTATAAATTGTGAATTTGTTTGTCGGCTTTATGTTATCGATTATACAAGTTGTAATCGACTGTTTGAATGTCGTCGATTAGATTCGTAGGTTCGTTTGTTAGAACATTAGAGCACAAGTCCGGCATTGGCCGAGATTCCCTGATTCACTGTTCCTGCGTTTGTTTGAATGTCAATCGCACATATTGTGATTCGACTCAACGAATGTTGTCGTTTAAATTCACGAATTTATTGTTTGAGAATCCCGGGCAGTTGGTTCATGTTTGTTTGAATTGAACTATTCTTTTGTTTGCTTGATTCTGTTGATGGATTAAGAGTTAGCTACAAGATTGGATATAGCTGTCATAATTTAGAATTTTAAAGCCAAAAACTAAGCCCTAGAGTGCACTGCACATGGTTTAAGTTGCTGGAACTGCTGGACAGCAGCATATTCCAATTAGTTTTTTGCCTTTAGTGTTTGTTTAATTGTATAAAGCCCACCTTTAGACAAAATCAGGTTGGAATAATCAGAGATATCAGTACTTCTAACTTTGTTAAGTGTTTTAAAAAGCTGGAAATAAGAGCTCACATGGAAAGAATGATTCAAAAGTTAAAGGTACCCATGTGTTTGTTAGGAAAGGCAGTAAATCTGAAGTGTAAAGTTCTGTAGTTTTGGCTATAAAACACAGTAGATACTCTCAGGAAACAGATTCATATAGAGGGACATACACTGGCAGTATACATAGACCACTGATAGTGAACACTCTCTGATATATACACACACTGTTTCACAAACACTGGAGACTCACATTGAGAACACAGATAAACACTGGAATACAGAGAGCTTAGGAAAAGAAAAAGACTATTCCATTGTCTTTTGATTGCAGGCTGTGTTCTTTTCCAGTTTGACGGGTTGGGTAGAACCTCTATAAGCCTTCTCTGTTTCTTTTCTCTCACCTGCGTGTTCAGTCTGTCTAAAGGTTGTTGTCTTACTTGAGTCCTCTGTTAGTTTGTTGCTGGCTTTTCTGGAAATTGCAGTTGATCTTTGGGTTTGAGTTAGATTTCTGGGATCTTAGTTTGTTCCCTAGATTACGTGTTACTATTTCATAGTGGTTAGTGTTGGCTGGGATCTTTTGCGTTGCTGTTTGCTGTGGCTTACCGAGAATTGCTACTGATTTCTTTCCTCCATTTCCCTTTGCTTTTCAATTCCAGGTATATTCTTGTAACCACATTGGCCGAGAACAATTGAAAATTGATAAAGGAAGTTGATATCAAGATGTTTGAAGCAGAATAGTTTACTTTTCTTTCATTTTTGTTTAGTTTTTTTTTTATTTTATGATTTAGTAGTGTGGTTTTACTGTATCTTATTATATAATTAGAATCGATTTGAATTAATTTTTGTAGATAGTTTCGTAAACTAGAACTTGAAGGAACTCATATGTTAGGCCTTTAGCTTTTATTTGATTTCCTTAGATGATGAAGTATTTAAGATTGTTAAGTGATTTATGTCTTTGATTTTTTAAGTCATATTCATTTGTAGTTTAAGTCATAGTTGCTTATAAAATAGACGTTAGAATTTCAACAAGAGATTTTAAGATTACCATTAGGCATTCTATTGCGTTAGCCAAGTAAAAGAATAAACAAATAAATAAATAAATTGAGACGCACCACATTGGGGATAATCTTACGCCAAGTAATGAAACATGATGAAATACTCACACCCGGCATAGTTGATTAATTTTTACTAGTTTATACTTTATTTTAAGCAATCTTTGCTCCTAAGTCAACAAACTGTTGTATAGAGTTTAATTGGAAATAACCTTAAGGGGATATACTTTCAAATAAATCGTCTTTTAGTCTAACAATTATTTTAATTGGCATAGTTTGAAGTAAAAAATCCGGACATACTTTTGATTTACTTATTTGTCAAAATTCCGCATCTATTTTTGTAATTAGTTTTTCCTTTGGTGCGGTCTCAAATTAACAGAGCATTTTAAAGTTTAATCAGAGCATATAATCTATAAGCATGTTAAAAATCAGATTAATTTTTAGCCATTTATAATAATTGAAGCGACCGTGCTAGAACCACGGGATCCGGGGGTGCCTAACACCTTCCCTCGGGTCAATAGAATTCCTTACTTAGAATTTCTGGTTCGCAGACTTCATTTGGAAAGTCGAAAATTTTCTCGATTCGGGATTTAAATAAATTGGTGACTTGGGACACCTTAATTTATTCCAAGTGGCGACTCTGAAATAAATAGAATAATCCCGTTTCGAATATTATCACTTAAATTGGAAAAACTCCCTTGCGCTTCTACCCGCGGGTAGCGGGCGCGCCAAAAGGAGGTGTGACAGCTTTGCCCCTCTTTGGGGACACAAACCCAGAACCACTGGTTCAGGGTTTAAGAATTCGAGCTTTGAATTAATTATTTTATTTGGCTTATTTATCATCTGATTTATTACATGCTTATATTTGATATGCTAAATGTTGCTTTACCGCTTTGATATTTTGTGAACTGTATATAAACTGTGCCGATACCCATTTTTCTCTTCTGAGTCTTTTGAAATACAATACCGGGCATTTGCTGGACATAGCCCGTTTTTCTCAAGATAGCCGTGGTGCTTGGCACCCGGTGAAGGATTTTGTAGTCACACATGTTTAGGCGGAGAGTTATGTCAATTAAGCCAGAAAGCCATGCTACCGGTGCACTGACACTCTTCGGCTCGAGTTGTCCGCTCGAGTTAAAGCCAATCTAGACACTTTTCCAACAGGATGATGACTTAGAATAACAAGACCTTATGCCGGATCCCCGATAGGAACGTTTATTTGCATCATGTGCATATTTGACTTAGGAGGCTCAACACAGGGGTTGGGCCTGTCTAGGACAGGTGTACCCGAAACAAAAAGACCAACTTGTTGCATCTTTTTGTGTGCATTTATTTGTTTCGATCTTACATGCCGACCGGTTTGTTAAAAAGAGGAAGAAGTGGAAAACGTCAGGGTATATAGTTAAAATAATTTTATGAAAATAGTTAGTTCTTTGAAAATAAAATTCTGAAAAAATGCAAAAAAAAAAATTTTTCCAAACTAAATTTTCTTAATTTTATGAAAATAGTTAGTTCTTTGAAAATAAATTCTGAAAAATGCAAAAAAAAAAAAATTCAAATAAATTTTCTTAATTTTACGCCAGAGCTGTCACACCTCCTTTTTTACACACACACGTAAACGTAAATGTGCCACTGTTTAATACTACACCCCGAGAAGAGATATAATAATAATCAGTGAAGGAGTTTTTCCACTTAAAGGACAGTCGGAACGGGATCAATTTATTTAATTATTCAGAGTCGCCACTTGGGAAAATAATGGTGTCCCAAGTCACCGGTTTAATCCCGAACCGAGGAAACTTATGACTCTATAATATAATCTGCGAAACTAGAAACCTGGATAAGGAATTCTGTTAACCTGGGAGAAGGTGTTAGGCACTCCCGGATTCCGTGGTTTTAGCACGGTCGCTCAACTGCAATTTTTGTTTTTATCTGATTTCTTAATATATTCCAACTATGTGCTATTATGTTCCGTTTTACAATTTTTAGAAGAATTGCGACGTCACGAAAACACATTTCGAGTCACACCGCAACCGGTACGCCTGTGACTTTAATGTATTTCAGTTTCGCCGAGAGTAAGATTTGGGTCACATAAATGCGCACCCGTAATTAGGAAGGTATTATTATTAACTAACGCGCCTAAAGTAATTTCGCGTTTGTACTTTGCGAGGGCCATGAAATTTGCTAAATGGCACACCTCGAATTTTAATGATAAAAATGTTGAAGCAAATGAGGGCCATGCATTTTTGAAGTTTTATTTGGCACGGCATGCCTCGAACTATATAAACTAAATTTGTTTAGAGATCCATAAAAATAACTTTTATTAATATTCTGAACACTAATGCCCACTACAATTAAAACAAAATAGATAAAGCAAAAAATGTGATCCTAATCAATGATAAGATTACTACTAGTACTATCCCGATGGCAGTGAAATTCTTTCCATGTTCAACATTAGCTCAAATAGCTTGTTACAGAGACGCAGAAATAGAGATTGGCTTTGAACGCACAAAAAGCAAAAATATTTTAGCTTCCATAAACGCGCAGCAAACATATATTGGTTTCTTTAGATCCATTTCCGTAATTCAATATCAACAAACACATCGTAACTTCTTAAATTGATACCAAAATTCATGAGAGTGAATAAACAATCGCGTTATATCGCAATCTGAATATGTCCGAGTGAAACAGATTCGAAAAAACGTAAACATTTAAACACGGAAGCAAGCAGAATGTGAGTAATGAAAATCTAGAGAAAATTGAACAAGACAGAAAATAGATATGAACATAACAAGCCTCAATACGCTAAAAATAGAGGCATAAAATAGCAGAAGAATATCTTTATTATAGAAGGGATTTTACATCAGCTAGACCTACCTACTCAGTGGTGTCTTGCTACAAATATTTTCTTTAGCCTACCCTTAAATGAAGAAATACATCTTAAATATAATCAGTCCCACTTATATGTTTATTGCTTTTTACTTGACTGTTTCCCTACATAATTTGATAAGAGCTCCTCATTAAACAATTTCAGATCCATTTTCTCATTATTCCATGAACGATCTTAATTATCAAACAAATCAGCAAGCATCAGAAGCATCTTAATAAACCCAACTAGACCTACTGGATAATTTTGTGATAGCAGTAATCTAAAACAACAAGTAACACAACTTTAACCCATCAACAATTGAGTCATCTTATTGGAACAGAGTTATCACAAGGCCAAAACAAGCAGACAAATCCAACGGAAGAACCATATAAAATTAATAATGAAGTCACGATTAATCTGGAGTTCAATTCCTCTTAACTTAAACAGAATGAGTTCATGAACAAGTGAAATCCAATAGGAACCATACGCAATCAAATTTAACTGTGTATAATATTGGGCTAACCTTTCTTCAATGTATTAACAAACGAAAAACCTCCGACAAGCCGGATAACACAACAGTGAACGTCAAGCCTCAACCGCGGACAGAACCTTGAATGGACAACGGAATAGGGACCTCGGATAGCTACCTTCGGCTACCTCGAACTCACACTCAATATAGCTCTCGGACAAGCAATTGAAGCAGCGAAGCAACTGAAATAACGGTTATAAATTCGACAGCAACCAGTGAATTTGAATCCACATTCGCTCACTTGAGTTCCATCGTTTCGAAATTTTAAATCAAAACCCCAAAAATTAAAAAATAGAGAGACAGATGAAGGTGTAGATGTGTTCAGTGGCTGGTCGCGAATGGTCGACCAGACCCACTGGTGATCATATCCTGCGACTGGTGAGGGAATCTTAGGGAGTTCGACCTTCTGCTTCGGAGATAGTGGTATGGATGTGGCTATGGAGGAATCGAGGATGATTATTTGGCGTGTGTGTGTTCTCTTCTCCGAAAAATCTCTCAAAATCCCTCTTTTAATTTTCTAATTCTTGCCTGGGTTCTTCACGACGTGTGCGTGTGTGACTTTTCGAAGAAGAAAAAATGGGCATCTGGATTTTTTGGTGATTTTTTGTTCAAGGCCCCCTCCCTCTCTGAATTTTTCCTGAAGAATCCCCCCTTCTGTTTGTTATTTTCCCCCCAGGAGCTCCCCTTTTCTGTGCGTTATGTTGAAGCCGAGGAGTATAAGATAGAGACACGCTATTTGCGTGTCTCTTTTTTCCTTTGTTTATTATTATTATTATTATTATTATTTTTTTTTGTATTTTTGCTTTATTTTATGATTTTGTTAAATTGTTAAACTAATTAATTCCTAAAATTTATTTGATATCTATTTTATAGTAATTCTCAATTAAAACATTAAGATGCTATTTTTATTTTTCTTTAATTGTTCTAAAATGAATTAATACCTACTAGCAAAATTAATTTCCTAAATGCAAATGCATATTTTTGTATATTTTTTATTATTTAACATGAATTAACACACAAATTATAAAAATAAAGAAAAGTTATTTATTTTGAATTTATGGGAATAACTCATATATAGGGTAAAAATCACGTGCTCACAGCTGCCCCTCTTTGCTCGGGAACACGAAGAGTTTCCGTGCAAAGATAAGTGAGCAACTATGAACGATTTTTACTCGTTCGAGTATTCCGTTGTGAAGCATTTTGAAAAGCTTTGACCGCACCCTGCTTCAGAGGTTGCCTACATATCCTGGGCTAAACAGGAATCAGGTCGGTGTAGTTCGGGAGTGATGGAGTATCGAGGTTGAGAGTCGAGGTTTCGTCCGAGGCTCCGGTCCGCTGTCCTGTTATTACATCAAAATTGAGAAAGACTAACTAAACCTATAAACTACGAGTTACAAAATTCCTATCTATGAGTCTTCTGAAGCTTGATCTTGAGTTGGTTGGGTGCTTCATGCGGACCCTGATCTGAATCTTGATGCTTGTTAGCCGCAGGTGTTGGTTCAATCTTCTTCAGCTTTTGGACCAAGTCCGGACATATAGTGCTCATGATTTCAGGTGGGCTCCTAGTTGCTGAGCCTTGACTTGTATTTCTCTTTCACTGGCATTCTTGTTATTGCCTCGACTTGTTCAACTTCTTTTCACCGGCATTCTTGTTATTGCCTCGACTTGTTCAACTTCTTTTCACCGGCATTCTTGTTCTTGCCTTGACTTGTTCAAACATTCTTCAATATGAAGTATTCGTCCATTCTCCAGGTGGACCTCTGCTTGTGACAAAATAAACAACCAAAGAAAGATTTTTCTGCCCCAGTATGGTGACTGGGCACATCATGTTATTGAATGTCCGAATTTTTCATTTTTTTTTCATTTATTATTATTTTTTTTTCTTTTTTCTTTCTTTTTCTTTTTTTTTTCTTTTAAAATGCAGATATGTATGAAATGAAATGCAGAAAAATATTCCCGTGTTAGAAGGTGGGCGCCTAACGGAAATTAAACGTGCAATGCGATGCAGAAAAATATTCCCGTATTTGAAGGTGGGCACCTAACAGAAATTAAACGTGCAATGCGAATGCAGAAAAGTATTCCCGTATTTGAAGGTGGGCACCTAACGTAAATTAAACGTGCAATGCGATGCAGAAATGTATTCCCTTATTTGAAGGTGGGCGCCTAACAGAAATTAAACGTGCAATGCGATGCTGAAAAGTATTCCCGTATTAGAAGGCGGGCACCTAACAGAATTTAAACGTGCAATGCGAATGCAGAAAATATTCCCGTATTAGAAGGTGGGCGCCTAACAGAAATTAAACGTGCAATGCAAAAAATGTATTCCCGCAGCCTGAGGACTGGGGAGTGGATTTTAAAGGATGCTATCTTCCTCTTTTTGGTATTTTCTTTTACCAATTATCTCTTGTCTGTGAATTTCTCCACTTATTTGGCGAACTTTCTCTTTTTGTGTTTTCTATTTTCCACATCGGTCACATTCACTTTAAAGTGATGAGTGACAATTTGTTCCTTCATGAAACAAAATTTATTAGATATAAACTGCTGGCAACTGGCATCCGCCGTCCCTGCTTCTTATTGCCTTCCTCTTTTTTGCTTTTCTCCTGCCGTGTAACTTTCGGCTGCTTATCTCTTTATCTTAGGTGAAACATTCATCGGACCAAGACTTTTATCTTGGGAGAAAGTTTCAACAGACTAAGATTGTATCTCACTGGACTATGTCCATTTCAATGTAATCTCAGGAGGATTATCCATCGGACTGAGTTTATGACTCCAGGAGATACTTCATCAGACTGGGTCCGTTTTCAATTCAGACTTTCTTAAGCCTTTCACATTCAACAAACTTTTCTTTCCTTTCAACTTTTAACTTTCTTTATTTTCCAAACTTCTGATTTTACCTTTCAAATTATGCCTTTCCTTTTCGTTTCAAATTATGCCTTCATTTCCTTTTCCAACTTCTACTTTTATTGGCTTCTTCCTTCCTTTTGTTTTCACATTGCATTATCTCCTTATCTTAGGTGAAAAATTCATCAGACCAAGACTTTTATCTTGGGAGAAAGATTCAACGGACTAAGATTGTATCTTACTGGACTATGTCCATTTCAATGTAATCTCAGGAGGATTAACCATCGGACTGAGTTTATGACTCCAGGAGATAACTCTTCGGACTGGGTCTATTTTCTGTGCATGGTCTCAGGAGGATTATCCATCGGACTGAGTTTATGACTCCAGGAGATAACTCATCAGACTGGGTCCATTTGCAATTCGGACTTTCTTAAGTCTTTCAATTTCAAAAATCTTTCCTTTCTTTTCGGCTTTTGCCCTTTTTTCTTTTCCAACTTCTGATTTTACCATTCAAATTATGCCTTTCCTTTTCTTTTCAAATAATGCCTTCATCTCTTTATCTTAGGTGAAAAATTCATCAGACCAAGACTTCTATCTTGGGAGAAAGATTCAACAGACTAAGATTTTATCCAATTCATCTTAGGTGAAAAATTCATCGGACTAAGACTTTTGTCTTAGGAGAAAGTTTCAACAGACTAAGATTGTATCATTCTCCGATACTTGCTTCATTCACCTTTCAACTTGCCTTATTCATCTTCAAAAACAATTGTATTCACCTTCATGCTCTTCGGATGACTATCCGATGACAGAAAATTTTTTCTGCCCCAGTTTGACAATATCTTTTGCTCCTGTTTCAAAGCGAAGAAAACTCTGTCAGTTTAAAATGCGGTGGTTGGTTGTGGCCTTGAACTTTCCACTTGAATGCTTGGCCTGTTCACCGACTATCCATTTTCACTTCTTCTTTGTTCAAAATCCGCCTTTCTTTAGGCATGTATGTTCTTTCATTCTTGACGGATCCCATAATTCCGATCTTGAAGTCTAGGATTTCCTCAATGATTTCATTGGACAACCTTGGGGTGTTTCTTGACTGGCTCTTTCCTTTGTCAGAATACACTCCCCTATTTCATTTGTCATATTTTCTTGAATTGGCACTTTGCCGACCTTTGCGTCTTGTACGCACCCCAAACATTTTTATTGTTGCCCGCTTCATTGCACATATTGCTCTTTTGTCTTAAAGCACTGGCCTTGCCTTTTCCTAACTTACGACAATTGTCGTGTTGGTCAAATCCCATCTTGTGCAATTGGAAAGCTTGGTGACAAATTTTGAAATCATTTCTATACTTGTCATGACCCGACAGACTCAATAAGAGGGAGGGTAAAACAAAGTACGAAGAATAGAAAGAAAGTAAAACATAATTCCTAACAAGAAACCTACAGAAGAATGACCTATCGGATTTTGAATACCGATTCTAGCGACCTTGACATGCACTTTTGGCCTTCTCCGTATAGCAAATTTGATGTTCAACTCTTGTTGCAAGCTCTGCCGTGAAACCGGTCTTCAACACTTCATTTCTTTGATCTGATCCTTAGTCGACTTGTAGTGCCCATAGGGTTTTCACCATCAAGCCTCTCTCATTTGCTCTTTCTTTCTCTCGACTCACCGTCGCCTTACGGTGCCCGTGCGGGTTTTCACCGATAAGACTCTCTCATTTTGATTTCTCTCATCTTGGAGTCTCGTGGTGGTTCTCATCATCTTGAATTCTTCATTCTCCTTTGTTCGGACTGGAGTGTTGCCCTTGATGTGATTCACCTTTGCTCGTTTGACTCGGCATTTCTTGACGATTGGTCGGAAGGTCTTCCTTTGGACCGTAATGCAGGCTTTTGGATGGGATATAGAAAAAAAGATATAAAGGCTCAAAAATATTTCATCGTGGGTTAAAATTACAACTTTCGGAATCTTATTTATTCAACAAACATAACTTCTGCCCCAGTTTCCTTCTTGGGGGATTTTTTTTTGGATTTTTCTTTATTGTGACTGAACCTCAGTGAGGCTGCCTACGTACCCTTTCGGGATCAAGTCAAACGTAGTTCGGACTACGTCATTAATTAATGAATTTCTTTTGACTTTTCCCGATTTTCTTTCTTGTATTGCATTTTTTCTCTTTTTTTTTCTCTCTTTTTTTTTCTTTTCTTTTGTTTCTCCATTTGATTTCCCCGCTCAATCCTCAATTTTTGTTGTTGATTCCGAAAGAGGGATATGAAAGAAAATATAATATGGCTCAAAGGGGTAGCAATGGACGAAGTGTTTGGATAGCCGAATAAAATGCCTTCGTCATTCCAATCTTCAAAACCTACCAAGTACAAACTACACAGTTAAACACCTTTTATTGATTCACATATTTGCCTTAATGACTCTCAGTGCCATTGGGCAACAATCCCGATACCACGAATGGTTCCTTTAACCTTGGGGTACTCTTGCCTTTGGCTTTAAACCGATGATGCATTTCCACGGCATTTCTTTATGTTACGCTTTCCCTAATGTTCACTTGATTCCGGCTTCACAGTATTCCAATATTTTCATTTCTTGCGAGTATCATTACATCTTCAACATTGCTTCATTGTTAAATTGACTTTTAAAATCAAGCCGAGAATTATGTGCATGTCATGTTGCTAAGGTCAGTATGAGAAGAACTGTAAAGTGATTAGAAATGGAATGACTAGAAATGACGGGAAACAGAGAGTTGTATTAAACTGATGGATTGAAACAACAAAACGAACAACAAAACTAACAGACTAGACTAGAATTACAAACCTAGACAGCACTAAACAAATTTATTACTAAAACAAAGCAAAGTGGAAAGACAGAAGGGTTTTGACTCTCAAGACAACGTCCGGATTACAACCCTGAAATAACCCGGGCAAAAGAGATGACACCAAAATATACCACCAAAACTCCAAGAGACGGAGCGCCTTCCCAATTGACAAGCATGGCATCCTAGCCACCGAATTCTGCATTAATGATGCCAAGATCACTTTCTGTTTCAATATCTTCAACTTTAGTTGACCTCCCAAGAAGATTTTCATCACCCACGTCACCGGGCATCATTCCCACAACATGTGCTCCGTTATGTGCAAGTAAAGGATTTTGTGCAATGTTCTGGATGCCACTGCCTTGGACCGCAATTATTCCTTCCTGAATCATTCTTTCTATCTCTATTTTCAAATCCCGACAACTTTCAACATCGTGCCCCGGGGCATTGGAGTGGTATTCACACCTTTTGGATGAGTCAAAACTTCTCGCACGTCGGTCTACCCGATTTGGAGGGATGGGTGCAATCACGCCACGTCGTTTTAGCTTTTCAAACAAGCTTGCATAGGACTCTCCTATTAGTGTAAAATTATCTTTCAACTTCTGTTCCTTTCCATACCCCTGGCTTGGATGTGGGTTATAAGGTATTTGAAAATTTTGCGGAGGCTGGTAAAGATTTTGTGATGTTCGGGCTCGCTTTCTTGGGTGTTTTGAGGATTGAGCAACATACTGGACTGGATCAACAGAGTGTGGAGGGTTCCGAGGCGGGTAGTAATGCTTAAGAGGGTCATGGAAAACTTGATGAGGTTGTGTATACCTTTGAGATGTTCTCATAGGACCTCTTGTCGACCCTGATGTCATCATGACTTCGTCATCCCTCCTATTCACATCACTGAATTCACTTTGGACATCCTGAGCCGCATTTTTGAGAGCCGCTTGACTTATAATTTTGCCTGTCTTAAGACCATCTTCCACCATTTCTCCCATTTTGATTATTTCTTCAAAGGAGTGACCAACTGCAGATATCATGTTTCAAAAGTAATCCGGCTCTTGAGCCTGAAGGAAAACAATGGCCAACTCGTGATCATTCATGGGTGGCTTAGCTCTCGCTGCCTGCTCTCTCCATTTGATGGCATATTCCCTGAAACTTTCAGTTGGTTTCTTTTTCAGTTTAGAAAGGGAAATGCGGTTTGGGGTGACGTCAATATTGTATTGAAACTGTTTGATAAAGGCTTGTGCCAAATCATCCCAAACGTGCCAACCAGATGCGTCCTGATCCCAAAACCATTCAGATGCTACTCCCGACAGGCTTTCCCCAAAATAAGCCATAAGCAATTCTTCTTTTCTTCCCACACCTCTCAATTGGTTGCAATACCTTTTCAGGTGGGCTATGGGGTTTCCGCGTCCATCATACTTTTCCAATTTGGGAACCTTGAAACCAGGCGGCAAGTGGACATCGGGGAACATACAAAGATCTCTGAAGGCAACACTCTTTTGACCTGCCATTTCTTGCATGTTTTTCAGCTGTTGTTCTAATTTCTTCAATCTTTGGGCCATTTCTTCCTGTACATTCTTTCGGGTAAGCTTCTCAACGTTTGCAGGAAGGTCAAATGAGTACGAGTGGTACTCGGGAGAGTGGTACTGTTCTTGCTGTATAGCAGATTGTGACTCATGAGAAGGCTGTCCTTGGCCATTGGCCCATGCTTGACGCATTTGGGTCATTTGTTGGTTCAATGCTCTGTTTTCCTCAACCATAGTATACCCTTGTTGAATTTTCTGACCCTGAGTCTCTTGAGCACTCGTAACAGCTTCGATGTCGGTTATCATTTTCCTTGGATCTTGCTTTCCAATTTACCACAACCAACCACCTCGACTTTCTGAAAATTGACAGAACGAAACCACCGGGTTAGCGTTAAGGTATTTCACTTATTGATTTCCTTTCTTTTTTTTTCTGCTATTTTCTTTTCTTTTTCCCTTTTTGTGGTTTTTTTTCATTTTCTATTCTTTTTTTTCTTTTTTGTAGTTTTTCATTTTTTTTTTCTTTTTTGGTTATGGAAATGGTCGAATCCTATGTGGATTGCCTACGTATCATGACCCCGCATGAATCAGACCGAGCGTAGTTCTTGCAAATTAATGCAAGAAATAAAGATATGTTTATTTGATTTTTTTTTTTTTTTGAAGGAAAAATTACAGAAACCGACTACAAACTTGAAAAACTTTCACATTTTGTATCGGAGATTTCTACAAAAAATAAGAATATTTTTGGCGTCAATTATGACTATTTCTACAAAATTGGCCACATAATGGCTTATTTGACAAAATGACTATTTTTGCAAAAAATTATTTAAGAAAGATAAACTGAAAATCTTTTTATTATCCTGTGGCTCATGGGGCATCGTTCGGCATCACCATAAACCAACACAAGACTATTTTTCATAAATTGGCCATATAATGGCTTATTTAGACAAAGCGGCTATTTTTGCAAAAATTTATTTGATAAGACGCAAATTCAAAATTTTTATCCTGGGGCCTATGGGGCATCGTTCGGCATCACCATAAACCAACACAGGACTATTTTTCATAAATTGGCCATGTAATGGCTTATTTGATAAAGTGGTTATTTTTGTAAAGTTGAGTGATGACTCAAAACTTGATTTTTGCGGATACGACCTTTCGACATTTCCGCGAGGGAATATTTCAAGGCTGTGTCCAAAATTACTTAAAAAAAAATCCAAAGTGGCTATTCTTGCAAAAACAGTCTTCCGGCGTCTTTTGAGGGACATTCGGCTTATTTTAAGCAAGAATAGCATCACTCGACTTATTTATAACAAAATAAAAAAATTGACATTTTTTGGTTATTTTTTGCAAAAGGGGTGTGAACCCGGACTTGATTTTGCGGCTATGGCCTTGCAACATTTCCACAAGGAGTATTTCAAGGCTCTGCTCGCAAATTATTAAAAATAATTCAAAGTGGCTATTTTTGCAAAAACAGCCTTCCGGCGTCCTTTCGGAACATTCGGCTATTTGCAAAAATAGCATCGCTTTGATTTTATTGACAAAATTAAACACACATTTTTTTTTGATTTTTTAAAAGGGGTGGTTGGACCCGATGAGGGTTGCCTACGTATCCCACCTAATGGCGAGAATCAAACCTGCGTAGTTCGGTCAGATTAATTGACCAATTTATTTCAACAAAAATTGTTCCACCTATTTTTTCAAATTTTTGAAATTTCGACAACAATTCGTCAATATGTCGATATTTTTCTATTCTAAAATTTCCTCTCTTTTTGTTTTTCAGAAATTTAGCCAATCAGCACAATATGACAAATAAATGCAACATATAACATGCTCGGTCTTTTGATTACCGGGTCACCTGTCCTAGACGGACCCAACCCCTGTGTTGAGTCCCCTAAGTCGGATATGATGCAAATAAACGTCCTAAATCTAGGCTCAATATCCCGATGCTTTTCATCGGTACTAGACCGTGTACCCGAGCGGACAACTCGGATCGAGGAGGGGGCTACGTACCGGTGACCCGCGGAGTCAATCGGCTTTGTAACTTATCCGGCCTCTTTTTTTCTTATTTTTGGTATTGACACTAACAGAAAGGGGAGTCTCAACCAGTAAGCACATCCCCGGAGATAAGAAGAGAAGGGTTTTCGGCACAATTTTTATATATACAGTTCACGTAATATCAAAGCGGTAAACATGTAGCACATTAATCAAAACATATAAGGAAATCGGATATAAGCAAAAACAGCAATTTTAACTGAGCTCGAATTCTTAAACCCCGAACCGAAGTTCGGGTTACTTATCCCCAGCAGAGTCGCCAGAGCTGTCACACATCCCTTTTTTACCACCCCAATTAAGCATATATTACGCCTACTCCCCGAGAAGGGATATAATAATAATCAGTGAAGGAGTTTTTCCACTTAAAGGACAGTCGGAACGGGATCAATTTATTTAATTATTCAGAGTCGCCACTTGGGAAAATAATGGTGTCCCAAGTCACCGGTTTAATCCCGAACCGAGGAAATTTATGACTCTGTAATACAGTCTGCGAAACTAGAAACCTGGATAAGGAATTCTGTTAACCCGGGAGAAGGTGTTAGGCACTCCCGGATTCCGTGGTTTCAGCACGGTCGCTCAACTGCAATTTTTGTTTTTATCTGATTTCTTAATATATTCCAACTATGTGCTATTATGTTCCGTTTTTCAATTTTTAGAAGAATTGCGACGTCACGAAAACACATTTCGAGTCACACCGCAACCGGTACGCCTGTGACTTTAATGTATTTCAGTTTCGCCGAGAGTAAGATTTGGGTCACATAAATGCGCACCCGTAATTAGGAAGGTATTATTATTAACTAACGCGCCTAAAGTAATTTCGCGTTTGTACTTTGCGAGGGCCATGAAATTTGCTAAATGGCACACCTCGAATTTTAATGATAAAAATGTTGAAGCAAATGAGGGCCATGCATTTTTGAAGTTTTATTTGGCACGGCATGCCTCGAACTATATAAACTAAATTTGTTTAGAGATCCATAAAAATAACTTTTATTAATATTCTGAACACTAATGCCCACTACAATTAAAACAAAATAGATAAAGCAAAAAATGTGATCCTAATCAATGATAAGATTACTACTAGTACTATCCCGATGGCAGTGAAATTCTTCCCATGTTCAACATTAGCTCAAATAGCTTGTTACAGAGACGCAGAAATAGAGATTGGCTTTGAACGCACAAAAAGCAAAAATATTTTAGCTTCCATAAACGCGCAGCAAACATATATTGGTTTCTTTAGATCCATTTCCGTAATTCAATATCAACAAACACATCGTAACTTCTTAAATTGATACCAAAATTCATGAGAGTGAATAAACAATCGCGTTATATCGCAATCTGAATATGTCCGAGTGAAACAGATTCGAAAAAACGTAAACATTTAAACACGGAAGCAAGCAGAATGTGAGTAATGAAAATCTAGAGAAAATTGAACAAGACAGAAAATAGATATGAACATAACAAGCCTCAATACGCTAAAAATAGAGGCATAAAATAGCAGAAGAATATCTTTATTATAGAAGGGATTTTACATCAGCTAGACCTACCTACTCAGTGGTGTCTTGCTACAAATATTTTCTTTAGCCTACCCTTAAATGAAGAAATACATCTTAAATATAATCAGTCCCACTTATATGTTTATTGCTTTTTACTTGACTGTTTCCCTACATAATTTGATAAGAGCTCCTCATTAAACAATTTCAGATCCATTTTCTCATTATTCCATGAACGATCTTAATTATCAAACAAATCAGCAAGCATCAGAAGCATCTTAATAAACCCAACTAGACCTACTGGATAATTTTGTGATAGCAGTAATCTAAAACAACAAGTAACACAACTTTAACCCATCAACAATTGAGTCATCTTATTGGAACAGAGTTATCACAAGGCCAAAACAAGCAGACAAATCCAACGGAAGAACCATATAAAATTAATAATGAAGTCACGATTAATCTGGAGTTCAATTCCTCTTAACTTAAACAGAATGAGTTCATGAACAAGTGAAATCCAATAGGAACCATACGCAATCAAATTTAACTGTGTATAAAATTGGGCTAACCTTTCTTCAATGTATTAACAAACGAAAAACCTCCGACAAGCCGGATAACACAACAGTGAACGTCAAGCCTCAACCGCGGACAGAACCTTGAATGGACAACGGAATAGGGACCTCGGATAGCTACCTTCGGCTACCTCGAACTCACACTCAATATTGCTCTCGGACAAGCAATTGAAGCAGCGAAGCAACTGAAATAACGGTTATAAATTCGACAGCAACCAGTGAATTTGAATCCACATTCGCTCACTTGAGTTCCATCGTTTCAAAATTTTAAATCAAAACCCCAAAAATTAAAAAATAGAGATACAGATGAAGGTGTAGATGTGTTCAGTGGCTGGTCGCGAATGGTCGACCAGACCCACTGGTGATCATATCCGGCGACTGGTGAGGGAATCTTAGGGAGTTCGACCTTCTGCTTCGGAGATAGTGGTATGGATGTGGCTATGGAGGAATCGAGGATGATTATTTGGCGTGTGTGTGTTCTCTTCTCCGAAAAATCTCTCAAAATCCCTCTTTTAATTTTCTAATTCTTGCCTGGGTTCTTCACGACGTGTGCGTGTGTGACTTTTCGAAGAAGAAAAAATGGGCATCTGGATTTTTTGGTGATTTTTTGTTCAAGGCCCCCTGCCTCTCTGAATTTTTCCTGAAGAATCCCCCCTTCTGTTTGTTATTTTCCCCCCAGGAGCTCCCCTTTTCTGTGCGTTATGTTGAAGCCGAGGAGTATAAGATAGAGACACGCTATTTGCGTGTCTCTTTTTTCCTTTGTTTATTATTATTATTATTATTATTTTTTTTTTGTATTTTTGCTTTATTTTATGATTTTGTTAAATTGTTAAACTAATTAATTCCTAAAATTTATTTGATATCTATTTTATAGTAATTCTCAATTAAAACATTAAGATGCTATTTTTATTTTTCTTTAATTGTTCTAAAATGAATTAATACCTACTAGCAAAATTAATTTCCTAAATGCAAATGCATATTTTTGTATATTTTTTATTATTTAACATGAATTAACACACAAATTATAAAAATAAAGAAAAGTTATTTATTTTGAATTTATGGGAATAACTCATATATAGGGTAAAAATCACGTGCTCACAGCTGCCCCTCTTTGCTCGGGAACACGAAGAGTAATTCCAAATAAATTTTCTTAATTTTACGAAAATAGTTAGTTCTTTAAAAAATAAATTCTGAAAAATGCAAAAAAATTCCAAATAAATTTTCTTAATTTTACAAAAATAGTTTAGTTTCTTTGAAAATAAATTTCCAAATAAATTTTCTTAGTTCCTTTGAAAATAATTTGTTTTAGAAATGCTGTTTAAAAATAGTTTGTTTTTTTTTTCTTAAAATGATTTAGTTCTTTTATTTTCGAACTACGCAAGTTTGATTCTCACCAAACATGAGATACGTAGGCAACCCATATCGGGCTCAACTAATACTGATTTTTTTTTTAAGGAAAACAGTAATATATTAGAATTAGGATTTTTGTTCTTAGAGTTAGGAAATTTTGCAAAAATAGCCAAACGCCTCAAAAGGGGCACCGGAGGACTAATTTCGCAAAACGGAATATAGACATCACACCGGTATCCTGTTATACAACCTTCAAATCTTCTTCATGTGCTGAAAGGTCGTATTAACAAAATTTGTTTTTTTTATATAATAAAAAAAAAAATTTGAAAAAAAATCTTAAATCCATTTTATCTTTTCTAGGATCAGCATGACTTCCTCGCAACGAATCGGCCAGAAAAGGATGAGAGACGAAATGCCACCTATGTTCATGGTCCAGGACAAAACCCCAGATCGGCTCCGTAAATGGTGGACTAGTTTTTCAGCTTGGGAAAGAAATCAAGTTCACAAGCACCTCAAGTTTCTTCCGGACATCATGATGATAAAACCGGATAAAAATGTGATCAAAGCTTTAGTGAGTTTTTGGGACTCAACAAGCAATGTGTTCAGATTCCGGGATTGCGAAATGACACCCACTTTGGAAGAATTGGGCGGACTCACAGGGCTCGGAAGAGATTTGCACAAGATGAGACCTGCAGCTCCTAGGCAGATGGGTGTGAATAACTTCTTGAAAAAGCTATGTCTCCGGCGGGTTCCCCTCGGTTGTCTGGAGAACGGTTGGGTGCCACTAGATTATCTCTACGACAGATTTGGTGATAAGGAAGGGTTTGAGAAATTCTCAAACGTTGAATTTGTTAACCAGCTAAATTATGACGCCTGGGGAGATTTAAGAATCTATGCTTTTATGATCGCTTTTTGGGAACCATGGTTTTTCCCGAACGTGGCGGACGCATCAGAATCCGTTTAGCTGCAGTGGTCTCATATCTACAGAGCAACGAGGAACACACTGGTCTTCCAATGATACTAGGAGATATCTTCCGGGCCTTAACTCGGTGCCAAGAAGGACAAGATTATTTTGAAGGCTGCAATATCTTATTACAAATGTGGTTTATAGAACATCTCTATCATCACCCGATTGTGATAAACTTCAAAGCAGATTGGCTGAATTATATTCGCTGTCATACAAATAGAGCCGCCCGTTGTAACCTTCCAGAAGACTTGAGGACTTGGCAAAAACTTCTCAACTCTTTGAGAGCAGATCAACTTACCTGGAATTATTATTGGTTCCCTTCCGCCAAAATCATGCATATGTCGACATACCGCCCATTCTACATACTAATGGGTTTCAGGGGTTTCCAACCATATGCCCCGCTACGTGTCATGCGGCAGTTAGGAAGAGAACAGAAAAGGGCCCCAATTGAGGATATGCGATCATTTGTATGGGAATTTGTGACGGAAGAGACCCCGAGGAAGACTTATGCACAGAAGGTATGGTTCGGTAGTCGACTCTCCGACATCAACGAGATGGTTGCCGATCGGGAACGGGGAGAAGTGAGTCTCGCTTATCTTGAATGGTTCCACAACCAACCCATACAAGAGCAAAGGTCAGAAAGGTCAGTGAAGTATGCTGTCGATTGGGAGAGAGAAATAGAAGCCAGAGTTAGAGAGGTTGAGCATGAAACAGCACAAAATTTCCAATCTTGCATCAACACTTTAAAAGAAGACAAAGGAATCCTGGAAGCGGCCATGGACATACAACAGGCCGACTTCGATCGGGAAAGGGCCGGTTGGGAGCAGGAAAGAGAAGCACTCCAAACTCAAATTCAAGAGATGCAATTGGCCGCAGAAAGGTCAAGGAGGAGTCGGAGTGATCAGATGCTGATAAACGATTTGGAAAGGAAAGCCTTTGAACACCAAGAAGACTTGGAGAAGGCAAAAGCGGCTTTGGTTGCGGTCCGGACAAAATGGAAGAGAGCGGCCCACCAAGAAGCACTCCGTCTACAACAAGTAGAGAAAGACTATGATCCGATCATCGTTGATTTGAGAAAAGCAAATGCCACTCTTAAAGAGCGAACTCTCGGGCAAGTCCAGGATGCTAAAGCAGATAGAGACCGTTGTCACAACTTGATGGCACGGATGGAAAGACAAATAGATAGGCTCTTGGACCATGTCTCCGGCAACTCTCAAGTATTAGGGGCAAGAACAGGCACATAGGGCAGCTGCTCAGAGAAAAAGACATAATCAGAACCAGGATCAATGAGATCGGGCACTACATTACTATGAGGTGTTTGAACTGCGAACGAGTACCTCGGCCTGCCCTCTTTTCTTCAATCATGGAATGTGTCCACCAAGTCATGGCAGAATTGGGAAGTATACAGAAAGATCTCACCCCAAGAACTGCAGCAAGGCCAAACAACGCCCCCCGGGCGCAAAGATTCGAGGCGTTGGAACATGCTTAGGAGAGTCTTTTGTTTTAGAGTCTGTTTGTCCTTGTACAAGTTTTTCTCCATTGTTGACATTTTGCAAGTGTTTCAAGTTTGAAGTTTGTTGAAATAAAATTCATGAACATTTCATCTTGTGTTTATTGTTTCCGAACTACGCCCGGTCTGATTCATGCGGGGACATGATACGTAGGCAATCCACATAAGATTCGACCATCACTAATAAATAAATAAATAAAAATAAAAATAAAAAAAAAAGGGGGGGGGAAGGAGTTAAGAGAAAAAGAAGATCGATGAAGGATGAAAGCGAAGGAAAATACAAACCGGAATGACGCATCACAAACGAATACATGTAGCAACATTATCACCTGTATAAGTGCATCACACCCAACGTGAGATTACTTATCTGTTATGTTGTTTCAGACTAACCGTTTGTTTGCCAAACTTCAGGTTTTAGTAAAAGTGGTTGACTTTGTGGTAATCTGGCACCACATTCCTACTTCACAAGGTCCAAAGGAAAAGTTCGGCAGCCTGAAAGTACTCATTCCTATTTTACTAGATCAAAAAAGGGTGCCGACATGTCTTCAGAAATGCCTTTAGCAACCATTCCCGTTTCAGAGGAAAGCTCATTGACAACCATCCCGGCTACTGAGTCGGCAGCTTTGGAAGAGAATAGAATGCTGCGTTGCCGCATGCTCGAGATGTTGGACGATTGGAACAACGGGAAAGAGCCCCCGAGTCTGGTCCCTGGGTTCCCTGAAATTCTTCTCAGGTCAAGCGGTATTTCAAATACCCCCATCAATTACCCGCCTACTCTGTTCGGGTATTCTAATGCTACAACCCTCTCTGAATCACCCTCCACCTCCCATCCTCGGGTGACACCATATGATACATCCGCAAGAACGTCGGTTGAGTTGCCAGAGTTCCAGTCACAACACACCCCGCCGCACATACTCCTTTCTTCGACTCCTCATCCTTTACATTCCCGGCACCACCGCTTACACGAGACCATACCCAGGTTGCAGCCAATATATAGCCTCAGCCACCTCGATATGAGTCTCTACCAAGCCAAAATCCAAAAGCTCCCGAGTAGGATGAGATGGTGAAAAGAATGAGGAGTTTGGAACAAAGCCTGAAGAACATGCAAGGTCTGAGTGGACAGAAAAGTGTATCTTACGCTGATCTATGCATGTTCCCGCACGTCCATTTGCCATCAGGTTTTAAGACACCAAAGTTCGAGAAGTACGACGGACATGGCGATCCCATAGCCCATCTGAAGAAATACTGCAATCAATTGCGAGGTGCCGGCGGCAGGGAAGAATTGTTGATGGCATACTTCGGAGAAAGTTTGGTCGGAATAGCATCCGAATGGTATATGGATCAAGATATATCTCGATGGCACATCTGGGATGATCTGGCCAGAGATTTTGTGAAATAATTCCAATACAACATCGATATTGCGCCGGACAGGAATTCTCTATCGAACTTGAAAAAGAAGCCCTCAGAAAGCTTCAGAGAATATGCCATCAAGTGGCGAGAGCAAGCGTCCAGGGTGAAACCCCCCATGGACGAAATTGAAATGGTCACGACTTTTCTCCAAGCTCAAGAGCCAGATTACTTTCAAAATATGATGTCGGCGATGGGAAAACCTTTCGCCGAAGCTATCAAGATCGGAGAAATGGTAGAAAATGGCTTGAAAACAGGGCGAATTTTGAGCCAAGCGGCCATTCGGGCAACTTCGCAAGCCATTCAAGGCGGGTTTGGAGGGATGCCCCGAAGCAAGAAGAAAGAAGAATCTGCTATGGCAGCAGTAGAAGACAGGAGATATCGAACCTCAAGGCAGGTATTCTCCGACAGGGCTCCCCAACATTACTATCCACATCACGGCATGGCTTATGCTCCTCCGCCTCCACCCTACGCAGTCATGAACATTCAACCTCAGGCACGGCCACAGCCACCAGCCAACAGGAATCCACCTCCATTCCAGAGAAACCAACCTCCTTACCCAAACCAGTATAATCCACGGCCAAATAACGCTCGCCACCGTGAGCAACCCAAAACGAGTTTTACACCGATTGGGGAGCCATATTCCACTCTTTTCCCAAAACTCAGGCAAGAAAACCTATTGCAGCCTGTTCCGCAGAACAGACAGAATCCAGACTCTCCTGCTTACCAGAGGGGGATATACTGTGCATATCATTCAGGTGTTGAAGGACACAGTACTGACAATTGTTGGACTTTAAAGAAAGCAGTACAAGAATTGATCAATCAGGGGAGGATCGTCTTCGCAGATGAAGACATCCCAAATGTGACAAACAACCCATTACCGGCCCACAACAACGGACCGGTGATTGGGATGATTTGTGACGACAAAGAATTTGACCCAGCTTTGAAAGCGATAATCGCCATCGCCAACATAGAGAAGCGTCCTGAGGCTACCCCGAAACAAGAGAAAATGGGGAAAAAGGTTGAAGCTCTTGAAACCAAATCCGAAAAGACGATTGAATTGAAAGCATCGTCTCGGAAGGGCGGAGTCCTTTACCTCCCACGAGGTAGAGTGGAAAAACCATTGTCCATAGGTGCCCCCAAGAAGTTCCATTTAAAGAGAGAAACATCAATGTATGTACCAAAGGGAACTTATGTGGCCCGAAAACTAGATGAACCTGTGGTTATTGCACGCGTGCAACAAAAACCAATGACAGATCCATCCGCAGTACCCTGGAGCTACCAACAAACACTTGTTACGCGCAAAGGGAAAGAGATTGTGGGAAATTCATCTGAGAGTGTCCTAGGACAGAAGTACTTAAACACACAGGAGGTAAACAACGCCACACAAAGGTGTTTCCCGTCAAAGAAACCTGTAAGTGCGGAAGAGGCAGAGGTCTTTTTTCAAAAGATGCAAATGCCTGATTATGAGGTGATAGACCAATTGCGTAAATGCCCGGAGCAGGTGTCGATGTTGTCCCTTCTAATGAAGTCTACTGAACATCAAAAGGTTTTGCTAAAAGCTTTGAATGAGGCATACGTGCCTATTGAGACTTCATCCGAACAACTTGAAAGAATGACAGAAAGATTCTTCGCGATCAATCAGATTTCCTTCAGTAAAGCTGATTTGCCTTTGGAGGGTGCCGCCCACAACAAAGCTTTGCATTTGACCGTCAAAAGCGAAGGCTACTATATGAAGAGGGTCATGGTTGATGGGGGTTCGGGGGTAGACATATGCCCGCTTTCCACTTTAGGCCGCATAGGAATCGGAGCTGAAAGGATTCGGCCTAACAATATATGTGTGCGAGCTTTTGACGGTGTGAAAAGAGATACTGTCGGAGAGATTGATGTAATTATGACCATCGGCCCGGTGGACTTCGAAGTGACATTCCAAGTCTTGGATATGGACACTTCTTACAATTTTCTTCTAGGGAGACCATGGATTCATGCGGCCGGAGCTGTGCCCTCTACCCTCCATCAGATGTTAAAATTTGAGCACAAGGGACAAGAGATTGTGGTCCACGGTGAAGACGAGCAATCAATTTATCGAGATCCATCCATCCCTTGCTTGGAAGCGGAAGCGGGAAGCGAAAACATTGTCTATCAAGCTTTCGAGATTGTGTTGGCGGATCAACACGAAGAAGGGAACCCTCTCCCCCAACCTTTTTTGTCTAATTCCTCCATCATGGTGGCGAAAGAAATGATTAAACATGGCTTCCAGCCAGGAAAAGGTTTGGGAAAGTCCCTACAAGGAGTGCCGAAGCTGATAACTTTACCTGTAGCTGTAAAGTTTTTCGGATTGGGCTTTCGCCCAACCCCTGAAGATGAAAGATGGGCCAACAAGAGAAAGGAGAAAGGATGGGTTCTGCCGCAACCATTGCCACATCTGTACCAAACTTTTGTCCGACCAAGGTACAGTGAAGAAGAAGAAGACGAGGTCTTTACAGCGGAGGAAATTGAAGACATATGTGGGGCCATGAGGCAAATGCTCTATGATGTTAATATGGTCCAATCGGGAGAAGGAACAAGCACCGCTAAGGTGCTGTATGTGGGCCCTGAAGCTAAATTGCAAAATTGGAAAGCCACACCCTTCCCAATCAGGCGGGAGTTCTGGTAGATCTGTCCTGTCGTTTTTCTTCATCACAAGTTACTTCAGGACGTAGCTTGGATGTTTTTCTTTGTTTTCTTGTATTTTGGTTTCCCCAATGTAATTTTGTTTGTTTTCAGAAAATTCCAAGAAAATAAAATAAATATTTCCTATTTTTTGCACTCTTTCTAATTTTGTTATTTATTCTTCCTTTTCAGTCCTAATAATGCGGCTTTAAATAACATGACATGCTTGCGGAACTCATGCTCAAATCCGAACACGCCACCTAATCCGGAAATAATGAACCAAGAACCGGAATACGATGAAGACGAGGCTTTTAGGGAAATAAATCGAGAATTGGAACATTTCGAGAATAAACCTAAGCCAAACTTGAATGACACCGAACCGGTTAATTTGGGAACCGATGAAGAGGTCCGAGAGACCAAGATAAGCATCCACACAGATGAGAAAACACGAGATGCAATAATCCAACTCTTGTTTGAATTTAAAGACGTGTTTGCTTGGTCTTACGATGACATGCCAGGATTAGGAGCTGATCTAGTGGTGCACAAATTACCAATCTACCCTGACTGTCGCCCAGTGCAACAGAAGCAAAGAAAGTTCAAGACTGACATCAGTGATAAAATCAAAGAAGAAATCACTAAGCAGTTGAAAACAGGGGTAATTCGAGTGGTACAATACACCACATGGTTGGCTAATGTTGTGCCCGTGCCAAAGAAGGACGGAAAAACTCGAGTATGTGTTGACTACCGAGATTTGAATAAAGCGAGTCCTAAAGATAACTTTCCTTTACCGAACATCCACATCCTTGTTGATAATTGTGCCAAACATGAGATACAGTCGTTTGTGGATTGTTATGCGGGATATCATCAAGTGTTGATGGATGAAGAGGACGCCGAGAGGACTGCTTTTACCACACCTTGGGGGACTTACTGTTACAGAGTCATGCCATTCGGTTTAAAAAATGCGGGAGCAACGTACATGAGAGCTATGACTGCCATTTTCCACGACATGATGCATCAAGAAATAGAGGTGTACGTGGACGATGTGATCATCAAATCCAGAACTCAAGGCGATCATGTGCGAGACTTGAGGAAATTCTTCGAGAGGTTGCGGAAGTACGATTTGAAGTTGAATCCAGCCAAATGCGCTTTTGGAGTCCCGTCAGGTAAACTTTTGGGTTTCATAGTCAGTAGAAGAGGTATCGAATTAGACCCCACAAAAATCAAATCCATCCGGGATTTACCTCCTCCTCCCAGAACAAAGAAAGATGTAATGAGTCTTCTAGGCCGATTGAACTACATCAGTAGGTTCATCGCTCAGTTGACTTCCACATGCGAACCCATATTCAAGTTGTTGAAGAAAGACGCTGCAATCAAATGGACAACCGAATGCCAAGAGGCTTTTGACAAGATCAAAGAATATTTGTCAAACCCTCCAGTCTTAGTCCCGCCAGAGCCAGGGAGACCTCTCTTCTTGTATTTAACAGTCTTGGAAAACTCTTTTGGTTGTGTTCTCGGACAACGTGACGCGACGGAGAAGAAAGAGCAGGCGATTTACTACCTGAGCAAGAAATTCACTAGTTATGAGGTCAAGTACACTTTGCTGGAAAGAACGTGTTGTGCTTTAACTTGGGTCGCTCGGAAATTGAGACACTACCTCCAAGCCCATACGACTCACCTCATTACTCGGTTGGATCCTTTGAAGTACATATTCCAGAAACCGATGCCCACCGGAAGATTGGCGAAGTGGCAAATCCTGCTCACTGAGTTTGACATAGTCTATGTCACTCGCACGGCAATGAAGGCCCAAGCATTGGCGGACCATTTGGCCGAGAACCCGATCGACGAAGAGTATCAACCATTGAATACCTACTTTCCTGATGAAGAGGTAAATACGACCGAAGTTGTTTCGGAAGACAGTCATGCTTGGAAAATGTTTTTCGATGGGGCGGTAAACGCTAAAGGTGTAGGGATTGGGACAATCTTGATCTCTCCTGCTGGCCAGCATTACCCGGCCACGGCTAGGCTCCGTTTCTTCTGCACGAACAATACGGCTGAGTATGAAGCTTGTATCATGGGCATGAACATGGCAATTGATCAGGGCGTCGAAGATTTGTTGATCATGGGAGATTCGGATCTAATTATCAAACAATCTCAAGGTGAATGGGAAACTCGGGACGTTAAACTCCTCCCTTACCGACAGCACGTGAATATTCTTGGCAAGCGATTTGCATCGATAGAATTCAGGTATATCCCACGATGTCACAATGAACTAGCTGACGCACTTGCCACTTTAGCTTCAATGCTACCTTATCCGGGTAACGCCCATGTCAATCCCTTGGAAATTCAAATCAGGGAAAGCCACGGTTATTGCAATGCAATCGAAGAAGGACCGAGCGTCAAGCCATGGTATTAAGATATCAGGAGATTTCTGAAAACGCAAGAATACCCAGAACATGCTACTGGAGATCAAAAGAGGACCATTAGGAGACATGCAGGTGGTTTCTTTTTGAGCGGCGAGGTCATGTATAAAAGAACCCCAGATCTTAACCTTTTAAGATGTGTTGATGCCGAAGAAGCAGGAAGGATCATGCACGAAGTACATGCAGGAGTATGCGGACCTCATATGAATGGGTATGTCTTAGCTAAGAAAATCCTTCGAGCGGGTTATTATTGGATGACCATGGAGAAAGATTGTTTCGGTTTTGTCCGAAAATGCCATCAATGTCAGGTACATGGAGATCTGATTCATGCACCTCCAACTGAGCTGCATCCTATGTCAGCGCCGTGGCCATTTGTCGCTTGGGGAATGGATGTCATCGGCCCGATTGAGCCGAAAGCTTCAAATGGACACCGATTCATACTAGTGGCTATCGATTACTTCACGAAATGGGTTGAAGCCATCACTCTCAAATCAGTCACTAAGAAAGTTGTGGTGGATTTTGTACACTCAAATCTTATCTGTCGTTTTGGTATACCTGCAACTATCATCACAGACAATGCTGCGAACCTGAATAGTCATTTGATGGAAGAAATATGCGAGCAATTCAAAATAACGCATAGTATCGGCCCAAAGCCAACGGTGCCGTGGAAGCAGTGAACAAAAACATTAAGAAGATTTTGAGAAAAACAATCCAAAGTTCTAGACAATGGCATGAACAATTACCGTTCGCTTTACTGGGATACCGTACTACAGTACGCACATCGGTAGGAGCAACTCCATACCTGCTAGTCTATGGAACCGAGGCCGTGATACCGGCAGAGGTAGAAATTCCTTCACTTCGTACAATTGTTGAAGCAGAGATTGAAGATAGCGAGTGGGTTAAGACTCGTTTGGAACAATTAACTTTGATCGATGAAAAGCGGATGGCTGCAGTCTGTCATGGACAACTGTACCAACAAAGAATGGCTCGCGCTTACAACAAGAAAGTACGACCGAGAAATTTTGAAGTAGGTCAGTTGGTTTTAAGATGCATTCTTCCACATCATGAGGAAGCGAAAGGAAAATTCGCTCCTAATTGGAAAGGACCATACATCATCAGGAAGATACTGCCAAGAGGAGCATTATACTTGGGAGACATGGAAGGAAAAGATCCTGAAACGGCTGTGAATGCGGATGCTGTGAAAAGGTATTATGTCTGAACTTGCTTCAATGAGGTCCTCACAAGTCGAAATGATTGAAGGCTTTTATTCCCGCTACCCAAACACTACCAACCCTTTTTGTAAACCCTTTGAGCCGGTTACCTTTCTTTGGCTACCCTCTTTGGAATCCAAACCAAACCAAAAAAGAAAAAAAAAACAAATTTCCTGAACTACGTTCTGACTTGATTCCGAAAGGATACGTAGGCAACCTCTCCCTGAGGTTCAGTCACACCAAACCAAAAATCCCAGTTTCCCCAAAAATTAAACTGAGGCAGATGATATTGTTGATTCGGTTTAAGATCCGTCAAGATGATTCCAAAGTTGTAATTTTGTCTATAATTCTTGTTACCCAAACCGAGTACAAGTCTTTCAAGATCGATTGGAAGTTGTGAAAACATCATTGTTGCGATCCGAGGTTCCTGGAATGAAAAGAAATAAAATGAGAGAGTCTTATTGGTGAAAACCCTCGGGCACCATAAGACGATGGAAGTAGAGAAATACAAAATGAGAGAGCCTGTTGGTAAAAACTCGCAAAGAGTGCTATCTGGCGATAGTAAGAAGAGAAATGAGAGAGGTCGATTGGCGAAAACCCGCAAAAGGGCGCTATCAACCGAAAAGTTTGTTTCACCACGAGAGGTCCCTGGCACGGCTCCTTAGCTCGGAAATATAGACCCGTTTTGGTTCATAAGAAAATGGGAGTTTGGTGACGATCAAGCATCTAGTCCGAGGAGCATGTCATGTTGATTAAAGTTAGCATATACCTCAGATAAGTCTTTCTTTTCTCCCCCGAAAGGGACTCCTCTATCTTTGATACGTTTTTCCATTCTTTGAATCCCTTTCGGTTTAATTTTAATTCTGAAACTATTACAAAGGAAGGTGACAGGACCGGTTTTACAGGACTCCGCCTGGTAAAGAAGAAAAGAAAAATAGCCTCAGTGGTGTATTGTTACAATCCACGATTGGATCGTAATGATCGATTGTTTCCAAAGAAAAGGACTTTAGAAAGGAAACGGAAATCAAAGGCTAAGGTCTTAGAAGAGACGGAATAAGGCAGAAGGATAGAACCCACACGGAAAATCCTCATGGAATTTCAGGAATGAACCGGGTCAGTTTGAAAGGAAGTCACCCCGAAGACAATTGGCAGCAAACTTCTCAATAGAAATGGGGAAACGATCAAGCAATAAAGATAACCAAGGCCGCAAAGCCAACCACTTTTTCAACTGATAAAATGTTCTTTGTTGAAAGCAGGTCTGTTTAATTGTGCAAGAAGAAGGTACAACTCGAAGAAGTGAAATACGCAAGCTTTGAAATGGCTTTGGAACAAGGAAAACACATAAAAAGGTAAGTTTCTTTTTAGAGATTTATTTGTTTGGACCCCGGTCAGAAAAACCGAGGGTCTTTCCGGCCAGAAAGCCACGAAACTTTTATCCCCGGTCAGAAAACCGAGGATCTCCCAGTCAGAAAACTGCGGAGCCATTTACTTTTACCCCGGCCAAAAAACCGAGGATCTGACGGCCAAAAACCGTTAGATATTGTTTGAATTCCGGCAAGAAAGCCGCGAAACTTTTATCCCCGGTCAGAAAACCGAGGATCTCCCCAGTCAAAAAACTGCGGAGCCATTTACTTTTACCCCGGCCAAAAAACCGAGGATCTGACGGCCAAAAAACCGTTAGATATTGTTTGAATTCCGGCCGAAAGCCGTGAAACTTTTATACCCGGTCAAAAAATCGAGGATCTCCCAGTCAGAAAACTGCGGAGCCATTTACTTTTACCCTGGCCAAAAAACCGAGGGTCTGACGGCCAAAAAACCGTTAGACATTGTTTGAATTCCGGCCAGAAAGCCGTGAAACTTTTATCCCCGGTCAGAAAACCGAGGATCTCCCAGTCAGAAAAATGCGGAGCCATTTACTTTTACTCCGGCCAAAAAACCGTTAGATATTGTTTGAATTCCGGTTAGATATTGTTTGAATTCCGGCCAGAAAGCCGTGAAACTTTTATCCCCGGTCGGAAAACCGAGGATCTCCCAGTCAGAAAACTGCGGAGCCATTTACTTTTACCCCGGCCAAAAAACCGAGGATCTGACGACCAAAAAACCGTTAGATATTGTTTGAATTCCGGCCGAAAGCCGTGAAACTTTTATCCCGGTCAGAAAACCGAGGATCTCCCCAGTCAGAAAACTGCGGAGCCATTTACTTTTACCCCGGCCAAAAACCGAGGATCTGACGGCCAAAAAACCGTTAGATATTGTTTGAATTCCGGCCAGAAAGCCGTGAAACTTTTATCCCGGTCAGAAAACCGAGGATCTCCCCAGTCAGAAAACTGCGGAGCCATCCATTTACTTTTACCCCGGCCAAAAAACCGAGGATCTGACGGCCAAAAAACCGTTAGATATTGTTTGAATTCCGGCCGGAAAGCCGTGAAACTTTTATCCCCGGTCAGAAAACCGAGGATCTCCCCAGTCGAAAAACTGCGGAGCCATTTACTTTTACCCCGGCCAAAAAACCGAGGATCTGACGGCCAAAAAACCATTAGATATTGTTTGAGTTCCGGCCAGAAAGCCGTTGAAACTTTTATCCCCGGTCAAAAAACCGAGGATCTCTCCCAGTTAGAAAACTGCGGAGCCATTTACTTTTACCCCGGCCAAAAAATCGAGGATCTGACGGCCAAAAAACCGTTAGATATTGTTTGAATTCCGGCCAGAAAGCCGTGAAACTTTTATCCCCGGCCAAAGAAAACCGAGGATCTCCCAGTCAGAAAACTGCGGAGCCATTTACTTTTACCCCGGCCAAAAACCGAGGATCTGACGGCCAAAAAACCGTTAGATATTGTTTGAATTCCGGCCAGAAAGCCGTGAAACTTTTATCCCGGTCAGAAAACCGAGGATCTCCCCAGTCAGAAAACTGCGGAGCCATTTACTTTTACCCCGGCCAAAAAACCGAGGATCCGACGGCCAAAAAACCGTTAGATATTGTTTGAATTCCGGCCAGAAAGCCGTGAAACTTTTATCCCCGGTCAAAAAACCGAGGATCTCCCCAGTCAAAAACTGCGGAGCCATTTACTTTTACCCCGGCCAAAAACCGAGGGTCTGACGGCCAAAAAACCGTTAGACATTGTTTGAATTCCGGCCAGAAAGCCGTGAAACTCTTCTTCAAAATCCCGGCCAGAAAGCCGTGGAACGTTTATTTGTGAAATTGTGATTTTCTTACCCGAGACCAAAGAGTCTTTTAATCGCTTTCTGTGTCACAACTAACTCACGAAATTTTCCTAGCAAAACTGGGGCAGAAAAATTTCGTTCGTTTGTTTGTTTTGCTTGTCTAAATAGGTTTGACCTCGGGACGCAAGGATCGAGATAACCTACAAATGGAACATCAACCCAGAGTGAAGAAAGAACGAGTCCAAGTGTTGGAGTAAACAAAAGCGCAGATTGCTCAGAAGATGATTGAAGTAACGAGCTCCGCCGACTCCGTTTCACTCAATGTTACGGAAATAAACAAGCACGTACAGCTTGTGGAGCATCAAGATTCAGATCGAGGTCTATAGCAAATCAGCTAAGATTCAAGATCAAGTTTTCAAGAGAATCATAGATAGGAATCTTGTAACTCATAGTTTGATGGCATAGCTAGTTCAGCTTTAATTTCTTTTGGTGTAATAAGGAGATCAGTAAACAGTAAGCAGCAACATGCAGCAACAATAGCAACAGTAACAGCAAAGTGTCAGTCCACGGTAGTCCCAGCTACCAAAACTTCCCGAACTACATTGACCTGATTCCTGTTTAGCCCAGGATATGTAGGAGGCCTCCCGAATCAAAGGCTCGGTCAAACTCTTTCAAAATGCTTCCCACGGAGTATTCAAACGGGCAAAAATCGCTCGTATTTGCTCATTTATCTTTGCACGAAAACTCTTCGTGGTTTCCGCGCAAAGAGAGGCAGCTGTGAGCACGTGATTTTTGCCTAACATGAATTACTCCCACAAAATCAAAACAAAAATTGTCTATTTTATGGTGTGTATTTTTGTGAATTTTTGTGTTATTTTTGGTATTTGTTTGCATTTGTATATACGTGATTATATGTGTTTAAATTAATAAAAAAAAATTATAATACAAAAATATGTCGTGCTTACATTTCTTATCTAGTTTGAAATTAGGAGTAATTAATTTTATCTTACGAAAACGAAAATCACAAAAGAAATAATTCATCTTTTACATTTTTAGCATTTAAATGCCTAATTGTGTGACTTATATTTAATTGATGTTTTAATTGATTGTGTTAATTGTTAATATAACTTAATTAGTATTTCTTATAATTTAATTGATTTTGTAGTGTAATTAGAATTTTTGTTTTAATAAATTGAGAATTAAAATTAAAAGAGAAGAGAAAAGGAAATAATTGAGAGAGAAAATCTGATTTGGGCCATGTTTAAAACTAAAATGGAGCCCAAAACAATGCCTCAGCCGCCCCAGCCCAAAATACCCGTTGACCCGTCTCCCCACACCCGGATCCGCCCACTGCATTTTTAAATCTGAGCCGTTGGACTCCTTCATCCAACGGCCCAGATTAATTACTTAATTTTTAATATATCAAAACCCCCCCCAAACCCTAATTTTGCCTCATTTCCGCCCCCTTTCATCTCTAGAGAAAACAAAAACCCAAACACCCCTAGAATAAACCCTAGCCGCCGGGCTACCCCCACGCCCAAAACCCGGCGGCACGGCGTCGCCGGCCACCCAAACTAACACCCCTGAACCATTAAACCACCCTGAGCATGAATCCATCACCCATATGGTTCGAATCATCCTGTGGCTTCTCGAATATTTGATTGAAGATTCGAGCCAAACAAAAACTTACTCCAACCGAGCCCAAAATCTCACCCTAGCACCTCCATACCACCCTCACGCCCAAACAACCATTGGCCCGTCTCGAATCTGACCGGAAATGGCCGAGCCCCAAAATTCCCTTTCAAGAACCCTAAAATTTAAAATGACGAATTTGGCCAAATTGATCAAGATTTTGGGGTCCAATAGACTTTATTCGGATTGTTCTCGGTTGAGAACACTTCGATTAAAGATTATTTGACCTCAAAATGGGCAAGCCGAGTTCGAACATTGGTCTTTCTGATTTCCCGAGGTAATTTTCCTTTCATGTTGTTCTGTTTGATTGTTTTATCAATATATGTTTACCTGTATAATTTAGCTCATTGAATTGTCTTATTTTTTTTGTCTTTCAAATTTTCTATCTCTCTTCCTCAAAGACCTTTTTATTTGGTCAATCATTTTCTGTTTTCGCGTATTTGATTGTGTATGTTGTAGGATAGATATTCGTTTCGATTAGCATCGTCGAACATTTAGTTTCGTATTTGTTTCATTTTTTTCTTTTCTCTCGGCTTAAGTGCTATAAATTATGAATTTGTTTGTCGGCTTTATGTTATCGATTATACAAGGTGTAATCGACTGTTTGAATGTCGTCGATTAGATTCGTAGGTTCGTTTGTTAGAACATTAGAGCACAAGTCCGACATTGGCCGAGATTCCCTGATTCACTGTTCCTGCGTTTGTTTGAATGTCAATCGCACATATTGTGATTCGACTCAACGAATGTTGTCGTTTAAATTCACGAATTTATTGTTTGAGAATCCCGGGCAGTTGGTTCATGTTTGTTTGAATTGAACTATTCTTTTGTTTGCTTGATTCTGTTGATGGATTAAGAGTTAGCTACAAGATTGGATATAGCTGTCATAATTTAGAATTTGAAAGCCAAAAACTAAGCCCTAGAGTGCACTGCACATGGTTTAAGTTGCTGGAACTGCTGGACAGCAGCATATTCCAATTAGTTTTTTGCCTTTAGTGTTTGTTTAATTGTATAAAGCCCACCTTTAGACAAAATCAGGTTGGAATAATCAGAGATATCAGTACTTCTAACTTTGTTAAGTGTTTTAAAAAGCTGGAAATAAGAGCTCACATGGAAAGAATGATTCAAAAGTTAAAGGTACCCATGTGTTTGTTAGGAAAGGCAGTAAATCTGAAGTGTAAAGTTCTGTAGTTTTGGCTATAAAACACAGTAGATACTCTCAGGAAACAGATTCATATAGAGGGACATACACTGGCAGTATACATAGACCACTGATAGTGAACACTCTCTGATATATACACACACTGTTTCACAAACGCTGGAGACTCACATTGAGAACACAGATAAACACTGGAATACAGAGAGCTTAGGAAAAGAAAAAGACTATTCCATTGTCTTTTGATTGCAGGCTGTGTTCTTTTCCAGTTTGACGGGTTGGGTAGAACCTCTATAAGCCTTCTCTGTTTCTTTTCTCTCACCTGCGTGTTCAGTCTGTCTAAAGGTTGTTGTCTTACTTGAGTCCTCTGTTAGTTTGTTGCTGGCTTTTCTGGAAATTGCAGTTGATCTTTGGGTTTGAGTTAGATTTCTGGGATCTTAGTTTGTTCCCTAGATTACGTGTTACTATTTCATAGTGGTTAGTGTTGGCTGGGATCTGTTGCTGTTGCTGTTTGCTGTGGCTTGCCGAGAATTGCTACTGATTTCTTTCCTCCATTTCCCTTTGCTTTTCAATTCCAGGTATATTCTTGTAACCACATTGGCCGAGAACAATTGAAAATTGATAAAGGAAGTTGATATCAAGATGTTTGAAGCAGAATAGTTTACTTTTCTTTCATTTTTGTTTAGTTTTTTTTTTATTTTATGATTTAGTAGTGTGGTTTTACTGTATCTTATTATATAATTAGAATCGATTTGAATTAATTTTTGTAGATAGTTTCGTAAACTAGAACTTGAAGGAACTCATATGTTAGGCCTTTAGCTTTTATTTGATTTCCTTAGATGATGAAGTATTTAAGATTGTTAAGTGATTTATGTCTTTGATATTTTAAGTCATATTCATTTGTAGTTTAAGTCATAGTTGCTTATAAAATAGACGTTAGAATTTCAACAAGAGATTTTAAGATTACCATTAGGCATTCTATTGCGTTAGCCAAGTAAAAGAATAAACAAATAAATAAATAAATTGAGACGCACCACATTGGGGATAATCTTACGCCAAGTAATGAAACATGATGAAATACTCACACCCGGCATAGTTGGTTAATTTTTACTAGTTTATACTTTATTTTAAGCAATCTTTGCTCCTAAGTCAACAAACTGTTGTATAGAGTTTAATTGGAAATAACCTTAAGGGGATATACTTTCAAATAAATCGTCTTTTAGTCTAACAATTATTTTAATTGGCATAGTTTGAAGTAAAAAATCCGGACATACTTTTGATTTACTTATTTGTCAAAATTCCGCATCTATTTTTGTAATTAGTTTTTCCTTTGGTGCGGTCTCAAATTAACAGAGCATTTTAAAGTTTAATCAGAGCATATAATCTATAAGCATGTTAAAAATCAGATTAATTTTTAGCCATTTATAATAATTGAAGCGACCGTGCTAGAACCACGGGATCCGGGGGTGCCTAACACCTTCCCTCGGGTCAATAGAATTCCTTACTTAGAATTTCTGGTTCGCAGACTTCATTTGAAAAGTCGTAATTTTCCTCGATTCGGGATTTAAATAAATCGGTGACTTGGGACACCTTAATTTATTCCAAGTGGCGACTATGAAATAAATAAAATAATCCCGTTTCGAATATTGTCACTTAAATTGGAAAAACTCCCTTGCGCTTCTACCCCCGGGGTAGGGGGCGCGCCAAAAGGAGGTGTGACAAGAATAATCATGCAGCTTCATTCTTCCTCCCGCGCCCGTCGCCGCCCGGCCCGCGTTAGAGGGGAAGATTAGCAAAGCGGGAAAAGAAAGAGGGAAGGGGAGCAGCATCTTATTCTCTTCGCGAGAACTTCCGGATCGTAGAAGCATTCGGAACGGGCTCCGCGTTCATTTCGTTATCTTTTTCAGGAATTCTTCTGCCTCTTCGTCAATTACCGGCTTTTTCAGTGTCGCCGGAGTGGTCTTCCTCAACTCCGCAGGGGCAAAACATCTCCCTGAGCGGGTCAACCCTTGCGCTTCGCAGACTTCCTCTTTAACTTCTTTTCCTTTGTAGGTCATCGTGACCCGATCATAATTCCATGGAATAGCTCTGCTATCAGCTATTGGCAACTGTATTGCTGGCTTGATGATGAAAAGGATCCACTCGAACACCCGCTACCGTCAAGACGGGTTTGGTTGCTACCCCTGGTACAACTATTTTTGCTTCCCCCGGCCTCACCGGTACTTCGTTCACACTTCCCTTCTCTGCTTCCAACCCCCTTTGTACGTCCTTCTTGCAAATGGGTGACTCATCAAGGCTTGGCCCCTTTCTCATTCCTACCCTACTAGACTTGATCATCATTACAGTCTGAGAGGTTTTCTCCTTTCCTTCTTCTACCCGTACCAACTCGATCATGTTGGTCTCATGATGAGTTGGAAGTGGATTTTGGTTGATGTTGGGCTCTTTTGGAGTCTGGACCTCAATCCTGCGAGTGTCGATGAGCTCCTGGATGGCTGTTTTCAACCTCCAACACTTTTCCGTGTCATGTCCCGGACATCCTGAGCAGTATGCACAATTTACTGAATGGTCCAGATTCTTTGGAAGAGGGTTTGGTAGCTTATCCTCAACCGGATTTAGCAACCCTACTTGCTTCAAACGGTGGAACAAACTGGTGTAAGACTCTCCCAAGGGAGTGAAAGTGTTTGGCCTTGGCGCCCTGTCACTCTTGAATGCTTGGTTCGGACGAAAACTCGCGCCCGAGGGGTTTCTGTAAGCTCTTGGGGGTGGATAATTATTTTGCGGGTTTGGTGCACGCCACGGTGCATGGACAGGAGGTGTGGCATATGACTGAGCATGATGGACAGTAAAATGGGGATCAGGTGCTGGATAGTAGTGTTGCGGGTAGTTATATGGATTGTGGAGGTAATTTTGGTGATGAGGTTGTGGCGGGTTATACTGGGGTGCAGGGCCTCTGTTTCTGAACCATGTTCCGGACTCGACTGCCGTGACTTCTTCTTTCCTCTTTTTCCCAAGCACTCCTCCGGTACCACTTTGGATAGCTTGAGTGGTGGCTTTCAACGCTGAATAGCTCATGATCTTGTTGGCTTTCAAGCCTTCCTCGATCATAGCCCCCATCTTTATCACCTCGGTGAATGACTTACCCACGGACGTCACCAGATGTCCGAAATAGGTTGGCTCTAGTGTCTGGAGGAAGTAATCCACCATCTCGTTCTCTCTCATAGGCGGATCTACCCTTGCTGCCTGTTCCCTCCAGCGGAAACCAAATTCTCTGAAACGTTCGGCGGGTTTCTTCTCTAACTTTAGCAATGATAAGCGGTCGGGGACTATTTCAAGATTGTACTGGAACTGGCCAATGAATGCTTGAGCCAAGTCATCCCAAGTAAACCATCTGCCGGGATCCTGCCTAGTGTACCACTCTAGTGCAGATCCCCCCAAACTCTGACCGAAGTAAGCTATCCGAATCTCGTCTCGTCCTCCGGCTCCTCGCATTTTACTACAAAACCCTCGAAGATGGTCTACTGGATCACCATGCCCCTCATATAGGTCAAACTTGGGCATTTTGAACCCGGCTGGCAACTGGACATCTGGGAATGGACACAGGTCCTTGTAAGCGACACTGACCTGGTTGCCCAAACCGTGCATATTCCTGAGAGACTGCTCCAGGCTTTTAACTTTTCGAATAACTTCCTCGTGCTCCAAACTTTGGAGGTGCTTTTCCGGTTCTGCCGGGCTATCCCAATGAGGGGTGTGTGGATGTGGTTCAGGAGCCCTAAAAGTAGGCTCGGGAGGATAGTAAGAATTGTCATGGATGTGAACATGCGGCTCACCGGACGACTTTTGTAGAGTAGCGGGTGGGGGTGCCACAAAAACAGGGGTGACTGGGGAAGGATTTTGTTTGGCTGGTGGGATTTGGGTGACATAAGGGTTTTCCCCTTGATAGTGTGGATAGAGTGGGGCACTTGTCGAAGGATCAAGGGGTGGATGTTCTGGAGCTGATGCGAGAGTAGGGCGGTTTGGTGAAGACTGTCCCCTAGCCCAGGCTAGGTGCATCTCTGTTATCTGCTGTTTTAACCGGTCGACCTCTTCTTTCATGATTTGTATCTCCGATTTCTCTTCCTCGAGACTTTTACCGGAGCTAGACATGCTTGCTGTAATTGGCCCTTTAGATCTAGTACGGTAATGGTGGCTGGCCAGTATATTCTGTCAAACCAACTGCTAAACTTTTCTGGAAAGCAACAAACTTGTTAGTTTACTGAGTTTAACAGATATGTTATAGCACGTTGGATGCAATGCACGTAACCAAATAACCCTTTCTACATGTACTCATCACATGCGTCATTCCAGCTTCTCTCTTTTTCTCTCTTTTTTCTTTTTTTTTTCTTTTTCAATTATCCTTGAAAGCCTTATTGTTATTAACCTTCATATTCTTTTCCTTTCTTTCTAGTGGTGGTCGAATCTTATGTGGATTGCCTACGTATCACGTCCCTGCATGAATCAGACCGAGCGTAGTTCTAACAACAAGATTGTGGCAAAATTCAGTAACTTTTATATCAAATAAAACCTTAAAGTTACAAAACATGTCTTACAATAATCAACAAAATAAGAGAAATGCTTGACTCGAAAAAGGAAAATAAAATGCCAACCAGCTTGACCCAATATTTCAAAATACATTTTTAATCAAAAGTCTAATGCTCTAAAATTCCTGGGGGCCCGCGAGGCATCATTCGGCCTTGCCGCGGGCCTGGGTGTGAGGTCCTTGTGTAGTCCCCTTAACTTCTCTCATGATCTGATGAACATAGCCCATGACCGAAGCAAAAAGGGTAGGGCGGGGCATTTGCTCACAAGCTAAACACTTCATGGTGACATAGTGCCCGATTTCTCCAATTCTGTCCTTGATCATGTCCCTTTCTCTGAGTAGCTGTTCTATCCGCTGGTTTTTCGCCCCCAATCTTCGAGCATTGTTGGTGACTTGGTCTAGGAGCCTATCCACTTGTTCTTGCAGTCGGGCCATCAAATTGTGGCAACGGTCGAGGTCTGTTCTGGTATCTCGGGCTTGCTTGAAAACCCACTCCCTGAGGATAACATTTGCTTCCCTTAGACTAGTGATGATCTCGGTGTAATCTTCTTCCACCCGTTGTAGGTGAAGTGCATGTTGATGTGCCTCCTTTCTCCAGCTAGCACGGATCCTCATTGTTTGGGTCTTCGACTCTTCCAATTCTCTTTGGACATCGGCAACTTGGTTTCTCAAACCCTTTATCAATTTTTCGTCCGCTCGACTCCTCAACTGTCTGTCAGCATCCCTTTTCATTTGCTGGATTTGAGCTCTCGAAAAGTCATTTTCTTGCGCCAACTTCTTTTTATCTCCTTCGTTGGCGGCAGCTTGCACATCCATTTCAAATTGGAGCTCTTGGGTCCGTTGCTCTATCCTGCTAATCTTTGTTCTATAAGCTTTTTCTCTGGCCAACCAGTCCCATTGTTCTTCTGACGCTCCAGCAAACTCCCTGAGGTGGGGCCTTTTTGTGGGCCTTTTACCATGCAGGGTATTCTGGCGATACTTCACCCCGGGCTCGATCTCGCACCCGAGTGTCTATCTTCAATGTTTGACATTCTCTCCAAATCTTTCGGACCAACGCTTCAGGGAACTGTCCTCCCGGTCCAATTTCAACCTCATGTGGGCTGAGGTCTTCTTCTTTTGGGATTATTTGGTATCGTCCCAACTGTCTCAGTACTCGACCTGGCGCGTAGGGCTGGATGTTGTTGAGGCCCATTAGTAATAAATATGATTCCGTGGCCGATGCATATATGACTTCTTCCACGGGTAGCCAGCCAAATGTCCATTCTATCTTGCTGGCTGGAATCAAACGCAAAAGTCGTATCCATCCGCTAATCCCCTCTGGCAAATCATGTCCCTCGATCCTCATAGGGAATTCTTCTATACAGGTTTTCTCCGATAAACTATACCTCGTAAACTGCAGGCGACGACATAAGTGATCGATCATCCACATTTGGAGCAGTACATTGCAAGCTTCAAAGAAGACCGCTCCTGCTTTGCAGATAGTGAGTGCACGAGAGATATCTGATATTATCATGGGAGCCAAAGTACTATTGTTTTTTTTCATCAAAGTGCTGACGACCCCTGCCACATGTATGTTGATATTCCCGTCCTTTCTGGGAAATATTAATGAACCCAGGAAAGCTATCATGAAGGCGATGCGTCTATGCTCTTCCCATTTTAACTGGTTTTCTCCACTACAGATTTTGCTTTTGTGTTTGTTGAAACCCCCGTAATGACCATATTTGTCATATAGAAATGCTAAAGTACAGAACCCTTCTGATAAGTCTGGGTTGTGTACAGTTCTGCGGATTTTCACAGTATCCAAAAACCTATGTACTGTCACTACCCTTGGCGCAATGAGATATTGTTCCCTCATAGGGACTTTTGGTCTTCCGATATATCCGGCCAATTCTTCTAATGTTGGTGTGAGTTCAAAGTCTGAAAAGTGGAACACATTGTGTGTTGGATCCCAAAATGAGATCAGGGCTCGTATGATATCTCCTCTCGGGGGAATATTTAGTAGCCCCACTAGATCTCCCAGGTACAGCTTAACTGCGTCTTGTCCTGGCTCGCCCAAGTCGCTCCACCACCTATGCAAACTTAAGGGGACCTTGTTTATGATAGCTTCGGTTGTATTCTGACTCGTGCTCATTCTGCACATTTATTAAGGTAGTTTTTAGATGAAAAAATCTTTATTTGACCCAAACAAAACTATCTTTTTCTTTTAAAAAAAACGAAGCAGGCCACAGGAATTGACTGGTCAAAATATTAAGACTGATGAAAAGGTGGTCGTTGAGGCAAAGTTAAACATCCTGGCATTCCGTCATTATTTCTTCTTTTAAAACTTATTTTGAAATATAGGGAAGTTGGACCCGTTAAAGGCTGCCTACGTATCTCACACCCGGTGAGAATCAAACCCGCGTAGTTCGGTCCGTCAAAACAACTATTTTTTCTTTTATTGATTGACAAAGAAAACACATTTTGTCAAGAAAACCATTTTGTTGGCAAAGTCAACCTTCTGTCGTCTTTTATCGGCAAACTAAATTTATTGACTTGTTGGTAAAACACATTTTTGTATTTTCTGAAAAATATTTATTTCCCCATACTATTTCCTTTTGTTTTTTCGTTTTTCTTCAGTATTTAAAAGCCGGTCAGCATGCCAGTCTAAATAAATGCTTACAACAAATATGATATAGCAAGATGGTCTTTTCATTTCGGGTTGCCTGTCCTAGACGGAACCCAACCCCTGTGTTGAGTCCCCTAAGTCAAATGCAACGTGATGCAAATAAACGTTTCCTACTAGGGATCCGGTATGCGGTTATGTTATTCTAAGCTCAGAACCTCGGTACATGGTCTAAACTGTGTATCCAAGTGGACAGCTCGGATTGAGGAGGGGGCTACGTACCGGGGACCCGCGGGATCGTCCGGCTTTGTAACTTATCCTGCCTCTTTTCTTATTTTGGGTATTGACACTAACAGAAAAAGGGAGTCTCAACCAGTAAGCACATCCCCGGAGGTAAGAAGAGAAGGGTTTTCGGCACAGTTTTATATACAGTTCACGCAATATCAAAGCGGTAAACATATAGCAGTTTGTATATACAGTGCAACTAGTATCAAAGCGGTAGACATGTAGCACATTAATTACACATATAATAAGATCAGATATAGGCAAAAACAACAATTTAACTGAGCTCGAATTCTTAAACCCTGAACCGAAGTTCTGGGTAAATTATATCCCCAGCAGAATCGCCAGAGCTGTCACACCTCCTTTTTCCGTACCCGCGAGAGCGCGAGGGAGTTTTTCCAATTAAAGGACAATCGAAACGGGATCAATTTATTTAATTCAGAGTCACCACTTGGGAAAATACTGGTGTCCCAGGTCACCGGTTTGATCCCGAACCGAGGAAATTCATGACTCTGTAATATAGTCTGCGAAACTAGAAACCTGGATAAGGAATTCTGTTAACCCGGGAGAAGGTGTTAGGCACTCCCGGATTCCGTGGTTTTAGCACGGTCGCTCAACTGCAATTTTTGTTTCTATCTGATTTCTTTATATATTTTATTTGTGTGCTCTTATGTTCCGCTTTAATTTTTTAGAAGAATTGCGACGTCACGAAAACACATTTCGAGCCGCACCGCAACCAGTACGCCTGCGATTTTAATGTATTTTAGTTTCGCCGAGAGTAAGATTTGGGTCACATAAATGCACACCCGTATTTAGGAAAGTAATTTTATTTCAAATCGTGCCTAAAGAGTCTATCGTGTTGTTAACTTCGGGAAAGACCGTGAAATTCACTAACGGTCCTTCCAAGTCTAAGGTTTTCATTACAATTAATTTGAGGGCCCCGCAATTTGTGTAGTTTGTTTGGCGAGGCTCGTCTCATTATTATTTATTAAGGGCTGATCCTAACATGGCTATGATTTTCTATTTGATTCTTGTCTCTAAAAAAAATAGAATAAAGAGCAAGGTCCTAATTGATTAATCCGTGAACAACCTTATTAGCAAAGAAAACCCGCATTCACTTACTCATATTGATTATTCGCGTTCAAGTTTAAAGTCCTCTTCATTTTTTTATTTAGTTGCTAATCAAGAAGCACGATTTGAACAACATAATCATAAGCTAATCGTCTTCTAAGTGACTTATGCTTACGCCACGTAATTCGAGTTGTTGAAGTTATCATTCGAAGAAAACATGATTTAATATGAATGAGAGGCCTAAATACTTATTGTTGAATAAACTAACCCTTTCCAATTCCTAAGTTTCAAGCCATTCCAGATAATGTATGATCTATATTAACATGTTTCAACTTTGCTTCTAATTTTTATTTTTGAAAGGAACCTGGATTGGTTTCTAGTTTATGCATATCTCCTACTTTACTAGCTTGAGCCAACATTAGCAACATAGCTTTGCATTTTTAGATCAATACTCTTAGATATAACATTCGCAAGCTATCTACTTAGTTTAGTATTCCCTCAAAGAAAACAGTCCAATTTCTAGCATAATGTAAGTACAGATATGAGGTAAGAATAGACATGTACATATCTCCTAATGTATATTCTAATATCATATTTGAACATGCACTTCAACAGGCCAACAGTTGAACATTTTCCAATTCAGCATTTCAATTTGAAGTTACACCAGGCCAGTCTCGAAAAAACACATACCTGGAGTTTGAAAATCAAAAAATATGGAGGTGAGTCAGTGATAACTCTTAGCAATTGGCAGCTAACAGACAGCAACAACAACAGCAATCCAAACAGCAACAACCAGCAACAACCAGTAAAAAAAACCACGACCAGCAGAACAGTCGACCCAGAAATAGATGCAAGAAATCCGTGTAAACTCCAGACAAAAACCCAATGAAACAGTAACCAAGAGTCTAATGGCAACCCAAGAAGAATCGATTGAAATCCCAGTAAAACCAAATCAAACACAGGTATAAGAAAGCACTGGTTTTTCTGATCTTCCAATGTGTTTGAACTTAAACACTTACAACTCTCACTCTGTTTTCTCTCAAAGAATTGTATCCCTATTCTCTGTCTAAGGTCTCTTTTTCTCCTATATAGTCTCTCACTGTGTTTTCCAGAATACTTCTCCAATACTCTCTATCACTGTATAATTTTTCGACCAGTGTTCTGTCTGTATTCCCCTCTATATATTCAAATTCCCAACTGGCCAGCCTATCTTCAGAATTGTTTTCCCCTCTGGCCAGCCCATACCCTGCTCTGTTTTACCACTCAAATTATTAGAAAATTGTATTTTTCATTAACTACTTAGAGCAGCCCACTAACAAGTGCCTTATACCATTATTTAATCAATCAGTGCACTGGCAGTCATGAAATTAACATTCAGGCGTGCCCTTCCCTTAGTGATATGGTACCCATGTGATTCTTATTCAACTGCCAGTGTTTTACACAGTCATCTGTCCTCATTAAGCTATTATTTTACTTAGTTCACAACAGGCTCATCAGCTTAATGCTTTGCAGAACAATACCAGGAATACGATTCACTGTCCTATTTTTCTTTTTAATTCAAACAATCAAACCAATTCAGTTCCTATTTCAGAATGACCAATCAATCAACCAACCAATTTAACTCCTAACGGCTATTCAATCAATGCTAATAACTGTCCGATATTTTAAATAACAATCCTACAAAAACTTAAATGACGGTATTAAACAATCGATTCCACAAAGCAATTAAACACATACCAAACGGGATAAAAACAAGCTAATTGATTGACTTAATGATCCATAAACAGAATAAAGGATTTAAACTGCTCGACAATATTTTGAATTGATTAGTAGCCTATAATACCCGCGGTTAACAGTAAATAGAGAGAATTAACCAAATAAAAGGTCATTTGAGAAGAGGAGAGAAAAATCGCAATAAACGGACAAAGCGAAAAGAAATGATCAAATCAATTTAAACAAACAACAAGTACAAAATAAAGAGAGAAGGAAGAAATGGAATACCTCAAACCAGAATCCAATTTGAACTGGGTCGTTTGGACTTGGATTTGAACTTTGGGATCTAACGGACCTTAATTGAGAAGTTTTTCAAATAAAAATATCCCAATTAAGGTCTATTAGACCTCAATTTCTTTTTGAATTTGAACAAAAACCCAAAGTTCGATTTTTAGGGTTTATGCGGCCATTTTGGGGCTTGGGGTTTTCCGGTTAGATTTGACCCAAACCAAACTTGGTTTAGTTATGAGGCAGGCTAGAAGGGTATAGGGTATCAATTTGGGGTCGATTGGTGTAGGTTGGGTTTGGGTTCGAATCTTTGATTGAAGATTCGAGGGGCTCGGGCTTGATTCGAGATAAACCATTCTTGGGGTTTGAAAGAGGGGGTCTTGGAGGTGCCATGGTGAGAAAATGGTGGTCATTGGCCTACCGGAACCGCCGTGAGGCGATTTCCGGTAGGCGGTGGGCGGTGGAATGAGGCGGAGGTCGGCTAGGGTTTTCTGGGTGTGAAGGAGACGACAGGGTGAAAGGGAATGAACCGGGTAGAGGGGTTTAGGGGGGTCTTTGTTAGGTTGAGATGCTAGAATTAATTGGGGCCGTTGGATCATTGGAATCTAACGGCTCAGATCAATCCCTCCAATTAAACGGCGTCGTTTGGTTTAGTACTAGGGTGGACCGGGTATGGAAATGGGTTTGGTCCAATTCGTTTCGGTTTTGGGGTGGACTTTGGACGAAAAACGTTTGGGCTTGGAGAATTTACCAAGACTTAGCCCAAATCAGCTTTACTTACTTTCCTCTTCTTTTTTCACCTTGTTTTTTTTTTTTTAATTTTAGCTCCTAATTAAAACAAAAAAGTCTAATTACACTACAAAAGAAATCAGATAAAATTACAAAAGTACTAATTAAGTTACACTAAATATTATCTCACTCAATTTAAACATCAATTAAAAATAAATCACACAATTTGATATTAAACACGAAAAATACAAAAAATACATATTTTTGTAGTTTTCTACTTTTTGTTTTTCTTTTTTCTAAAACAAACTTAAATACTCCTAACTGTAGAATTAAATCCTAAATGCACATGCAACCTATTTTAATTAATTGATTTAAACAATAAAATACGCACACACGGATTTAAACAATAAAAGAAAAATAACACAAAAATCGACAAAAATTATGCACAACACAAAACTATTTTATTTTGAATTTTTTAGGAGTAATTCGTGTGAGGCAAAAATCACGTGCTCACACTACCTATGATTCAACAAAAAAACAATATAGTATCTCTAATACTACATCCAAACAGTACAAAAATTCAAAGTGGTCTTCTTGGAGGGAAATTTTCCCATTATTTTAGATAGTCTTTGTATTCCAGTGAGTGGCATCTTGTCTTGATTCTAACCATTGCACATTGGACTTGAAGTTACCCTTCAGTCATAGCTTCCTTCTCTTTCCATTTAAAACCTATAGAAGGCTTATATCCAATGTCACAGTATCATGGTCAACAACAATCAAAAGGATAGTATAAACCTCTCTGAATGTAGGCAAACTATGCTGATAACATTCAAAACCAAATATATATTTCAAACATCATATTGTATGTTAGACAGGGAAATCTAAGTTAAAACAAAATAGATACACTTATTTTAAAATATGTAAAATCAGACAGTGCAATAAATACACCATGTCCTTGAAGCTTAGACCTTTTGTAGTAGCTTCTTGCCCTCCTTCCCAATCAGATTTTCCTCAAATACTTGTAGATGTCTTATCAGAATCCTTTCTGCCTCTCTTATGTGAAGTTTTTATTGTTAATTGAATTACCAGGCTAGTATATGAGGAAATGATGAAATAGATGTTAGATAACTAAGAAGATAGTAACAAAGAAAAATATTAGGAAGGTACCCCTTGATTAGTTGTTGGTCTTATTGGATAACTCCTTATGTTACGAGTACTTGCTTTGCAAAGGGAGTATGTCATAACTATTCCTTTCTTTGATAATTTTTCAGCTTTGTATTTCTCCAACTTCCTTTCTTCTATTACTTCTTAGCCTTCCAGACATATTTTGATTTGGAGAAGGTAATACCTTGTGATTATACTTTGTGACCACATTATCATGTTGGGAACTAGTCACACTTTCACTCATTATAATCAATCACTCGGTACTGTATATGGCCCATACAGCCCAAGGAAGATCCACCTCGGAAAATATACACCACTCACTATAAATCACCCAGTACGGAGGACCAGGCCAATCCAGCCTCATGGAGAATATCCATCTCCATACCAAGGGAAGATTCATCCCTGAATATAATTAACCGCGCTCACTAGGGGTATGCAGACTCCGTAGAGCCTCTTACAGTCCAAGCGCTATAATTCGCACGAATAGCTCACGTGCTGTAGGACAAATCACATACTATAAAATCAATATCACAATCCACACGGAATACTCATGTGTTGCACGTAAAACTCACGTATCACAGTCTCAACATCTCACAATCAGACCCTCGACCTCAGTCATCAATCTCTCTAGTCTCACTCACGGGCTCACAATATCATGAAAATTGACACAAAACAATGATATGTTGTATCAATAAGTAACAACTGAGACTCAAATATAATATGGATGCATGAATATGATTGAGTACGAAATATTAATGAATTTAATGAGATGACAACAAGAACCGACCACTATGGGTCCCAACAATAACATCATAAAGCCTAAGCATGATACCTAGCATGATTTGACAGCTCAGATACTTAATCACATGGTGGAGGTACATATATAAACAATAATATGGCCACTATTCAGTGGGAACCACAGAGTCCCAATTCAGAGGGTGCACGGCTGCACGCCCGTCACCTAGTATGTGCATCTCCTCAACACCAATCACATAGCACATAATTCGGGGTTTCATACCCTCAACACTAATTTTAGAAGAGTTAGTTATCTTAAACCAGCCAATTTCGACGTAGAGCAAGCCAAGCAATGCTCCAAGAATGCCATCATGTGCATAGCAACCTCCGAACGACTCAAAACCTAATCCGCGATGTCACTTTTGTGATAGAAATTCTACTTCTGCGATAAATAATGATGCCAAAAAAAACCCCGCACCTGCGGATGCCAAATCTCGCTTCTGCGAAGCCTTACGCACCTGCTGTTCAAAATTCCGCAAATGCACGCACGCAGATGCGCTTCATAATCAGCTCTTGCGATCTTCCCCAATCCAACACACATCCGCACTGCGTCCTTACCACCGCAAATACGTTGTCGCACCTGCAGTAATAGCCTCACGGGTGTGATTATACCAACAACAGACCAACTTCATCAATGATCCAAACTTCAACCTTGATCCGATAACCACTCGAAACACACCCGAGCCCCTCGAGACCTGAACTAAACATGCCAAGAAGTCATATAACTCCATACGAATTTAGTCAAACCTTCGAATCACTCAAAACAACATCAAAACTATGGATCATACCTCAATTAAAAATCATTGAGCTTTGAAACTCCATCTTCCACAATCGATGCCAAAACCTATCAAATCACGTCCGATTGACCTCAAATTTTGCGCACAAGTTACATATGATATTGAAGTGCTCCAACTTCCTGAATCGGAATCCGACCCTGATATCAAATTATCTCTATAGTGTGTCTTGTGAGGTGTTTACTGATCATCGTAGCCTCCAACACTTGTTCAAGTAAAAAGATCTCAATTTGAGGCACTGGAGATGGTTGGAGCTGCTAAAAGACTATCCTTCTCGTGTCTAACATCCAATCTTTAACAACATTCATAAAACACAATATAGAGATTATATATTTTGTAGTAAGACAAACTTAAGTTCAGTATCTCGTTTCACCCTCCAATTTTTAGCGGTCTTCATTAAACAAAATCTAGAGATTATATTTGACAACATTTAAAATCTAAGTCAAATATAGGACTAGTTCGGACAGATGTACACAATACGATCCTAAGATCTATGGAGTAAATGATTTATATTTTGGGTGTTGTTGCAAATGATTGGGGATATCCTTTGAAATTTATATCTCAATTTTGAACGATTTTGTGAAGATTCGAGTTGATTTTAGTTGGAAGTTTGGATTAAAACTCGAGGAGAAGATATAAATAAATCGTATATATTTTGTATGTCGGGTGTACAAACAGACATACAAAATATATAAAACTAATATAATTGTATACAAGTTGTATGTAAACTGTAGTTTTTGAATGGATTCTATAAAACAAAAGCAGAATAGTTAAAGCCCCCCCCAACCCCCCTGGAACTTGACTCTTTTTGATGAGTGTATACCTTAACTATACGTGATTCTAGTTATCCCCCTAACATGCAATATTGCACTGAAAGTTGTTTTAAATGATTAAGTGCGCGTGGGAGTATTTTTTTTTTTTTGCCACATCAGTTTAACATTTCCCTTTCATCCTTTCCCATCCCCTAACGGTAATAAATTAATTTTCTCCAAAACATTAAGACACCAACAATAACATCTCTACTTCTCACCCACTATGTAGTCCATATACAACTAGACATACACATGACAAACAAGTTCACACAACACATAAAAGTTGTGTACCACCATCAATATTAACAAAAACAGCTACCCCATGATTCAACAAAAAAACAATATAGTATCTCAAATACTACATCCAAACAGTACAAAAATTCAAAGTGGTCTTCTTGGAGGGAAATTTTCCCATTATTTTAGATAGTCTTTGTATTCCAGTAAGTGGCATCTTTTCTTGATTCTAAACATTGCACATTAGACTTGAAGTTACCCTTGAGTCATAGCTTCCTTCTCTTTCCATTTAAAACCTATAGAAGGCTTATATCCAATGTCACGGTATCATGGTCAATAACAATCAAAGGGATAGTATAAACCTCTCTGAATGTAGGCAAACTATGCTGATAACATTCAAAACCAAATATATATTTCAAACATCATATTGTATGTTAGACAGGGAAATCTAAATTAAAACAAAATACATACACTTACATTATCTGTAAAATTAGACAGTGTAATAAATACACCATGTCCTTGAAGCTTAGACCTTTTGTAGTAGCTTCTTACCATCCTTCCCAATAAGATTTTCCTCCAATACTTGTAGATGCCTTATCAGAATCCTTTCTGCCTCTCTTATGTGAAGCTTTTAGTGTTAATTGTTGTGAGGAATTACCAGTCTAGTATATGAGGAAATGATGAATTAGATGTTAGATAACTAAGAAGATAGTAACAAAGAAAAATATTAGGCAGGTACTGTCACACCTCCTTTTTACGCACCCGCAAGGGTGCAAAGAGTTTTTCCAATTAAAGGACAATCGAGGCGGGAATTATTTAATTATTTCAGAGTCGCTACTTGGGAGATTTATGGTGTCCCAAGTCACCGGTTAAATCCCGAATCGAGGAAAAGAATGACTCTATTTAACAGTCCGCGAACCAGAAATCCGGATAAGGAATTCTATTAACCGGGAGAAGGTATTAGGCATTCCCGAATTCCGTGGTTCTAGCACGGTCGCTCAACTGTCGTGTTTGGCTTATCTATCTGCTTTTTACAGTTATGTACTTAGTGCAAATTAATATCCCTTTACCGCTTTTATTATTGATTATGATTTACGAAAGAGAAAGTTGCTTAAAAATATGCTTCCGAATCACGTCACATAAAATGCACCCGGATCCTCGCCACATTCTTATTCAACATTTCGGGGTTTGAATTTGGGTCGCATGAAATGCACACCCGTATTTAAGAAGGTAGAATTAAAATATGCGCCCGGAGCGATTACTTATTTACACTGTTGAGAAGGACGTGATATTCGCTAAGAAACGACACATCTCGAAATCTAAGTATTTTATATGTACATTTATGAAGGCCTTGCGATTAGTGTAACTATTGGGCGAGGCGCACCTTTAATTCAAATCTAAAGCGAGCTACATCCCACTGTATTTATTTAGGAGCTGATTCCGAACTATTTAAAACTTGTTACGAGCCGCACCACATGAGATGCACCTGCGGTTCCTGACACGCTTTATTTACTCTTGTTTGAAATTGGGGTCGGGTCGCATGAAATGCACCCCCGACTCCTTTAACCTAATTACGTCATTCAGTGAATGACAACTCACTAATTTCTACAATATGACAAAATCCTACTCAACCATAACCAATTCAGCAACCATACGGTTAGTTAGTTAAGTGAGGAGATTTGAGTCTAGGGTGGCCTATTATATGGGAAGAACTTACTTCGAATCCAACTAATCCTCAAAGAGCCACTGTCGTATATTTTCGCAAGTTCAAGATGTCATTATTCACGGGTGTTCAAATTACCTTATATTTTCTACTTAAACAAATGGCTAATCTCACTTTTTACATGGGGCCTAGTATTAACAGATTTGAGATTAAGCACATGAATGGTGAATATAGAGCACAGATATAGCAGAGTGATTCAGGTTTACATACACATCTAATGATAATGTATCTTTGAGCTAGATACATTTTTCATAGCCAACATTAGCAATACACTTGATTAAAGAATAACAGACCATAACCAGTACAAGAACTATAAACATCTATAGGTATTCAGCATAATTAAAAGGGAGCTTCAAACTTCATTCTTTTCGAACCAAGACACTACAATGACGGAGATGTGTACCTGGAATGTGGAAGAACAAAGAAGAGTGAGCAGTGGCAATGCAGCAACAGTAACAGTAGGTGAACCAGCAGCCACGGGAGAAAACAAGGCAGTAACAGTAGCAAGAACAATCAACACAGACCAGCAGCAACACTCAACACAGCAGCAACAACAATCAACACAGACCAGCAGCAACAATCAATACAGACCAGCAACAACAATCAACACAGACCAGCAGCAACACAATAGACACTCAGCCACTGAACACAGCTAAAACAGTAGCACAGCACCACCACCAACACAAGAACAACAACAACCAAACGACCAAACACTCCAATAGCAAAGCACAAACACAGCAGTAGCCAAAGAATGACAAACAGGATTGCAGCAACCAACAAACGAAACAGTAACCAAAAGCCAATGAAACAGTAACTTGTCTATCCTTCTTGTTCTCTCTGTATTTTTGGTTTCAGTATCGTTTCTCCCCTGTTTTTCCTAACTCTCAGCTCTCTCTATCTATCTCTTTTATGTGTGTGTCTGTCTATTTGAATCCTTACTGTCTATGAATGACTATATGCTTTTCAATATCTCTCTATGTGTTTTCGAAATGTATCTTTGCTGTGTGTATCTCTATCCCCCTATCATCTCCCTATCATTCTATATTTATAGCTAAATCCCTTCTACCCTGGATGGCCAGAACCACCCCACCAAAACTCTTGCCCATCCTTACTCCTGTCTAAACCTGCATTCTCCACTATCTAGTGTCCATGTATGGACTAACTCATTAAAAAATGCTGGTGGCAGGACATCAGTAGGATACCCTGCTGTACAGGTTCCACTAGCCCTTTTATGGGCAAGTGATTAAACAATTAACCTTAAACAAATCCTAACAACTGTATCCAACTAACTCCTAATCCAGAATTAAACAAACAACAAAGCCTAGACTTGTGCATTGCATACGGGCATACCAGAGCATGAACAAACATACAAACAAACTAATTTGTTGACGACATTAGATAAACTAGGCATACAAAGCTATTGCAGCATTGAATTTAAACAAGAACTGGCAAAAGAATGGAAATCGACCGAATAAAAAGGTCTGTTGAGAAGGGTAGAAGAATGATACGAATTTCTGAAACTAAACATAAATACACACACACGGATTACAACCAATAATCGTAAGGGACACGAATTACCTCAAAAGAAATATGCCGACCCAAGCTTCGAACTATGGTTTGGAACTATTGAAGCCAAACGGGCTTTAATCGAGATGTTCTCGATTGAGAACACCTAGACTAAAGTCCCTTGGACTTCAATTACGGCTAATCCAGCTCGAATTGGGTTTCTTCAAAAACTAGGGTTCTTGGGACTCGATTTAGGGCTTTTACAATTCTGGCAAGATTCGAGCTAAGCCCAAGCCGGCGGGGGTATGAGGGAGGCCATGGGAGGGTTTGGGGTGAGTTTGGGGTGATTTGGCGTCGGCTCGAGTTTGACTCGAATCTTCAAATGAAGATTCGAGGAGCTTCGGAGTGATTCGAGGTAAACGAAGGCTGGATTCGTAATGGGGGAAGTGAGGGGAGTATTTGGTGTTAATATGGTGGCCGTTGGCCTACCGGAACCGCCGTGAGGCGATTTCCGGCAGGCGGCGCAACGGTGGTAGACGGCGGAGCGAGGTCCGGTCTCTGAAGACCTTTGGGAGATGAAGAGAGATGGGGGGGTTCTGGGGTGAGAGATGAGGGTCTTGGGTGTGTTTGGTATGTTTAAAATTAGTGCTTTAATCTCGGCCGTTGGATGATGAGAATCCAAGGCCAAGATCAAACGATTGGGGCGGCTGATGAGATCCGTCAGATCAACACTGATTGACGGCTTGGATCTCTTCACTCACAAATGGAACGACGTCGTTTGGTTAATTTAAGGGTTGGGTCGGTCCGGGTGTGATGGAATTGGGCTGGGATTATTTGGCTTTTTGGGCTTGGGGTTTAATTATAAAGTGGCCCAATCCTATCTCTTAATATTAAACTCCATGATGTATTACATATATATGTATATATATATATATATGTATATATATATATATATATATATATATATATATATATATATATATATATATATATATATATATTATATATATATTAACTTGTAACACAATTAAATTTTCCACTACAATTATCCTACATAATTACATATCACTTGAAAAAATGTAAATCACAAAATTTTGATATCAAACACTAAAAATGCAAAACCTAATGTATATTTTTGTATTTTATTAATTTAAATAAATAAACATGCACACAAAAATGTAAATTTAAGATAAAAATAACACAAAATTACAAAAATCATGCCCAACACGAAACTATTTTTTATTTTGAATTTTCTGGGAGTACTTCTCAGGTAAGGCAAAAATCACGTGCTCACAGCTGCCCCTCTTTGCGCGTAAACATGCCGAGTTTTCGTGCAAAGATAAGTGAGCGGATATAAGCGATTTTTGCCCATTCGAGCACTCCGTATGAAGCATTTTGGAAAAGTTTTGACCGAACCTTGCTTCAAAGGTCTCCTACATATCCCTGGCTAAAAGGAAATCAGGTCAATGTAGTTCGGGAAGTTCTGGTAGCTGGGACTACCATGACTGTTGCGATCTCGCTGTTACTGCCGTTGCTGCTGTTACTGCTGTTGCCACTGCTTAACTGATCTCCTTGTTACACCGTACTAAGCAATAAAAACAAGAAGCTAGACTAAGTTACAGTACTACAAGTTCTTATCTATCCTTTTTAACTTGATCTTGTCGCGCTCCTTGCCATGCTGTCTGACTTGGTGTTCCTTCTGACGCTTCTTCTCTTCTGCCAATTGTTATTTCGGCCTATCTTGATTGTCGAACTCCGACCATTGTTTCCTTCTTTATGATCTCTGAACTATTCTCCTTCGCAATCTGAGTCTATCTGTTCTGATCCTTGTTGCCTCCCTCTGCTTACGAACTTGGATTCAGGCCGGAGATTTCCGTTACATTCAACCGCTTTCCTCAACCGAATTAAAATAGATCGCCACCCCATTCTCCAGGCGGGCTCCCTGACTTCAACCACTACTTCAAAAATAAAATCGCCACTCCATTCCCCACGCGGGCTCCCTGACTTCAACTACTACTTCAAAAATAAAATCGCCACTCCATTCTCCAGGCGGGCTCCCTGACTTCAACTACTAAAAATAAAATCGCCACTCCATTCTCCAGGCGGGCTCCCTGATTTCAACTACTAAAAATAAAATCGCCACTCCATTCTCCAGGCGGGCTCTTTGATTTCAACTACTAAAAATAAAATCGCCACTCCATTCTCCAGGCGGGCTCCCTGATTTCAACTACTACTTCAAAATAAAATCGCCACTCCATTCTTCAGGCGGGCTCCCTGACTTCAACTACAACTCCAAAATAAATCGCCACTCCATTCTTCAGGCGGGCTCCCTGACTTCAACTACTACTTCAAAACTAAATCGCCACTCCATTCTCCAGGCGGGCTCCCTGACTTCAACTGCAACTTCAAAATAAATCGCCACTCCATTCTCCAGGCGGGCTCCCTGACTTCAACTACAACTTCAAAACTAATTCGCCACTCCATTCTCCAGGCGGGCTCCCTGACTTCAACTACAACTTCAAAACTAATTCGCCACTCCATTCTCCAGGCGGGCTCCCTGATTTCAACTACAACTTCAAAACTAAATCGCCATTCCATTCTCCAGGCGGGCTCCCCGACTTCAACTACTACTTCAAAATAAATCGCCACTCCATTCTTCAGGCGGGCTCCCTGACTTCAACTATAACTTCAAAATTAAATCGCCACTCCATTCTTCAGGCGGGCTCCCTGACTTCAACTACAACTTCAGAACTAGATCGCCTTCCTTTGCTTCTTGTACCGTTTTATTCTTGCTGCCTCGACTCTTGAACCATCATTTCTCCTAGATTTCCTTGTTTCGGAATTGCTTTCTTCCTGGGTCGTGTTGCTTTCCCTCCTGACTGATGGGGATATCTTTATACTTGCCTGCTGAGGACAATGACGCTGGGAAAATTTTCCTTCATTCCCTCATTTCCTTTGATTCATGCGCTTGAATTTGCGCTGGGATCTCTTGTTGTAACCTTCTGCTTTACGGTGGGTTACTGGTTTCAAGGCCTGCAATGCAAAGACTGAAGACTTGCCTTTTGTTATACAGGTAGGCGCCTGCTTTTAGTAGCAACTTTTGAATTAAAAAAAAAATGCATTCTGGTAGTAATTTATGAAATATGCAAAGGACAATGTAAAATAAAACAAACGTAAAATATCCTATTCGAGGGCGGATAGTCCCATCGTATTCTATTCGAGGGCGAATACTCCCATTGTATCCTATTCGAGGGCGAATACTCCCGTTGTATCCTATTCGAGGGCGAATACTCCCATTGTATCCTATTCGAGGGCGAATACTCCCCTTGTATCCTATTCGAGGGAGAATACTCCCATTGTATCCTATTCGAGGGCGAATACTCCCATTGTATCCTATTCGAGGGCGAATACTCCCATTGCATCCTATTCGAGGGCGAATACTCCCATTGTATCCTATTCGAGGGCGAATACTCCCATTGTATCCTATTCGAGGGCGAATACTCCCATTGTATCCTATTCGAGGGCGGATACTCCCATTGTATCCTATTCGAGGGAGAATACTCCCATTGTATCCTATTCGAGGGCGAATACTCCCATTGCATCCTATTCGAGGGCGAATACTCCCATTGTATCCTATTCGAGGGCGAATACTCCCATTGTATCCTATTCGAGGGCGAATACTCCCATTGTATCCTATTCGAGGGCGAATACTCCCATTGTATCCTATTCGAGGGCGGATACTCCCATTGTATCCTATTCGAGGGTGAATACTCCCATTGTATCATATTCGAGGGCGAATACTCCCATTGTATCCTATTCGAGGGCGAATACTCCCATCGTATCCTGTTCGAGGGCGAATACTCCCATTGTATCCTATTCGAGGGCGGATACTCCCATTGTATCCTATTCGAGGGCGAATACTCCCATTGTATCCTATTCGAGGGCGGATACTCCCATTGTATCCTATTCGAGGGCGAATACTCCCATTGTATCCTATTCGAGGGCGAATACTCTCATTGTATCCTATTCGAGGGCGAATACTCTCATTGTATCCTGTTCGAGGGCGAATACTCCCATTGTATCCTATTCGAGGGCGAATACTCCCATGATATCAATGTATGAAAGTGAACAAACCCGAGACGTCCTGTTCGAAGGTGGACAAACCTGAAACATCCTATTTGAAGGTGGACAAACCTGACACGTCATCTTGAATTGCCTTCCTCATTTCTCCGAGAAAATTTTCAACAACGGCAGAAATTTTCTGCCCCAGTATTGGTGTTCTTCCTTGTGGCATGACTTTCTGCTATTGTCACACCTCCCTTTTTACTACCCCAAACATGCGTAAGGTGTATAAATACGCTTGTAGGGTATACCCCGACGCTCAATTACCCAAGATGGATAAAATAACGTAAGGGAAGGAGTTTTTCCAATTTAAGGACAACCGGTTCGGGATTTATTAGAGATTAATCAGAGTCGCCACTTGGGAATGACAATGGTGTCCCAAGTCACCGGTTAATCCCGAATCCGAGGAATTTTGACTCTTTAAAATGTCTGCGAAGCAGAGGTCCGGATAAGGAACTCTGTTAACCCGGGAGAAGGTGTTAGGCACTCCCGGATTCCGTGGTTTTAGCACGGTCGCTCCACTGTTGTTTTGACTTTTATTTGACTCAGTTATAGATTTTAACAACATAATGTGCTTTTACGTTAAATATCATTTTTTAGGAATTTGCGGTATCGCGAAAACACGCCTCGAGTCATACCGCAACCAGTACGCCTATGACTTTCGGTGTATTTCAGCTTTACCGAGATTTGGATTTGAGTCGCACCAAGTGCACACTCGTTCATAGGAATATATTAAATCGTGCCTTAAAGTGATGTCTATCGGCTTTTAAGTCTTTTGGGAGAAGCTATGGAATTTGCTATTAGCTTTCCCGAATCTACTTTATTATCTTATTATTAAATAGGGGGCCCCGGTGTTATTCGGGCGAGGCTCGTCCCAATTTTCATTAAAAGATACTAATATCTAACTATGTTTTCTATATTTGTTTTTTCCTTAATCGTATGCTATTGCTATAATGGTTCCGGGCCCGTGTAATTTATTGTTATTGGGCCTGGATCTATTTGTCTATTTATCCGGACCAGTCCAGACCTTAAAGGTCCAAGTTGTGTTAAGACTTTTTGTCTATGGACTGCTGTTCGGGCTCCCGTTGCATTGGGCCCAAAATAATCAAAAGTATTTAATCAAAAGGAAAACAGAGTACACATTTGTGATCAATAGGAAAACGAATTTTATTTATTAACTATCATAAGAAAGATCATGGTACACAATGTCAGCTCTAAGTAATCTATGCATGAAAATTAACAACCTTGATTTTTAACAATACCAGTGAACTAATTAATTTCTAAATGAGACCAGACAGTTGATTAGTCACTTATCCGAGCTAAGTACAGGCTGGCTATTAAGAAGAGTGACTTATAGCTATGTTATTATCCCCCTTAAACCTTTTTGCTACCTAATGATTTCTTTTAACAATGAGAGACTTAACCTAAAATGCTTATCAACAGAGCTTAAGTCTTAATATCTAAATGACTTGAAAACTTGTATAATTGAAATCACCGCTTTCATCTTAGTTTTGCTCATCATGCAAATTACCAAACTAATTGCATTTGAAAATATTGCTCGATCTAGCATTTTTATTCTGTGTTGAGGCATTATCTAGGTGTCAATGGTTTATGAAATATTTTTATGAAGCCAGAATTGTTAATGATCCTAAGGTCATGATTCGTGCACTTATGTTTTAAATTTTTTCCTATTTAAACTAGGTGTGATGCATTACTACGACTATACTACTACTACATTACTTCTAATATCTAGCTATTACATTGTTTCTGTTTGTCTTTGTTCTTCAGCTACTACATTCTACTACAATAAACTATCTACAAACACAATTGAAATACGACTTCACGGCAGCATAGATTCAAATCCAAAGCTTCATTTTATTTCAATCTATCAGCATTACATCTTCGAGTGAAAGGAAAATGTACCTGAATTAAAGCCAATAAACCGATGAGTTCTAGGGATAGGCAAGTAAGTAATCGCAAGGAGTCAATCAAGGCAATGCAACAGTGATGGAATAGGCACAGCAACACAGCAACACAAAAGCACAGCAACAATAACACGAGAATAACCCAGTAGATGATCGAGCAAAAGACTCAGAAAAACCAGATTAAGACCACAAGCTTTTACCCCCGAAATTTCCAGAAATATCTACTGTTAAATGGCTACTTCAATCTCTTCAGCTTTGTATTTAATAAACTCCAACTTAAGTGTATTTTTCAGATTGTTCTACAGTGGAATCCCCCTTTTTCAGCCCCTTTTTAGGGTGTATTTATAGCTAACCTTTTAGAGCTGAATACTTGGTGTAAACACGTGATTTTTGACCCTCCCCGAGATTTTCTATATTTCTAGCGTAAAATATTTAGTTTAGTTTTAATATAGCTATTTTAGTTAAATTTGACTCTTTTACTTTATTTTTACCTCAAAATGGAAAAATAACAAAAATATAGTTTTATTAATGTTTCGTAGTCATTTTAAACTTGAAAAATGCAAAAATAGTACTTTATATTTTTATCTTTTTATTAAAAACGAAAATTACAAAAATAATTTTTTATTAATATTTTGTAGTCATTTTAAACTTGAAAAAAATAGTTTTATTTTAATTATGAGTATTATAGTTATTTTTGATTACCTAGGATTAATTAAATAACACCATTCTCGGTTCCGGGCGAAGAATAATATTTGGGTTCAAACTACCCGGTTTTATAATTTTCGGACATAGCCCGTAATAACCCGACACTACGTGAAGGGGGGGAATGCACATGCACACACACTACAAAATGCACATGCACACACACTACAAAACACATGCACACACACTACAAAACACATGCACACACACTACAAAACACATGCACACATGACATGGGGGAAAATGCACACACATGCACACATGCACACATGCACACTACTTTTAAAAAAAAAAAAAAATTTAAAAAAAAAAGGTGCTGAACAATGGACAAAGGATGGGGCTCACGTTTTGGGGGGGGGGATTGATTTTAAATAAAGGAAACATTACTACTATTAAAGGGGTGAGGCAGTAAACAAACAGAGGCTTTCTTCTTGGTCTCTCACGGCAAAAGAGAAGGAAACAAAGATTGGAAAACAAAAAGAAAGAAGGAAAAAAAACGTGAAAGAAAGAAGAGAGAAAGGCACGAGGAGCAAAGAAAGAAAAACGAAAAGGGTGAGCAAAGAAAGAAAAACGAAAGGCACGGCAGTGAGGAGGAAAGACATTTGAAAAACGAAAAAAGAAAAAGAAGAGAAACGGGCCGCAAAGGAGAAGGGAACAAGAAGAAAAATACTACAAATACTACACATTTTTCTAACGGGTAGGGAAAGGAGAAAAAAGAGTGCATTTCTGTTGAGTTCGTCGTCATTCGTCGAGGTCCGGTACGTCGTTTGGTTAGTCGCTGTCCTTGGTTCCAGTTTGGTTCGAGTTCTGTCCGGAGAGGTCGAGGTTTGAGATCGTCATAAAAGGTTCGTTTTCTCGTTGTGTACGTTGAAAAATATGCAGAAATAAAGGTGTTGTTCTTTTCCGATATTGTTCTTCTCGCTAATATTTTGGATCGTTTCGTATTTGATTTACTTTCGTATGGTTCAGACTATTTTTGTAAATATATAATTTTGTTGAACATGCAATGTCGAAGTTAGCTAATGAAAATGACTAATCCTTCATATGCTCGCCAACTAGTTATGCTTCCATTGTTTATGTAATTGTTCACCATAGTCTTGAATTTGCTCACTTAGTTAGCTACTCGTATGTTTACTCGAATTGGTTATAGTTGAGCACGATGTTGTCACATTATGGAAACTGGTTCATTATTCTTTAACTGAACGACGTAATTAGATTAAAGGAATCGGGGGTGCATTTCATGTGACCCGACTCCAATTTTGAACAAGGTTAAATAAAGCGTGTCGTGAACCACAAGTGCATTTCATGTAGTGTGGCTCGCAACATGTTTTAAATAATCTTGAATTAACTCTCAAATAAATATAGCGGAATGTAGTTTGCTTTTAAATTAGAATTAGAGTTATGCCTCGCCTAACAAAATTGTACAAATCGCGGGGCCCTCATAAATGTATATGTAAAATATTTAGATTTCGAGATGTGCCGTTTCTTAGCGAATTTCCTGGCCTTCTCAAAAATGTAAATAAGTAATCGCTCTAGGCGCGTATTTTAATAATTTTACCTTCTTAAATACGGGCGTGCATTTCATGCGGCCCAAATCCAAATCCCAAAATGTTGAATAAGAATGTGTCGAGGATCCGGGTGCATTTCATGTGACGTGATTCGAAACATATTTTTAGGCAACATTCTCTTTCGTAAATAATAATAGTAATAAAAGCGGTAAAGGGATATTAATTTGCATTAAGTATATAACTGTAAAAATCAGATAAATAAGCCGAATATGACAGTTAAGCGACCGTGCTAGAACCACGGAATTCGGGAATGCCTAATACCTTCTCCCGGGTTAACAGAATTCCTTATCCGGATTTCTGGTTCGCGGACTGTTAAACAGAGTCATTCTCTTCCTCGATTCGGGATTTAACCGGTGACTTGGGACACCATAAATCTCCCAAGTGGCGACTCTGAAATAATTAAATAAATCCCGTCTCGATTGTCCTTTAATTGGAAAAACTCTTTGCATCCCTTGCGGGTGCGGAAAAAAGAGGTGTGACAGCTCTGGCGACTCTGCTGGGGATACAAACCCAGAACCACTGGTTCAGGGTTTAAGAATTCGAGCTTGGAATAATTGTTGTATTTGGTTTATTTATTATCTGATTTTATGTTTGTATTAATGTGCTAAATATTGTTTTTACTGCTTTGATATTTTTGAACCGTACATATAAATTGTGCCGAAACCAATCTCCTCTCCGAGTCTTCTAAATCATGAAGAAGGGTGCACTTCGTGTGACTTCTTTTCTGTATAGTGTCTAATTCCCACCTTAGAACGAGGTTTGGATAAGTTGCAAAACCGGTGAAGCTTCTGTATTCCCGGGTTGCTGCCTCCTCCTCGGCTCGAGTTGTCCGCTCGGGTAAGCCAGGTCTAGAACAATAAACCCAGGTTTTTAAACCTAGAATAACGAAGCTTCATGCCGGATCCCTAGTAGGAACGTTTATTTGCATCATGTTGCATTTGACTTAGGGGACTCAACACAGGGGTTGGGTCCGTCTAGGACAGGTGACCTGAAATGAAAAGACCATCCTGCTGCATCCTGTTTGTTTTATGTATATATTTGCTTCAGACTTGCAGGCTAACCGTTTTTTTTATATTGAGGAAAATGAAAAAAAATAGTCTCAGAATAGTTTGTTTTTTTTACTTACTTAAAAAGAAAAAAAAAACGTTTGTTGTAAAATAAAAAATATGTGATTTCAAAATAGTTTGTTTTTTTTTACTAAAAAAAAAAAAAGGAAAAATTTTTTTGTTTTTAAACTTAAAAGAAAAAATGTGTGAAAAAATAATAAATAGTTTGTTTCCTTTAAAGATGTAGTTTGTTTCATTTGACCGAACTACGCTGGTTTGATTCTCCCCATTAGGTGGGATACGTAGGCAACCCTCATTGGGTCCAACCACCCCTTTTAAAAAATCAAAAAAAAAATGTGTGTTTTAATTTTTGTCAATAAAATCAAAGTGATGCCGTTTTTGCAAATAGCCGAATGTTCCGAAAGGACGCCGGAAGGCTGTTTTTGCAAAAATAGCCACTTTGAATCTTTATAAACAATTTTGGGCACAACCTTGAAATATTCCCTCGCGAAAATGTTGAAAGGTCGTAGCCGCAAAAATCAAGTTAGGGTTACCACCCTTTTTCAAAAAAATCAAAAATGTTGAATTTTAGTTTTCAATAAATCGAAGTGATGCTGTTTTATAAAATAGCCGAATGTTCCGAAAGGACACCGGAAGGCTGTTTTTTAGCCACTTTGAATCATTTTTAATAATTTGCGGGCACAACCTTGAAATATTCCTTGTGGAAATATTGCAAGGCCATAGCCGCAAAATCAAGTCCGGGTTCATACCCCTTTTGCAAAAATAACCAAAAAATGTCAAATTTTTGATTTTGTTATAAATAAGTCGGGTGATGCTATCTTTGCTTAAAATAAGCCGAATGTCCCTCAAAAAGACACCGGAAGGCTTTTCGCAAGAATAGCCACTTTGAGTCATTTGTAAATAATTTTGGACACAGCCTGAAAATATTCCCTCGCGGAAATGTCGAAAGGTTGTATCCGCAAAAAAATCAAGTTTTGAGTCATCACTCAACTTTACAAAAATAATCCAATAAGCCATTACATGGCCGGTCCTTGCATAAATAGCCACTTTTGGCATTTGAACTTCTTCGGTCTTGTATTGGCCTGTGTCGGTGCTGAATGATGCCCCATAGGCCCCAGGATTAAATTTTGAATTTATATCTTCTTTATAAAATTTTGCAAAAAAGAGCCACTTTGTCTGAATAAGCCATTATATGGCCAATTTATGAAAATATTCTTGTGTTGGTTTATGGTGATGCCGGACGATGCCCCATGAGCCACGGAAAAAAAAAATTTTCAAGTTTATCTTTCTTAAATAAATTTTGCAAAAATAGTCATTTTGTCAAATAAGCCATTATGTGGCCGATTTTGTAGAAAGTCATAATTGACACCAAAAATATTCTTATTCTTGTAGAAATCTCCTACACAAGTTTGTAGTTGGAGTCGGCTTCTATAATTTTCCTTCAAAAAAAAAAAAAAAAAAAAAAAAAAAATCAAAAAATCAAATAAACATCTCTTTATTTCTTGCAATTAATTTGCAAGAACTACGCTCGGTCTAATTCATGCGGGGTCATGATACGTAGGCAATCTCCATAAGATTCGACCACAACTGTATATGTATATATATGAAAAAAAAATGAAAAAAAAAGAAAAAAAGAAAAGAAAAAAGAAGTAAGCAAAAAATATTGATAAGGACTTACTGATTCCATTTCTACCATATTTTATTTTGAATTGTTGAGAATTGAGGTGGTTGGTTTGTGGTAAACCGGAAACAGAAGATCCAGGAAAACCTGATTATGATCCAAGACAGCGACATCCAGAATATCGCACAGAGTCCTTCACCTGCACGCCATGATGCACACTTTGTGGGAATGTATTGACTAAAACTGAAAATGTTGAAGCGAATAGTGGCCTTGGTAATATTGATGCGAAGCTCAGTGGCCAAAATACCGTGCTTGGTAATCGGGAAGACTCTCCATTTCTTGGTCAACCAGAATGGAGTTTTGGTGGCTTATTTTGTTGTCATTTCTGTCGTCCAGATTATTTCAGGGTTGTAATCAGGATATTGTCATGTAACTCAAACCCTTTCATCGTTCTATTTTGTCCAGTTTTCTATTGGTCGTAATACCTCATTTAGTATCGTGTAGGTTTGTTCCAAGGGTGTACCCCAGTTTATTGTGTTTGTTTTGTCGTATTAATTCATTTCTAGTTCGTCTAATGCAACTCTCTTGTTTGCCATTATTTCGAGTCATTTTTCTTTGATTTAAGTCTTTCTTCTTTATAGTCATTTTTGTTGTCAACACTAGTGACATGACATGCACGCATAATTGTGGCCTAATCTTAAAAGTTAATCATTAAGCAATTGGAAGATGATCGGGTCATCTAAAGGAAACAAAAACAAATTGAGACTATTTGGATCCCGAGTCATCTGAAACCGGGGCGAGTGCAAAGAAACAGTCAAATGCAAGCTGGCCAAAAAAATTGACATGGGGTCGTTCATAATGAGAGTGTTGCCCACAGTGCTTTAAAGATATGATGAATATTAATTGTGTTGTTTACGCTTGGCATGTTTTGAAGATTGGAATGACGAAGGCATTTTGTTCTGCTATCCAAACACTTTATCCATCGTCAACCCTTTGAGCCTGAATTTAAAGTCTTTCATACCCCTCCTTCGGAATTAGTTGCAAAGACTAGAAACATAAGTTTGAAAGGCAAAAGAAGAAAGGGATAAAGAAAAAGTAAAAAAAAAAGAAAACAACAAAAAGAGATAAAGAAAAGAAAAGAAAAAAAAAAAAAAAAAAAAAGAAATTTGGAAAAGAGGAATTGGGAACTACGTTTGACCTGATTCCTTAAAGAGGATACGTAGGCGCTTCACAGCTCGGTCATAGTGTAAATAAAGAAATAAGAATCCCCAAGTAAAAAAAAACCGGGGCAAAGAAAAATTGTGTTTATTGTAAATAAATTTAGGTCCGAAGGTTGTAAATGTTGAACCCAAAATTGATTTTGTTTTGAGCCTTCAATACCCTTTCTTTCTAGCCCCATCCAAATCCCACATTACGGTCCAAAGAAAGACCTTCCGATCAGTCTTCAAAAGATGCCGCGTCAGGCGAGGGATAGAGTCCTATCATAATATAACACTCTGATTCTCAGCAGAAAAGACTCTGATTCCCAGCAGAAAGGAAACACGAGAGAGTCTTAGCAGTGACACCCCGATCCCCAACTAAAAGTGATACAAATGAGAGAGTCTTACCGGTGAAAACCTTCACAGGCACCATAAAGCGACGAAAGCTGAGAGAAAATCAAAATGAGAGAGGCTTGAAAGTGAAAACCCTTCGGGCACTACAAGTCAAATAAAGGGGATAATCAGATGGAAATCACGAGACAGAAATCGTGAAAGGCAATTAACGATGGAGGATAGGCCATATGTGCATGTCATGACCAGTAGAGTTGGTATCCGCGTTTGATAAGTTTTTATAGTTGTTTCTGGTTAGAGAGTCAATCCTCCCTTGTCTTCTATTTGTTGTTTCTTTTTATCTTTCTCCTTTTGTCAAAATTCTCCATCAAAGTCGGTCTAGTCAAAACATAGTGAGAAATGACTTCAAAACTTGCCACCAACTTTCCAATTATTATGCAAGGCAAGGAAATGCCATTGACGGCAGAGAAGTATGGTGCAAAGAAGATTATTAAACTGGGCCAGAAAATTTTCTTTTCAGTTTGAAAATTTTCTGGAAGTCAATACCCACTGGGGAAGAAGGAAAGTCTTAAGGGAAATGATCTTCGAACCAGTGTCATCCTCAACAGCCTTCAAGAAGAGTGAAACACCAATTTTGAGGAAATGAAAATCCACCGGCAGTGTTATCTTCAGCAAGTTCCGAGGTGGTCGGACAACACAGAGTGGTAAAGGAAGAAAGCAAATCCCATCTTCAACAAAATAACCCCCAGCAAGTTGAGAACGGGGAAGGGATAAATGGAAAAACACATCCCCAACAGGAATATCATCTGCAGCAAATGAAATCATTCCCCGACAAGTTTTGGGAACCCCGAGCGAGGGAAAGGAGAAAAGGAAAAAAACCACCACACAGGAGCGGCACAACCGCTCACAATGTTTTAAACTAACAAATTTTCTTTGATTTGAAACAGGGAAAGAAAATGCTATTGATAGCAGAAAGTCATGCCACAAGGAAGAACACCAATACTGGGGCAGAAAATTTTCTGCCGTTGTTGAAAATTTTCTCGGAGAAACGAGGAAGGCAATTCAAGATGACGTGTCAGGTTTGTCCACCTTCAAATAGGATGTTTCAGGTTTGTCCACCTTCGAACAGGACATCTCAGGTTTGTTCACTTTTTGATATCATGGGAGTATTCGCCCTCGAATAGGATACAATGGGAGTATTCGCCCTCGAATAGGATACAATGGGAGTATTCGCCCTCGAATAGGATACAATGGGAGTATTCGCCCTCGAATAGGATACAATGGGAGTATTCGCCCTCGAATAGGATACAATGGGAGTATTCGCCCTCGAATAGGATACAATGGGAGTATTCTCCCTCGAATAGGATACAATGGGAGTATTCGCCCTCGAATAGGATACAATGGGAGTATTCGCCCTCGAATAGGATACAACGGGAGTATTCGCCCTCGAATAGGATACAATGGGAGTATTCGCCCTCGAACAGGATACAATGGGAGTATTCGCCCTCGAATAGGATACAATGGGAGTATTCGCCCTCGAATAGGATACAATGGGAGTATTCGCCCTCGAATAGGATACGATGGGAGTGTTCGCCCTCGAATAGAATACAACGGGAGTATTCGCCCTCGAATAGGATACAACGGGAGTATTCGCCCTCGAATAGGATACAATGGGAGTATTCGCCCTCGAACACAGGATACAATGGGAGTATTCGCCCTCGAATAGAATACAATGGGAGTATTCGCCCTCGAACAGAATACAATGGGAGTATTCGCCCTCGAACAGAATACAATGGGAGTATTCGCCCTCGAATAGGATACAATGGGAGTATTCGCCCTCGAATAGGATACAATGGGAGTATTCGCCCTCGAATAGGATACAATGGGAGTATTCGCCCTCGAATAGGATATTTTACGTATGTTTTATCTTACATCGTCCTATGCATATTTTGTAAATTGTTGCCAGCATGCATTTTAAATTCAAAAATTGCTACTAAAAGCGGGCACCTACCTGTATAACAAAAGGCAAGTCTTCAGTCTTTACATTGCAGGTCTTGAAACTAGTAACGCACTATAAAGCAGAGGGTTACAACAAGAGATCCCAGCGCAAATTCAAGCGCATGAGTCAAAGGAAATGAGGGGTGAAGGAAACAAAAGATACTTCCTCAGCAGCATCATCCCCAGCAGGTGAGTAAACAGTTCCAAAGATATCCCCAGCAGCCGAAAGAAAAGCAACACGACCCAGGAAGAAAACAATTCCGAAACAAGGAAATTTAGGAGAAATGATGGCCCAAGAGGCAATGCGGGAAGAAGAAAACGGTACAAAAGGCAAAAGAAGGTGATCATGGATAGGATGAATTTAGTGAATTGTAGTCGAAGTCAGGGAGGCCGCCTGGAGAATGGAGTGGTGATTTATTTTGAAGTTGTAGTAGAAGTCAGGGAGCCCGCCTGGAGAATGGAGTGGCGATTTAGTTTTGAAGTTGTAGTTGAAGTCAGGGAGCCCGCCTGAAGAATGGAGTGGCGATTTTATTTTGAAGTTGTAATTGAAGTCAGGGAGCCCGCCTGAAGAATGGAGTGGCGATTTAGTTTTGAAGTTGTAATTGAAGTCAGGGAGCCCGCCTGAAGAATGGAGTGGCGATTTATTTTGAAGTTGTAGTTGAAGTCAGGGAGCCCGCCTGAAGAATGGAGCGGCGATTTATTTTTGAAGTTGGTTAAGGAAAGCGGCAGAGTGTAACGGAAATCCCCAGCACGAATCAGAAGGAAGGCAACCAGAATGCAAGTCAACAGTCCGAGGGGATCAACAGAAGTTTAGTCACAATAAACAAAAAGAAAAAAAGAGGCATGAAGCCAATCCAAAATGCAGAAGTTGATGTGGCATGCTCAAGACATGGCCGAGGTCCCAAGCACTGTATACCTAGTCTTGATTCGAAAAGCAGCACCTGCAACTAGCAAGTATCAAGGTTCAAATTTAGAGTACGCATGAAGCACCAACCAATACTCAAGATCAAGCTTCAGAAGACTTATAGATAGGAATCTTGTAACTAGTAGCTGATAGGCTTAGTTAGTCTTTCTCATGTTTTGATTTTTGATGTAATAGCAGGACCACGGACCGGAACTTCGACGGACCGGAACTTCGATGGGACGGAACCTCGACGGAACGACACCTCGACTGGCTCTCCACCTCGGTTACCCCTTCCTCACTCACTTTCGAACTACACGTGGCCCGATTCCTTTATAGCCAAGGATATGTAGGCAGCTCAGATACAAGGGCTCGGTCACATTCCTCTTCTTTTAGTTTAGTCCCTCCGAATAAGGGTCGGGTCAAAAACACTTGTCTAGTCGTTCTTTAATCATAAGGTTTCTTTGTCTGCTTCTCTTGAGCCTGTAAACACGTGATTTTTGACCCTCCCCGAGATTTTCTATATTTCTAGCGTAAAATATTTAGTTTAGTTTTAATATAGCTATTTTAGTTAAATTTGACTCTTTTACTTTATTTTTACCTCAAAATGGAAAAATAACAAAAATATAGTTTTATTAATGTTTCGTAGTCATTTTAAACTTGAAAAATGCAAAAATAGTACTTTATATTTTTATCTTTTTATTAAAAACGAAAATTACAAAAATAATTTTTTATTAATATTTTGTAGTCATTTTAAACTTGAAAAAAATAGTTTTATTTTAATTATGAGTATTATAGTTATTTTTGATTACCTAGGATTAATTAAATAACACCATTCTCGGTTCCGGGCGAAGAATAATATTTGGGTTCAAACTACCCGGTTTTATAATTTTCGGACATAGCCCGTAATAACCCGACACTACGTGAAGGGGGGGAATGCACATGCACACACACTACAAAATGCACATGCACACACACTACAAAACACATGCACACACACTACAAAACACATGCACACACACTACAAAACACATGCACACATGACATGGGGGAAAATGCACACACATGCACACATGCACACATGCACACTACTTTTAAAAAAAAAAAAAAATTTAAAAAAAAAAGGTGCTGAACAATGGACAAAGGATGGGGCTCACGTTTTGGGGGGGGGATTGATTTTAAATAAAGGAAACATTACTACTATTAAAGGGGTGAGGCAGTAAACAAACAGAGGCTTTCTTCTTGGTCTCTCACGGCAAAAGAGAAGGAAACAAAGATTGGAAAACAAAAAGAAAGAAGGAAAAAAAACGTGAAAGAAAGAAGAGAGAAAGGCACGAGGAGCAAAGAAAGAAAAACGAAAAGGGTGAGCAAAGAAAGAAAAACGAAAGGCACGGCAGTGAGGAGGAAAGACATTTGAAAAACGAAAAAAGAAAAAGAAGAGAAACGGGCCGCAAAGGAGAAGGGAACAAGAAGAAAAATACTACAAATACTACACATTTTTCTAACGGGTAGGGAAAGGAGAAAAAAGAGTGCATTTCTGTTGAGTTCGTCGTCATTCGTCGAGGTCCGGTACGTCGTTTGGTTAGTCGCTGTCCTTGGTTCCAGTTTGGTTCGAGTTCTGTCCGGAGAGGTCGAGGTTTGAGATCGTCATAAAAGGTTCGTTTTCTCGTTGTGTACGTTGAAAAATATGCAGAAATAAAGGTGTTGTTCTTTTCCGATATTGTTCTTCTCGCTAATATTTTGGATCGTTTCGTATTTGATTTACTTTCGTATGGTTCAGACTATTTTTGTAAATATATAATTTTGTTGAACATGCAATGTCGAAGTTAGCTAATGAAAATGACTAATCCTTCATATGCTCGCCAACTAGTTATGCTTCCATTGTTTATGTAATTGTTCACCATAGTCTTGAATTTGCTCACTTAGTTAGCTACTCGTATGTTTACTCGAATTGGTTATAGTTGAGCACGATGTTGTCACATTATGGAAACTGGTTCATTATTCTTTAACTGAACGACGTAATTAGATTAAAGGAATCGGGGGTGCATTTCATGTGACCCGACTCCAATTTTGAACAAGGTTAAATAAAGCGTGTCGTGAACCACAAGTGCATTTCATGTAGTGTGGCTCGCAACATGTTTTAAATAATCTTGAATTAACTCTCAAATAAATATAGCGGAATGTAGTTTGCTTTTAAATTAGAATTAGAGTTATGCCTCGCCTAACAAAATTGTACAAATCGCGGGGCCCTCATAAATGTATATGTAAAATATTTAGATTTCGAGATGTGCCGTTTCTTAGCGAATTTCCTGGCCTTCTCAAAAATGTAAATAAGTAATCGCTCTAGGCGCGTATTTTAATAATTTTACCTTCTTAAATACGGGCGTGCATTTCATGCGGCCCAAATCCAAATCCCAAAATGTTGAATAAGAATGTGTCGAGGATCCGGGTGCATTTCATGTGACGTGATTCGAAACATATTTTTAGGCAACATTCTCTTTCGTAAATAATAATAGTAATAAAAGCGGTAAAGGGATATTAATTTGCATTAAGTATATAACTGTAAAAATCAGATAAATAAGCCGAATATGACAGTTAAGCGACCGTGCTAGAACCACGGAATTCGGGAATGCCTAATACCTTCTCCCGGGTTAACAGAATTCCTTATCCGGATTTCTGGTTCGCGGACTGTTAAACAGAGTCATTCTCTTCCTCGATTCGGGATTTAACCGGTGACTTGGGACACCATAAATCTCCCAAGTGGCGACTCTGAAATAATTAAATAAATCCCGTCTCGATTGTCCTTTAATTGGAAAAACTCTTTGCATCCCTTGCGGGTGCGGAAAAAAGAGGTGTGACACTTGGGGAGGAAGTAATGGGATTAATCCCACTTCCCCCCTCCTAAAGTTACCTATTCTACACTTTAGTCCCATTTTCAGTTACTAAAACCCTTCCAGCATGTGCTGGAAGGTTCCAAAAGATTCCTTTTAGGGCCTTTTACTAGTATAACCTTAGGGGTTTGAGATTTTTACAGATTTCCCATTTTTAGGAGACCATTATACCCCTAAATCTCTGCAAAATTGCAGAAATCAGGAGCATAAATGTCCCTATTACCCTCCTAAGTTCTTACTAATTACTACTTTACCTTTTCAATACCCAATTATGCCCCTAAGAGCACTGCTGATTTACCAGCTATGCCTAGGGCAGATTCTATCTAGTTTTGAACCTATTTAACTAATAGCCAGCCCTGGCATTAGTATTTAAGGGCTGGCCATTTATTTTTAAGAACTATTTCAAATTTAGCCAATTTTAAGCTAATTCCAGTCAATTAAGACCCATTTATTCTTAATTAAAGCTAATTGCAGGCATAGCCTGCTTTGTTATTATGCTTAACCTATTTAAAAGTTAGCCAGTCTCAAGTTGAGACTTAGCTTGGGCTATTAAAGCCACATACTGGACAGCTGGGCCCAAAACCTTTACAGGTTTGGCCACTTTGCTATTCAGGGCTCATTATAGAGCCTGGGCTAGTCTGCATTTGCAAACATAGCCCTTTGCACAACCAGCCACTGTTAAGCAGTGAGCTGTGTGTTAGGGCTCACAGAATTGGTCAACCCTTTGCAAGGTTGACCATTCTTAGGCCAATTATTAAACCTATAGCCTAATTATGATCATTTTCATTTTTAGTCCTATTTCAAAACTAACCACTTATAGAACCTAGAACTAACAGCTATAACCAATCCATACAAGCCTTAGCAGTGTTTACACTTAACATGTAACTATTGCAAACTTAGCCATTTTAACATACAATTGCACACATAACCACATAAAGCCAAACAATGTTCATTGATTAATTAAAACTCAGAAAAGGGGTTTGATAGTGTTGAACTTCAACTAATCAACTCACATAACTTAAACTCATGTAGCAACATATCAATTAACATTAATCAGGCATAGTCACAATCATTTCATGCTAGATGGCATACTGGAAAATTAAACTTTCACAAAACAATCAACAGATTCAACTGGTCATAAACCCAATGGACTTTAGCCACATAACATAAGCATGGTAATCAGAATTTACTTTCAAGCACCAACCTTAGCTCGATGTATATATGTGAAAAGTGAGGATGGGGAACAAGAAAGCCATGAAGAAGCAAAGAACAATATTCCTAATCCTAGCACAAATGCATGACAAATGAGATGAAGATGATGACAAGAATAGCATGGAGAAACAGTGACAAAGAAACAAGAAAAATCAGCCAGGATACTTTAAAGACAACTTAATGTAATGATGAGAAAAGAATGAGGTTAAACTACTATCCAAACTATGCATTCATGACAATGGGAGAAAGTTGGACTGTAAGAACTAAACAGACTATAATATCTACCAGGTGAAGAAACAAAAGGAATTCAAAGTGACTCTTATGACTTAACATGATTGGTGGCAAACAATTGTAAAGATGGACAAGGTGAAAAAGAAGCCTGATTTTTCCATAGATCATTAAAGCGAAAGGCAACAAAAATGGCCACAATAACTTGAACTTAAGATATAGATCAGTGACTCACAACTCAACAATTAAAGTAACAGGGGAAAGATGAAATCTTGAACTTATAGCAGAGAATCATCAAAACAGGACAATCAATAGATAGAAATCCCATTATTAACAGGCTCAAAAGAAACAAGGCAGAGAAACCCTATAATTAATCACTAAAGGAACATGCAAGAGATATAGAACAAAAGAAGACATAATTATATAAGAATCTTATAGCTAGCATGCGAAGCACAAACTAAGAATCCACAGGATAGAAAGACAACATGCTGAGATTGAAAACAGGAGAAACATATATGAAAGCACAGAAACAAAGACAATATGACTAACACAGGATCTCAAAACAGAAGAAATGATCATGATGATAAACAAGCAACAGACATTAACTAAAACATAGAAGGAGAGGAAATACCTAACATGAGAACATAAACAGAAAAGTCTTAGGCTAACATGTGAAACGACTAATCATAATAGCAGGGTCAACAATTAACATAATCAAACAGCAAACAACTCATGAATGCGAACTTAAAAATCAGAAAGGACAAGAAAACATGCTAAACACAGAAATCATAGAAGTCAGGATCAAAAACATGCAAGAAAATACAAGCATCCTAATAAGCTAAAAAGAACTAAAGGGTGGGGGACTTAGCTTGCGGGGCCGGTCCCCCGAGCTTCCTATCCCCTTTTTCTTTTCTTTTCTTTAATCCAAGACCCTCCCAGACCTTCAGGCCTCCTTCTTGTTTTCTTTTTTTTTCTTTATTCATTTCCAGATTCTTTTTTCTCTTTTTCCTTTTCTGTTTCTTCTTTCAAGGCTTAAAGGCGAAGCCTTTTGAGGTTTGAGTTACAGGGGGTGTTTTAGGAGGTGTAAAAGATGAGGTCTTGATCGGGGTTTGAACTTGGGGTCGCCGGAGTTAGGGTTCCGACGACCTTTCTCGGGATATTCGAAGCGTTCAAGGGACATTCGAGGGTGGAGGCTAGTATGGTTGGGTAGATCTCATGAAAAGGCGTCGAATGGTATTGGTTTCAGGTTGGTTCTCATACTTTGGTGGTCACCGGTGTAACTCCGGTGACCGGGGTTTTGAAGAACGGTGTGTTTTTCTGGGGTTTTTGGGTGTGTTATGGCATGAAGATGAAGGAGAAGAATATGGGAGAGGTTAGAAAGGCCGGCGACCACCGTGGAAGGTGGTGGCCGCCATGGCCGCCTAGGGCTTCTGTGATGAAGACGAGAGAGAGAAGAGAGGGGTCAAGGGGCGGCTAGGGTTTTGAATTGGCAAAAATGATAACCATTCTCGGACATAAGCCTTATATAGGCCATATGTCCGAGATAATCTTGATCGTCCATTGAAGAGAGATCAACGGTCCTGGTTGAGCGTTACTTAAACGCTGCCGTTTTGCTTCTAATGAGACTAAGGTCTCACACCTTTGGATCAAATCACATGAACGGCTGAGATTAAATCTCAGCAATTAATTAAACCAAATAATTCCCTTAATATTCTCGGCCGTTAGATGCACAAAAACGAACGGCCCTGATCAACACGATTAAAAGCCAGGCGGGCCAGGTGACTGGGCTTGGCATATTGGGCTTCTTAGTTAGCCCAATTCTTTATACCTGTATATATATATCTATTTTTTTGTATTTTCTGGTTTTAATGAATTTTATGCACTTTCTTTTATATTTTTTTTTCTTTTCTTTTTTATGAAAAATTATAAATCCTAATCTACTAATTACTCTAATTTTCTAATATTTTTTGCAATTTTTCTGCTATTTTTTCCTTTATTTTCTCCTATTTAAGCTATTTTGCTAATTTTTCTAATTAACTAACTAACAAACTAATTACTACTATTTTTTTGATTTTTTCTAATTTTTACTTATTCAAACACACAAAAAATATAACCAATTTCAAACAAAGCAATTAATTGCACTCAAAAAAAAAATATATTTATTTTAATTTTGGAATTATTTGCCTGGTGCAAAAATCACGTGCTCACAGCTGCCCCTCTTTGCTCGGGAACACGAAGAGTTTCAGTGCAAAGATAAGTGAGCAGTAATGAGAGATTTTTGCACATCGGAATATTCCGTGAAAGCATTTTTTGAAAACCTTTTGACCGCACCCTGCTTTAGAGGTTGCCTACATATCCTGGGCTAAACAGGAATCAGGTCAGTGTAGTTCGGGATGGTCTGGTAGTTTAAAAACTATCAGACTCACTGTTGCATTGACACTGTTGAGACCTGCTGACTTACTCCTTATTACACCGGGGGGGAATGTAAAATGAAGAAGCTATTCTAAGCTAAGATCCTACAATTACAATTGTTCCTAATCTAGCTTTTGCTCTTCTTCCCTTTCCGGTGATGCAGAATCTTCCTTTTTTGTTGATTTTCTTGTTTTCTTGATAACTCTCTTTTTTGTTGATTTTCTTGTTTTCTCGATGACTCTCTTTTTTTTTGTTGATTTTCTTGTTTTTCTTGATCCCGAGCTGAACCTGCTCAAAACAAAACAACAAACTACCTCTTTTTTTTCTTTTTCTGCCCCAGTGTGGGCTTTTAAATATATAAACCATGATGATGCAGAAAATATTCCCGTATTTGAAGGTGGGCGCCTAACAGAAATTTAAACGTGCAATGCGAATGCAGAAAATATTCCCGAATTTGAAGGTGGGCGCCTAACAGAAATTTAAACGTGCAATGCGATGCAGAAAATATTCCCGTATTTGAAGGTGGGCGCCTAACAGAATTGAAACGTGCAATGCAAATGCAGAAAATATTCCCGAATTTGAAGGTGGGCGCCTAACAGAAATTAAACGTGCAATGCAAATGCAGAAAGTATTCCCGAATTTGAAGGTGGGCGCCTAACGGAATTGAAACGTGCAATGCAAATGCAGAAAGTATTCCCGAATTTGAAGGTGGGCGCCTAACAGAAATTAAACGTGCAATGCGATGCAAAAAATATTCCCGAATTTGAAGGTGGGCGCCTAACAGAAATTTAAACGTGCAATGCGAATGCAGAAAATATTCCCGAATTTGAAGGTGGGCGCCTAACAGAATTGAAACGTGCAATGCGATGCAGAAAATATTCCCGAATTTGAAGGTGGGCGCCTAACAGAAATTAAACGTGCAATGCAAATGCAGAAATTATTCCCGAATTTGAAGGTGGGCGCCTAACAGAAATTTAAACGTGCAATGCGATGCAGAAAATATTCCCGAATTTGAAGGTGGGCGCCTAACAGAATTAAACGTGCAATGCGATGCAGAAAATATTCCCGAATTTGAAGGTGGGCGCCTAACAGAAATTAAACGTGCAATGCAAATGCAGAAAGTATTCCCGAATTTGAAGGTGGGCGCCTAACGGAATTGAAACGTGCAATGCAAATGCAGAAAGTATTCCCGAATTTGAAGGTGGGCGCCTAACAGAAATTAAACGTGCAATGCGATGCAGAAAATATTCCCGAATTTGAAGGTGGGCGCCTAACAGAAATTAAACGTGCAATGCAAATGCAGAAAGTATTCCCGAATTTGAAGGTGGGCGCCTAACGGAATTGAAACGTGCAATGCAAATGCAGAAAGTATTCCCGAATTTGAAGGTGGGCGCCTAACAGAAATTAAACGTGCAATGCGATGCAGAAAATATTCCCGAATTTGAAGGTGGGCGCCTAACAGAAATTTAAACATGCAATGCAGAAAATATTCCCTCAGCCTGAGGACCGGGGAGTGAATTTTAAAAGATGTTACCTCCTCTTTTTGGTATTTTCTTTTTTACCAACTGGTCTTTTGCCTGTGGATTTCTCCACTTATTCGGCAAACTCTCTTTTTTTGGTATTTTAAATTTTCCACATTGGTCACATTCACTTTAAAGTGATTAGTGACAATTTGTTCCTGCATGAAACAAAATTTATTAGATATAAACTGCTGGCAACTGGCATCTGCCGTCCCCACTTCTTGTTGCTTCCTTTGTTTTTGCTTTTTCATGTTGCATGGCTTCGACTTCTTGTCCCTTGCAGCCTCTTTTTTTTTTTTGTATTTTCTCATTTTTCCATTTTTGTTTTGTTTTCTTTTTCCTTGGCCATGTCTGCCAAGCTTCTTTATTCCTTTCCCCAATCTTCCATTCTTTCCGATCCAGTGCTATTTCAACTTCCGTTATCAGGAGCTGGTAGTTAGCTCTCAAAAGGGTAAACAATGAAATGCAGAAAAAATGAAAGAAAGGTAGGGGTATTTTGGAGAGATGACAGAACTTATCTGGGTATTTGCTGGCTAATTCCGCTGACCATGCAATGTATTTAAACTCTGACCCAGTTCGTTCCAATCATTATTCTGACTCTGAATTGCCTTTGACCCAAAACCGATACTCTTTTTTGTTGCCTTTTCTCTTTTCCGATGATCGCCTTACGGTGCCTCGAAAGGTTTTCACCAATAAGACTCTCTCATTTATTCTCTCAACCTCACAATCATCTCACAGTGCCGATTAAGGTTTTCACCGATGAGACTCTCTCATTTTATTTCTCTCAACCTCACAATCGTCTCACAGTGCCGGCTAAGGTTTTCACTGATGAGACTCTCTCATTTATTTCTATTTTTTTTTCCATTTGTCTTTTTTGTATTTTGTTTTCTGTTCCACGGGTATTGTCCGATACTTCGCTCCTCCTTCGTTGTATTCGTTGTCATTTCAGAATCGATCAGAAGGTCTTTCTTTGGACTGTAACGTGGCCTTTGGACGGGTTAAGAAAGAAAGATATAAAGGCTCAAAATTTCAACGAGGGTTAAACATATTTACAACTCTCGGAATTATTAAACATAACTTCTGCCCCAGTTTCAATATGTGGGGAATTTTTGGATTTTTTCTTTATTGTGACTGAACCTCAGAGAGGCTGCCTACGTACCCTTTCGGGATCAAGTCAGACGTAGTTCATCCAACTTTATAAGTTAGATGGATTTCTTTTTGACTTTTTCCCGATTTTTGTCTTTTTCTTTTTCTTCTTTTTTTTTCTCTTGTTTTTTATTTTTGTCTTTTTCTTTTTCTTTTTTTTTCATTTTTTTTTTCAATTTTTCTTTTCATTTTTCCATCATTTCATTTTCATTCTGGCAATTGAGAACTTATTGCATTAGAGTGATTTCGAGAGAGGGATATGAAAGAATTCATTCATTAAGGCTCAAAGGGGTTAACAATGGATAAAGTGTTTGGATAGAGAATAAAATGCCTTCGTCATTTCAATTCCAAAATCACAACAAAATACAAAACATACAATTGAAAAGGAATCATACATAGTATCTTTTGACTGCATCTGAGTTGATAGCAGTCTCTACGCACTTTCCTTCAACATCAGTTAAGTATAATGCTCCATTAGACAACACCCGTGATACCACAAATGGTCCCTGCCAATTCGGTGCAAACTTGCCCTTTGCCTCTGCCCAATGTGGTAAGATACGCCTCAATACCAGTTGTCCGACTTCAAACGTTCGAGGTCGTACCTTCTTATTATATGCTCTGGCCATTCTCCGCTGATACAACTGTCCATGGCAGACTGCGGCCAATCTCTTCTCATCAATCAAATTCAACTGTTCTAACCGGGCCTTTACCCATTCATCGTCATCTATCTCGGATTCGGCTATAATTCGCAATGACGGTATTTCTATTTCTGCGGGTATAACGGCCTCTGTTCCATACACCAGAGTATAAGGTGTGGTTCCGATAGAAGTACGTACCGTCGTGCGGTAACCCGTGAGAGCAAAGGGTAACTTTTCATGCCACTGCCCTGGATCCCTCCACCATTTTCCGGAGAATCTTCTTGATGTTTTTATTTGCCGCCTCTACTGCACCATTCGCCTTTGGCCTGTAGGGTGTGGAATTACGGTGCGTGATCTTAAACCTTTCACAAACTTCTGCCATGAGATGACTGTTTAAATTGGCTCCATTGTCTGTGATAATCACTTTGGGGATTCCAAATCGGCATATGATATTCTCGTGCACAAAATCCACCACCGCTTTCTTCGTCACCGCCTTGAATGTCTTAGCTTCGACCCACTTGGTGAAATAATCAATTGCAACCAGGATAAACCTGTGCCCATTAGAAGCGGCTGGATCTATTGGGCCGATGACGTCCATGCCCCAAGCAACAAAGGGCCATAGTGCTGACATTGTGTGCAACTCATAAGGCGGAGAATGGATCAGATCCCCATGTACCTGGCATTGATGGCATTTCTTTACATACCTGATACAATCACGCTCCATCGTGAGCCAGTAGTACCCTGCTCTCAAGATCTTCTTTGCTAACACATATCCGCTCATGTGGGGTCCGCATACTCCAGCATGTACCTCAATCATAATTTCATCTGCTTGTTGTGCGTCCACACATCTCAATAAGCCCAGATCTGGTGTTCTTTTGTATACCACTCCTCCACTGAAGAAAAATCCATTGGCTAGACGCCTGATGGCTCTCTTTTGGTCTCCCGTGGCTTGCTCCGGGTATTTGCCAGCTTTCAAGTATTCTCTAATATCATGATACCACGGCTTTCCGTCCGACTCTTCTTCCACAACGAAGCAATAAGCATTCTGATCTCGGACTTGGAGCTGGAGCGGATCTATGTATGTCTTGTCCGGATGATGCAACATAGAGGACAATGTGGCCAAAGCATCTGCAATTTCATTGTGCATTCTCGGGATGTGCTTGAACTCTATAGACTGGAATCTTTGGGACAACTCGTGCAAACAATACCGATATGGTATCAATTTCAAATCTCGTGTCTCCCATTCCCCTTGGATTTGGTGTACCAAGAGATCCGAGTCACCCATGACCAAAATCTCTTGAATACCCATGTCAATCGCCATCCTTAATCCCAAGATGCACGCCTCATATTCGGCCATATTGTTGGTACAGAAAAATCGAAGCTGAGCTGTGACGGGATAATGTTGTCCCGTACTTGAAATGAGTACTGCTCCGATACCAACGCCCTTGCTGTTGACAGCTCCATCAAAGTACATTTTCCATCCTGATCTCTCCTCTTGCTCCGTCTCCTCGACAAGCATTGCCCCTTCATCCGGAAAGTATGTTTTCGGTGGTTCATATTCATCATCCACCGGATTCTCGGCTAAGTGGTCCGCAATAGCTTGTGCCTTCATTGCCGTACGAGTTACATAGACAATGTCAAATTATGTGAGCAGAATCTACCATTTGGCCAGTCTTCCCGTAGGCATAGGCTTCTGAAATATGTACTTGAGAGGATCCAACCGTGATATCAAGTACGTAGTGTATGCTGACAAATAATGCTTTAGCTTCTGAGCCACCCAAATCAATGCACAACAAGTTCTCTCCAGTTGGGTATACTTCACCTCGTAAGATGTAAACTTTTTGCTGAGGTAGTAGATAGCTTGTTCTTTCCTGCCTGTTTCATCATGTTGACCCAGTACACAACCGAAAGAATTATCTAGCACCGTCAAATACAAAATCAGAGGACGCCCTGGTTCTGGAGGAACTAACACCGGAGGATTAGCCAAATATTCTTTGATCTTGTCAAAGGCTTCCTGACACTCGTCGGTCCACTTCACTGCTGCATCTTTCTTCAACAACTTGAAGATCGGCTCGCATGTTGATGTCAATTGAGCAATGAACCGACTAATGTAATTCAACCTTCCTAATAAGCTCATGACCTCTTTCTTGTTCTTTGGCGGAGGCAGACTTTGAATAGCCTTGATCTTTGATGGATCCAATTCAATACCTCGCCGGCTCACAATAAACCCCAGTAGTTTCCCTGAAGGTACTCCAAAAGCACACTTCGCAGGATTGAGCTTCAGATTGTACCTCCGGAGTCTTTGGAAAAACTTCCTCAAATCTTTCACGTGATCAGGTTGTTTTCTGGACTTTATGATGACATCGTCCACATATACCTCAATTTCTCTGTGCATCATATCATGAAACATAGTGGTCATTGCCCTCATGTAAGTTGCCCCGGCATTCTTTAATCCAAACGGCATTACTCTGTAACAGTACGTTCCCCAAGGTGTAATGAAGGCAGTTTTCTCGGCATCTTCTTCGTCCATCAGGATCTGGTGATAACCTGCGTAACAATCCACAAACGAACCGATTTCATGCTTGGCGCAATTATCGATCAATATGTGAATGTTTGGCAATGGGAAGTCATCTTTTGGACTGGCTTTGTTGAGGTCTCTATAGTCTACACACACTCTGGTTTTGCCATCTTTCTTTGGGACCGGCACAACATTTGCCAACCAGGTGGGGTATTTGGTAACTCTTATGACCTTTGCCTCGAACTGCTTATTCACCTCTTCTTTTATCTTCACGCTAATGTCCGTTTTGAATTTTCTCAGCTTTTGTTTTACTGGCCGGCATTCCGAGTAGATAGGCAACTTGTGTACCACTAGATCTGTGCTAAGCCCGGGCATGTCATCATAGGACCAGGCAAAGATGTCCTTAAATTCATGTAACAACCTTATCAATTCATCCATGAGGGGTGCCTCCAAATGCACACTAATCTTTGTTTCTCGGACATCATCTTCGCTCCCCAAATTTACAGATTCCGTATCACTTAGATTCGGTTTGGATTTTTCCTCGTATTGTTTCATGTCCTTACTTATTTCCTCCAGGGCTTCCTCATCCTCACATTCTATTTCACTCTCTTCCTCGATTTCCTGTATAGTAACATGATTGTCGGAACTGGGTCCAGAATCCTTCACGCATGACATGGCATTGGAATCAACACATGCAAAACTGTACAAAAGAAAAAAAAATAAGGAAAAATAAGGCAAAAGGAAAGAAAAAGGAAAAACTGCATTTCATTAATAAAAGAAACGAACGATGTTCGGGATACATGGTGATTTTTCATGAGGGGAATGGGGAAATCATAAAATAACAACTTTCGGGGAGACAATGATAAAATTTTGAGCTAACTACCAAGACTCCTTCGGATAAGGAAAGGAGTAGCTTCCCAATTGTTCAATGTGACTCTGGGCCCCACAAATTGCACGTCCATGTTGCTCGTGCCTTCCCCTGCTTCAATCGTATTCACATCCCAGAACAATTTCTTGAAACCAAGCATTTCTTCATCAAGTTGGGTCTCAATGCACTTTGCTGCAGCAGATGGTTGATATTTTGTACCAGGCCCGATAAAGATGTCGGATAATTTGGGTATGGGTTTGGGCAAGGTCCAGTTTCTCTTGGCTTTAGAGGCTCTTTGGATATCGGCAAAGGTGGGTTTGAACCCTAAGCCGAATGTACCTTTATTCTCCGGAAGCTGAACTGGTTGAGTGACTCCCTGCAGTGCTTTGCCTAATCCCCTCCCCGGTGTAAATCCGTTTTTCAGCATTTCTCTGGCCACCATTATAGCAGTTGGTGCCAACATCGGGGTTGATAGTTTTTCTCCTTCAGCAACTTTGTTCACTTCTACAGCATCCGTCACTTGGTAAATCCAAGGACCCCGATCCCCATCAGTACCATCAAAAGGTGCAACAACATTACAAGCATTTTCCTCTCCGTGTACAACAATCTCTTGCTGCTCCCATTCAAACTTGACCATCTGGTGTAGAGAAGATGGTACCGCTTTGGCCGCATGAATCCAGGGTCGACCCAACAGTAAGTTATATGATACGGCAATATCAAGCACCATGAACTCCATCGTAAAATCAACGGGACCGATGGTCACTTCCAAAATAATATCTCCCAGCGTGTTCTTACCTCCGCCGTCAAACCCTCTCACATTGATACTGTTTCTCCGGATTCTATCCGGGCTAATGTTCAGTTTCTCTAGAGTTGACAGCGGGCAGATGTTCGCGCTCGATCCATTGTCAATCAATACCCTGGTCACGACTGACTCTTCACTCTTCATTGTGAGGTATAATGCTTTGTTGTGTTCAGTTCCTTCCACCGGCAGCTCCCTATCAGAGAAGGTAATCCTATTGGACTCGAAAATTTTGCTGGTAATCTTCTCCAAATGACACACTGAAATCTTCTCCGGAACATGAGCCTCATTTAAAATCTTCATAAGAGCCTTCCGGTGCTCCTCCGAATGTATCAACAAAGATAACAAAGAAATCTGGGCCGGGGTCTTTCTTAACTGCTCGACCACTGAGTACTCTTGTGACTTCATTTTCTTAAGAAATTCCTCTGCTTCCTCTTCCGTCACTGGCTTTTTCAATTGACTTTCTTTCACCGCTTTCATCTTTCTCAGTTCCTCCGGAGCGAAACACCTTCCAGATCGAGTAAGTCCATGCGTTTCATTAACTTCACCAGAAATCTCTTTTCCCTTGTAAACTACTGTTACCTTGTTATAGTTCCAAGGCACAATCTTTGTATTCACCACTGGCATTTGCACTACTGGTTTTATGATCACTGGCTCTGCACTTGCACCCTTCACAGTCACAGTTGTCTTTGCACCCTGGCACTACCACTTTTAGACTTCCCATCACTACTGGCTTTGGTTTCTCAACAATTGCTTCCTCTTTCACAATTTCTTTCTCTAACTTGTCACTCGACTTTATCATCATGACGGCCTGAGATGGTTTTTGATTGCCATCACCCTGCACCAGTTCTATCATGTGCGCTTCGTGGTGATTCGGCAATGGGTTCTGGGTAATGTTTGGGGCCTCGGGTGCTTGCACTTCAATTTTCCTTTCATCGATAAGATCTTGAATGGCATTCTTTAATTGCCAGCATTTCTCAGTATCGTGGCCCAACGTTCCTGAACAATATTCACATTTGACAGAAGAATCAAGATTTTTCGGGGGAGGGTTCGGATTTTTTGGTGCGATTGGTCTCACCATCCCCAATTCTTTCAACCTGTGGAAAAGACTGGTATATGACTCTCCGAGAGGAGTGAATGTTCTTCTTGCTTTGTTTCTCCAATCAGCATCTGGCCTGGGTCTATTCTGGTTTCGGTAAGGTTTAGGGGTTGGGTATGTGTTTTGGGTAAGGTACACATTGTGTGGAGCTTGAGCTCTCCACACGTGGGGTGGTGGTGGTGGATAAGCTTGGGTTTGAGGGTGATGGTAATGTGGTACAGTCGGTGGGTATGGTGGTGGTGGTGGGTTGTATGGGCTTGGTGCATTGTAGGGATTTGGCGGGTAAGATGGTGGTGGTGGATTATATGGGGTTGACGGGCTTGGTGGGTGTTGGCGGTAAGGTCTGGGTGGGTTATAATGTGGGTTGCGACTCCAGGGCCTGCTTTCAACGGTTGCCACTTCTTCTTTCTTCTTCTTTCCCATCACTCCTCCGCTTCCACTCTGTATAGCTTGATTGGTGGCTTTGATAGCCGAGAAACTCATAATTTTGTTTGTCTTCAAACCCTCTTCTACAAAACTTCCCATTTTCACAACTTCGTTGAAACTTTTCCCAATTGCTGACACTAGATGGCCGTAGTATGTTGGATCCAAAGCTTGCAGAAAACAATCCACCATCTCTCCTTCTTTCATCGGTGGATCCACTCTAGCGGCTTGTTCCCTCCATCTAAAACCGTATTCTCTAAAGCTCTCTCCTGGCTTTTTCTCCAGCTTGGTAAGGGATAACCTGTCGGGTATGATCTCCAGGTTGTACTGAAAATGACTAGCGAAAGCTTGTGCTAAATCATCCCAAACGAACCATCTTGTATGGTCCTGTCGGGTATACCATTCCAGCGCTGATCCACTCAAACTTTGGCTAAAGTACGCCATCAACAATTCATCTCTACCTCCCGCGCCTCTCATCTTGCTACAATATCCTCTTAGATGAGCTACCGGATCCCCGTGTCCGTTGTACATGTCGAACTTGGGCAACTTAAATCCTGCAGGAAGCTGCACCTCGGGGAACAAACACAGGTCTTTGTAGGCTACACTTACTTGCCCTCCCAGCCCTTGCATATTGCGGAAAGCGTTCTCAAGACTCTTCACCTTTCAAGCCATCTCCTCCTGCCCGGCACTAGCTTCTATCATGGGAGCGTGAGACTCGTGTTGTCTGAAGGTAGGCTCCGGGGGGTAGTAGTGAGAATCCTGAATATGAAACATTGGTTCGCTAGAGGATTTGTGGATAACAGCGGGCGGAGGTGCCACATATACAGGAGCAACTTGTGGAACCTGAGGTGGTGTTTGCTTGGCTGGAGGTGGTGGCATTTGGGAGGTGGAAGCATAGTAGTGAGGGTAATCGGGGTAGGTGGATGATGAGTTCAGTGTTGGTGGCTCGGGGTTAGGATTGGCTGGAGGGACATATGCAGGGTTAGCAGGGTAGGCTGGTAGTGGTTGACCTCTCGACCAGGCCTGGTACATTTCAGCCATCTGTTGTCTTAACTTGTACATTTCTTCTTTCATCCCGGCCACATCCACGATCTCTTCTTCGTGAGCAGGGTCTACAATGGTTGCCTCGATCTCCTGGGATACAGCCTTTGTCATCTTTTTGGATCTGGTGTTGTATGAGTGGGTAGCCAGTATGCCAGTTGCCTAGAAAATCTGGACTCACAAATATCAACACTTGTTAGTTGTTAGCGCATGAATAAGATGTAACGAAAACAAACACATTCGCTTGAGTCGTTATGCATCATCCCGGCTGCTGCTCACTTCAATCATCATTTTTCTTTTCCCGCTCTTTTGTTTTCTTTCTTTCTTTTCTTTTTTTTTTCTTTTTTTTTTTTTTTGCTTTTTCTCTTTTCTCTCTTTTTTCTTTTTCTTGCTTTTTCTTTTTCTTTTTCTTGTCGTTTTCATAATTACGCTCCTATTTATTTGCCTAGCGGATACAAAAGAAATGCCATAAAGTAAAAGAATTGGTAACAACACTTTGTTTTCTCATTGATAATTCAAAACCTTGATTACAAAGTGATGTTTAAGAAAAGGAAAAATAAAAGATGATGCATGACCTAAGAGTACATTAATGCACCTAGTGCCCGCGAGGCATCGTTCGGCCTTGCCGCGGGCCTATATGCTAAACCCCTTTGAAGCCTGTCCGGGTCGGTCATGACTTGTTGTACAAAAAACTTCACTGCAGATACGAAAGTCCTCCGAGTCATATCTTCACAAAGCTGGGTCTTCCGAGTGATGTACTGGGCGATGCGAACAATCTTTTCTCTGATGACCCCTTTTTCTTGCAATAACCTGCTTATTTGTTGATTGCGAGCGTCCAAGACCTGTTGGTTGTCCTTTTGCACCTGTTATAGCTCCAATTTTAATCTAGCCATGGTCGTGTAGCAATATTCTCTTTCTTCCTCAAGATCTTTGATAATCTTGTTGCTCTTGGCCGTGGCTGAGATTATTTTCTTTCTAAGCTGGACTACTTCAGCATCATGCTTGTCTTGCAGTTGTTGAACCAATTTGGCTCTCTTTTCAACATCTTTATCCATTTGCTTCCGAGCCATGACTAACTCTTTCTCCGTTTTATCCAAATCGAAGCTATAGTCATTCACCTTTCGCCGGAGAATCTCAATTAACTTTTCATCCCGGGCCGAGCGAACTGGGGTCTCGGATGCAATTTTCATTTGAGCCATTTGAGCTTTCAACATCTCATTCTCTTTCTTCAACTGCTTCTTCTCCCCTTCATCGGATGCAGCTTGTAAGCCGCTTTCGAAATGAAGATTTCTCAGTTTATCTTCCAACAGACTGATTTTTGCCTTATATTCCTTTTCCTTGGATGCCCATTTCAGATTTTCCTCGGATTGTTCTATCAGGTCTTGCAAGTGAGGTCTCTTTGAAAGACGTTCGTGTTCAACCCCTCGTCGGTACCAGGTGGAGTATCCAGGTGATATCTCCCCTCTTGCTCTATTCGGCACACAAGTATCAATCTTCGGATTTTGGCATTCATTCCATATTTGCCGGATTCTTGCTTCCGGGAATTGCCCGTCTGGACCAATCTCCACGGCCTGCACACTGAGGTCCCCATCCCTCGGAATAATCTGACACCGCCCTAACTGTCGCAAGGCTCTGTATGGGGCATAGGGTTGTATACTCTTCAAACCCATGATCAAAAACGGCGATCCCTCCGTTGGCATGTATATCACCTCGTCAAGAGGCAACCAATCATACGCCCAATCGATTTGACCGTCAGTTAGTGATCGAAGATACACAATCCAGCCTTGGACTCCCTCGGGCAACTTTTCTTCTTTTGTCCTTGCATTGAACTCTTCCAAACATGTCCGATCGGCCGAACCATAGCTCGAGAAGGAAGGGTGGTGGCACAAATGCTCAATTAGCCAAATTTGCAAGATCAAGTTACACCCTTCGAAGAAAGTAGCCCCCGCTTTGCACGCAGTCAGAGCTCGATAGATATCCGCAACAATCATTGGGGCCAAGGTACAGTTTTCTTGTACTATCGGTGTGGTAGCTACCCCGGCGACTTTTATATTGATATGGCCATCTTTCCTCAGGAATACAACAACTCCAAGAAATGCCACCAAAAATGCGAACCTCCGGTGTTCTTCCCATTTCGCCCGGTTGGACTTACAGCATAATTTGTTGGTTGGGTCGTTGAAACCCCCAACGTGTCCAAACCTGTTGTAGATGAAGCCTAAAGAACAAAATCCTTCGGCCAGATCTTCATTATGAACATTCCGAGCGATTTTCAAAGAGTCGAGGAAACGATGTACTGTCACCATCCTCGGAGATACCGGGTATTTTCCTTTCAGCGGAACCTCGGTCTTCCCAATGTAAAAGGCAATCTCTTCTAAAGTAGGGGTAAGCTCAAAATCTGGGAAATGAAATACGTTGTGTGCCGAATCCCAAAACGAAACCAACGCTCTAATCACATCACCCCGAGGAACTATCTCGAGTAACCCCGTAAGGCCCTTCAAGTACTTTTTGACCCAGTCTTGACCATCGGATCCCATGTCCTGCCACCATAATCTCAGCTCCGAAGGGATTTTATTTAGGGAAAATTGTTCATTCATCATCGTGCTCGTCCTGCACATTTATTAAGGTGATTTTATTTAGAAAAGGAAAAATCTTTTTTCGATGCAAGTTTTCAATTTTGAATGAAAGAAAAGGAAAATAACTTTTCGAAGTGGCCATTTTTGCAAAAACAGCCTTTCGTCGTCCTTTCGGAACATTCGGCCATTTCCAAAAATAGCAATCACCTCGATTATTTGAAAAGCAAATCTTTTTGGTCTTTTTCTAAAAGTGTGGTTGGACCCGTTTAAGGGTTGCCTACGTATCCCACCTAATGGCGAGAATCAAACCTGCGTAGTTCGGTCAGATTATTTGACCAATTATTTCAAAAAATGTTCCACCTATTTTTTCAAATTTTCAAATTTTCCGGATACTTATTTTCTACAAATCATTATTTTCCTCTCTCTTTTTTTTTTTCCTTTTCAACAATTTTCCAATCTCGGGATTTTTGCCGGTCCGCATAACGATCAAGGACAATAAAATGCAACACATAGCATGCTCGGTCTTTTCAATACCAGGTCACCTGTCCTAGACGGACCCAACCCCTGTGTTGAGTCCCCTAAGTCAGACATGATGCAAATAATCGTCCTAGACCTATGTTCAAAATCTTACGGTTTCATGGATTGCTAGACCGTGTACCCGAGCGGACAACTCGAATCGAGGAGGGGCTACGTACCGGTGACCCGCGGAGTCAATCGGCTTTGTAACTTATCCGGCCTCTATTTTCTTAATTTAGGGTGACTTTTAACAGAAAGGGGAGTCTCAACCAGTAAGCACATCCCCGGGGGAGAAGAGAGAAAGGTTTCCGGCACAATTTTATATATACAGTCCAGATAATATTAAAGCGATAAAGCACATAGCATGTTATTCAAATCACATAATAAAGTCAAACAAAAACGCAAACGGCAGTTCTAAGGAGCTCGAGTTCTTAAACCCTGAAATCGAAATTCAGGGTTGGTTCCCCAGCAGAGTCGCCAGAGCTGTCACACCTCCCTTTTTACTACCCCAAACATGCGTAAGGTGTATAAATACGCTTGTAGGGTATACCCCGACGCTCAATTACCCAAGATGGATAAAATAACGTAAGGGAAGGAGTTTTTCCAATTTAAGGACAACCGGTTCGGGATTTATTAGAGATTAATCAGAGTCGCCACTTGGGAATGACAATGGTGTCCCAAGTCACCGGTTAATCCCGAATCCGAGGAATTTTGACTCTTTAAAATGTCTGCGAAGCAGAGGTCCGGATAAGGAACTCTGTTAACCCGGGAGAAGGTGTTAGGCACTCCCGGATTCCGTGGTTTTAGCACGGTCGCTCCACTGTCGTTTTGACTTTTATTTGACTCAGTTATAGATTTTAACAACATAATGTGCTTTTGCGTTAAATATCATTTTTTAGGAATTTGCGGTATCGCGAAAACACGCCTCGAGTCATACCGCAACCAGTACGCCTATGACTTTCGGTGTATTTCAGCTTTACCGAGATTTGGATTTGAGTCGCACCAAGTGCACACTCGTTCATAGGAATATATTAAATCGTGCCTTAAAGTGATGTCTATCGGCTTTTAAGTCTTTTGGGAGAAGCTATGGAATTTGCTATTAGCTTTCCCGAATCTACTTTATTATCTTATTATTAAATAGGGGGCCCCGGTGTTATTCGGGCGAGGCTCGTCCCAATTTTCATTAAAAGATACTAATATCTAACTATGTTTTCTATATTTGTTTTTTCCTTAATCGTATGCTATTGCTATAATGGTTCCGGGCCCGTGTAATTTATTGTTATTGGGCCTGGATCTATTTGTCTATTTATCCGGACCAGTCCAGACCTTAAAGGTCCAAGTTGTGTTAAGACTTTTTGTCTATGGACTGCTGTTCGGGCTCCCGTTGCATTGGGCCCAAAATAATCAAAAGTATTTAATCAAAAGGAAAACAGAGTACACATTTGTGATCAATAGGAAAACGAATTTTATTTATTAACTATCATAAGAAAGATCATGGTACACAATGTCAGCTCTAAGTAATCTATGCATGAAAATTAACAACCTTGATTTTTAACAATACCAGTGAACTAATTAATTTCTAAATGAGACCAGACAGTTGATTAGTCACTTATCCGAGCTAAGTACAGGCTGGCTATTAAGAAGAGTGACTTATAGCTATGTTATTATCCCCCTTAAACCTTTTTGCTACCTAATGATTTCTTTTAACAATGAGAGACTTAACCTAAAATGCTTATCAACAGAGCTTAAGTCTTAATATCTAAATGACTTGAAAACTTGTATAATTGAAATCACCGCTTTCATCTTAGTTTTGCTCATCATGCAAATTACCAAACTAATTGCATTTGAAAATATTGCTCGATCTAGCATTTTTATTCTGTGTTGAGGCATTATCTAGGTGTCAATGGTTTATGAAATATTTTTATGAAGCCAGAATTGTTAATGATCCTAAGGTCATGATTCGTGCACTTATGTTTTAAATTTTTTCCTATTTAAACTAGGTGTGATGCATTACTACGACTATACTACTACTACATTACTTCTAATATCTAGCTATTACATTGTTTCTGTTTGTCTTTGTTCTTCAGCTACTACATTCTACTACAATAAACTATCTACAAACACAATTGAAATACGACTTCACGGCAGCATAGATTCAAATCCAAAGCTTCATTTTATTTCAATCTATCAGCATTACATCTTCGAGTGAAAGGAAAATGTACCTGAATTAAAGCCAATAAACCGATGAGTTCTAGGGATAGGCAAGTAAGTAATCGCAAGGAGTCAATCAAGGCAATGCAACAGTGATGGAATAGGCACAGCAACACAGCAACACAAAAGCACAACAACAATAACACGAGAATAACCCAGTAGATGATCGAGCAAAAGACTCAGAAAAACCAGATTAAGACCACAAGCTTTTACCCCCGAAATTTCCAGAAATATCTACTGTTAAATGGCTACTTCAATCTCTTCAGCTTTGTATTTAATAAACTCCAACTTAAGTGTATTTTTCAGATTGTTCTACAGTGGAATCCCCCTTTTTCAGCCCCTTTTTAGGGTGTATTTATAGCTAACCTTTTAGAGCTGAATACTTGGGGAGGAAGTAATGGGATTAATCCCACTTCCCCCCTCCTAAAATTGCCCATTCTACACTTTAGTCCCATTTTCAGTTACTAAAATCCTTCCAGCATGTGCTGGAAGGTTCTAAAGATTCTCTTTTATGGCCTTTTACTAGTATAACCTTAGGGGTTTGAGATTTTTACTGATTTCCCATTTTTAGGAGACCATTATACCCCTAAATCTCTGCCAAATTGCAGAAATCAGGAGCATAAATGTCCCTATTACCCTCCTAAGTTCTTACTAATTACTACTTTACCTTTTCAATACCCAATTATGCCCCTAAGAGCACTGCTGATTTACCAGCTATGCCTAGGGCAGATTCTATCTAGTTTTGAACCTATTTAACTAATAGCCAGCCCTGGCATTAGTATTTAAGGGCTGGCCATTTATTTTTAAGAACTATTTCAAATTTAGCCAATTTTAAGCTAATTCCAATCAATTAAGACCCATTTATTCCTAATTAAAGCTAATTGCAGGCATAGCCTGCTTTGTTATTATGCTTCACCTATTTAAAAGTTAGCCAGTCTCAAGTTGAGACTTAGCTTGGGCTATCAAAGCCACATACTGGACAGCTGGGCCCAAAACCTTTACGGGTTTGGCCACTTTGCTGTTCAGGGCTCAATATAGAGCCTGGGCTAGTCTGCATTTGCAAACATAGCCCTTTGCACAACCAACCACTGTTTTAAGGTGGACTGTGTGTTAGGGCTCACAGAATTGGTCAACCCTTTGCAAGGTTGACCATTCTTAGGCCAATTATTAAACCTATAGCCTAATTATGATCATTTTCATTTTTAGTCCTATTTCAAAACTAACCACTTATAGAACCTAGAACTAACAGCTATAACCAATCCATACAAGCCTTAGCAGTGTTTACACTTAACATGTAACTATTGCAAACTTAGCCATTTTAACATACAATTGCACATATAACCACATAAAGCCAAACAATGTTCATTGATTAATTAAAACTCAGAAAAGGGGTTTGATAGTGTTGAACTTCAACTAATCAACTCACATAACTTAAACTCATGTAGCAACATATCAATTAACATTAATCAGGCATAGTCACAATCATTTCATGCTAGATGGCATACTGGAAAATTAAACTTTCACAAAACAGTCAACAGATTCAACTGGTCATAAACCCAATGGACTTTAGCCACATAACATAAGCATGGTAATCAGAATTTACTTTCAAGCACCAACCTTAGCTCGATGTATATATGTGAAAAGTGAGGATGGGGAACAAGAAAGCCATGAAGAAGCAAAGAACAATATTCCTAATCCTAGCACAAATGCATGACAAATGAGATGAAGATGATGACAAGAATAGCATGGAGAAACAGTGACAAAGAAACAAGAAAAATCAGCCAGGATACTTTAAAGACAACTTAATGTAATGATGAGAAAAGAATGAGGTTAAACTACTATCCAAACTATGCATTCATGACAATGGGAGAAAGTTGGACTGTAAGAACTAAACAGACTATATATCTACCAGGTGAAGAAACAAAAGGAATTCAAAGTGACTCTTATGACTTAACATGATTGGTGGCAAACAATTGTAAAGATGGACAAGGTGAAAAAGAAGCCTGATTTTTCCATAGATCATTAAAGCGAAAGGCAACAAAAATGGCCACAGTAACTTGAACTTAAGATATAGATCAGTGACTCACAACTCAACAATTAAAGTAACAGGGGAAAGATGAAATCTTGAACTTATAGCAGAGAATCATCAAAACAGGACAATAAATAGATAGAAATCCCATTATTAACAGGCTCAAAAGAAACAAGCAGAGAAACCCTATAATTAATCACTAAAGGAACATGCAAGAGATATAGAACAAAAGAAGACATAATTATATAAGAATCTTATAGCTAACATGCGAAGCACAAACTAAGAATCCACAGGATAGAAAGACAACATGCTGAGATTGAAAACAGGAGAAACATATATGAAAGCACAGAAACAAAGACAATATGACTAACACGGGATCTCAAAACAGAAGAAATGATCATGATGATAAACAAGCAACAGACATTAACTAAAACACAGAAGGAGAGGAAATACCTAACATGAGAACATAAACAGAAAAGTCTTAGGCTAACATGTGAAACGACTAATCATAATAGCAGGGTCAACAATTAACATAATCAAACAGCAAACAACTCATGAATGCGAACTTAAAAATCAGAAAGGACAAGAAAACATGCTAAACACAGAAATCATAGAAGTCAGGATCAAAAACATGCAAGAAAATACAAGCATCCTAATAAGCTAAAAAGAACTAAAGGGTGGGGGACTTAGCTTGCGGGGCCGGTCCCCCGAGCTTCCTATCCCCTTTTTCTTTTCTTTTCTTTAATCCAAGACCCTCCCAGACCTTCAGGCCTCCTTCTTGTTTTCTTTTTTTTTTCTTTATTCATTTCCAGATTCTTTTTTCTCTTTTTCCTTTTCTGTTTCTTCTTTCAAGGCTTAAAGGCGAAGCCTTTTGAGGTTTGAGTTACAGGGGGTGTTTTAGGAGGTGTAAAAGATGAGGTCTTGATCGGGGTTTGAACTTGGGGTCGCCGGAGTTAGGGTTCCGACGACCTTTCTCGGGATATTCGAAGCGTTCAAGGGACATTCGAGGGTGGAGGCTAGTATGGTTGGGTAGATCTCATGAAAAGGCGTCGAATGGTATTGGTTTCAGGTTGGTTCTCATACTTTGGTGGTCACCGGTGTAACTCCGGTGACCGGGGTTTTGAAGAACGGTGTGTTTTTCTGGGGTTTTTGGGTGTGTTATGGCATGAAGATGAAGGAGAAGAATATGGGAGAGGTTAGAAAGGCCGGCGACCACCGTGGAAGGTGGTGGCCGCCATGGCCGCCTAGGGCTTCTGTGATGAAGACGAGAGAGAGAAGAGAGGGGTCAAGGGGCGGCTAGGGTTTTGAATTGGCAAAAATGATAACCATTCTCGGACATAAGCCTTATATAGGCCATATGTCCGAGATAATCTTGATCGTCCATTGAAGAGAGATCAACGGTCCTGGTTGAGCGTTACTTAAACGCTGCCGTTTTGCTTCTAATGAGACTAAGGTCTCACACCTTTGGATCAAATCACATGAACGGCTGAGATTAAATCTCAGCAATTAATTAAACCAAATAATTCCCTTAATATTCTCGGCCGTTAGATGCACAAAAACGAACGGCCCTGATCAACACGATTAAAAGCCAGGCGGGCCAGGTGACTGGGCTTGGCATATTGGGCTTCTCAGTTAGCCCAATTCTTTATACCTGTATATATATATCTATTTTTTTGTATTTTCTGGTTTTAATGAATTTTATGCACTTTCTTTTATATTCTTTTTTTCTTTTCTTTTTTATGAAAAATTATAAATCCTAATCTACTAATTACTCTAATTTTCTAATATTTTTTGCAATTTTTCTGCTATTTTTTCCTTTATTTTCTCCTATTTAAGCTATTTTGCTAATTTTTCTAATTAACTAACTAACAAACTAATTACTACTATTTTTTTGATTTTTTCTAATTTTTACTTATTCAAACACACAAAAAATATAACCAATTTCAAATAAAGCAATTAATTGCACTCAAAAAAAATATATATTTATTTTAATTTTGGAATTATTTGCCTGGTGCAAAAATCACGTGCTCACAGCTATCAATAGCATTTTCTTTCCCTGTTTCAAATCAAAGAAAATTTGTTAGTTCAAAACATTGTGAGCGGTTGTGCCGCTCCTGTGGGGTGGTTTTTTCCTTTTCTCCTTTTCCTCGCTCGGGGTTCCCAAAACATTGTTGGGGAATGATTTCATTTGCTGGAGATGATATTCCTGCTGGTGATGGGTTTTTCCATTTATCCCTTCCCCATTCTCAACTTGTTGGGGGTTATTTTGTTGAAGGTGGGATTTCCTTTCTTCCTTTACCACTCTGTGTTGTCCGACCACCTCGGAACTTGCTTGAAGATAACACTGCTGGTGGATTTTCATTTCCTCAAAATCGGTGTTTTACTCTTCTGAAGACTGTTGAGGATGACACTGGTTCGAAGACCATTTCCCTTAAGGCTTGTCTTCTTCCCCAAGTGGGTATTGACTTCCAGAAAATTTTCAAACTGAGAAGAAAATTTTCTGCCCCAGTTTGATAATCTTCTTTGCACCATACTTCTCTGCCGTCAATGGCATTTCCTTGCCTTGCATAATAATTGGAAAGTTGGTGGTAAGTTTTGAAGTCATTTCTCACTATGTTTTGACTAGACAGACTTTGACGGGGGAAGTTTTTGACAAAAAGAGAAAAATAAAAAGAAACAACAAATAGAAGACAGAGGAGAACCGACTCTCTAACAAGAAACGCTATAAAACTTATCAAACGCGGATACCAACTCTACTGGTCATGACATGCACATATGGCCTATCCTCCGTCGTTAATCGCCTTTCACGATTTATGTCTCGTGATTTCCATCTGATTATCACCTTTATTCGACTTGTAGTGCCCGACGGGTTTTCACTTTCAAGCTTCTCTCATTTTGATTTTCTCTCAGCTTTCGTCGCCTTATGGTGCCTGTGAAGGTTTTCACCGGTAAGAATCTCTCATTTGTATCACTTTTAGCTAGGGATTGGGGTGTCACTGCTAAGACTCTCTCGTGTTTCCTTTCTGCTGGGAATCAGAGTCTTTTCTGCTGAGAATCAGAGTGTTATACTCTGATAGGACTCTCTCACTCGCCTGACGTGGCATTTTTTGAAGACTGATCAGAAGGTCTTTCTGGACCGTAATGTGGGATTTGGACGGGGTTAGAAAGAAATGGTATTGAAGGCTCAAAACAAAATCAATTTTGGGTTCAAAATTTACAACCTTCGGACCTAAATTTATTTATAATCAACATAATTTTTCTTTGCCCCAGTTTTTACTTGGGGAATTTTTATTACTTTATTTACACTATGACCGAGCTGTGAAGCGCCTACGTATCCTCTTTGAGGAATCAGGTCAAACGTAGTTCCCAATTCCCTTTTCAAGTTTTTTTTTTTCATTTTTCTTTTTCTTTTTTTTTCTTTATTGTTTTCTTTTTTTCTTTTCTTTTTCTTTATCCCTTTCTTCTCTTGTCTTTCAACTTGTGTTTCTAGTCTTTGCAACTAACTCCGAAGGAGGGGTATGAAAGATTTTGAAATAAAGCTCAAAGGTTGACGATGGATAAAGTGTTTGGATAGCAGAACAAAATGCCTTCGTCATTTCAATTTTCAAAACATGCCAAGTTCAAACAACATATTCACGACATCTTCTGTTTGTGCCCTGATTGATAACCATATCGTCCATTCGCCTTTTATCTGTCATTTTAAAGTATTGCTGGATGACACTTTCATTTCAGTATCACGAGCGAACCCCGTCTTAGCATAGCCCATTTTCCTTTAAGGGTTTCTTCACGTTTTACCTGCCCCAGTCTCACATGATTCGGGCTCCAAATAATCTCAAATCATTTTTTTTTTAAATGACCTGATTATCTTCGAATTGCTTCATGATTAACCCTTAGTATTAGGCCAAAATTATGCTTGCATGTCATGTCACTAGAATCGGCGTTCGAACAGATGACAAATCTAAATACAGAAGAACTAAACAAAAGACGACCGGGTAATAAAAGACCGAAAGTTCCATTAAACGGAGAAAAGGTTCAAAAACAAGCAAAACCAAAAAATACAAACCGGAAACGAGACTTGATAAGACTAGGCAAACTGAAATGACCAAAAATGGAAAGATAAGAGGGTTTCACTACAAGACAAAATCTATGTCACAACACTAGAAACAACTCGGACAAAAGAAATGACAACAAAAACAAACCACCGAAAACTCCTCCCGATTACCAAGCATGACTTCTTATATACCAACTTCCGCCGATTAGTTTTGCTTTGGAATACAGATCGGGCTTCTTAATTTTCCCTTCCCTTGTGTATCAATTTGATCATATGGGTTTAAGGGTGAGCTGGCAATGGATTCTGATTAATGTTGGGCGCATCCGGTGTCTGAACCTCGATCTTATTGGTGTCAATAAGATTTTGTACTGCATGTTTCAGTTTCCGGCATTTCTCGGTATCATGTCCGGGAGCCCCTGAACAATACTCACAGCTTACTGAGCGATCCACATTTGGGGGTAGGGGATTTGGCAATCTTGTCTCAACAGGACTCAACAAACCTATCTGCTTCAATTTGTGGAACAGAGCAGTATAAGTTTCTCCCAACTCGGTGAATGTTCTTTGTGTCTTTTCCTTTCTGAAGGCATGATTCCCTCGGAAACCTGGTCCTGGAGGGTTATTGTAAGCCCTTGGTGGTGGATATGTGTTTCGGGGAGGGTGATTAGGGTGATTTGGGTAGTAGGGTTTGGCTTGGTAGTGAGGTGAAGGACCTTTTGACCTGGACCAAGTACCCTCCTCTACTGTTGCAACTTCTTCTTTTCTCTTCTTCCCGAATGCAACCCCTGTGCCATTCTGAATAGCTTGAGTTGTTGCTTTTAACAGGGAATAGCTCAATATCTTATTGGACTTAAGTCCCTCTTCTATCATTCCGCCCATTTTGACCACCTCATTGAAAGATTTACCAACCGATGTCACCAGGTGACTAAAGTAGGTTGGCTCCAGTGTCTGCAAGAAGTAGTCTACCATTTCGTTCTCTCTCATCGGGGGATCCACCCTTGCTGCTTGTTCCCTCCAGCGGAACCCAGATTCTCTGAAGCTTTCAGCGGGTTTCTTCTCTAGCTTGAGCAATGATAAGCGATCGGGGATTATTTCAAGATTATATTGAAACTGGCCGATGAATGCTTGGGCCAGGTCATCCCATGTAAACCATCTGCTGGGATCCTGCCTGGTGTACCATTCTAATGCAGACCCTCCCAAACTCTGACCGAAGTAAGCTATCAGAATTTCATCTCGCCCTCCGGCTCCTCGCATTTTGCTACAAAAACCTCGAAGATGGGCTACCGGGTCACCATGCCCCTCGTATAGGTCAAACTTGGGCAATTTGAACCCAACGGGCAACTGGACGTCTGGAAATGGGCACAGATCTTTGTAAGCAACGCTGACTTGGTTGCCTAAACCATGCATATTCCTGAAGGATTGCTCCAGGCTTTTGACTTTCCGAATAACTTCCTCATGCTCCAAACTTTTGAAGTGCTTTTCCGGTTCTGCCGGGTTATCCCAGTGAGGGGTGTGTGAATGCGGTTCGGGAGCCTTAAAGGTAGGCTCAGGATCATAACAATGATTGTCATGTATTTGAAAAAACGGTTCAACGGACGACTTCTGTAAAGTAGCAGGTGGAGGTGCCACGAAGACAGGGGTGACCGGAGGAGGAGTATTTTGTCTAGCTGGTGGAACCTGGGATGTATAAGGGTTTTCCCCTTGATAATATGGATAGATTGGTGCACTTGTCGAGGGATCAATAGGCGGACGCTCTGGAACTGGTGTAAGAGTAGAAAGGTTTGGTGGTGACTGTCCCCTAGCCCAGGCTAGGTGCATCTCTGTTATTTGCTGTCTCAACCGATCCACCTCATCTTTCATTATCTGTATCTCCGTTTTCTCTCCATCGAGACTTTTGCCGGAACTAGACATGCTTGCTAGAATTGGCCCTTTTGATCTAGTATGGTAATGGTGATTGGCCAGAATATTCTGTCAAGCCAACCGCTAAACTTTCTGGAAATGCAACAAACTTGTAAGCTCACAGAGTTTAACGGATATGTTATCGCACGTTGGATGCAATGCACCTAGTCAGTTAACCATATATGTATTCACTGCATGCATCATTCCAGCTTTTCTTTTTCCATTATCCTTGAAAACCTCTCTCGTTATTAACTTCCATTTATTTTTATTTATTTATTTTTTTTTTTTTTATATATATATACATATACAGTTGTGGTCGAATCTTATAGAGATTGCCTACGTATCATGACCCCGCATGAATCAGACCGAGCGTAGTTCTTACCAATTAATGCAAGAAATAAAGAGATATTTATTTGATTATTATTTTTGAATAAAAATTGTACAAGCCGACTCCAACTACAAACTTGTGTAGGAGATTTCTACAAGAATAAGAATATTTTTGGTGTCACTTATGACTATTTCTACAAAATTGGCCACATAATGGCTTATTTGACAAAATGGCTATTTTTTGCAAAATTTATTTAAGAAAGTCAACGAGAGTAATAAATCAACATGACATGGAATGTCCCTTCGTGCATTAATTATCAAACATGACACGGAATGTCCCTTTGTGCAAATATAATCAAAACATGGCACGTAATGTTCGTTCGTGCAATAATAATTAAAACATGACACGGAATGATCGCTCAAATCTAATCATAACATGGCATGAAATGTTCCTTCGTGCCATAATAATCAAACATGGAACGAAATATTCCTTTGTGCGATAATAATCAAACATGGCAAAGAATGTTCCTTCGTGCAATAATAATCAAAATATGGCACAGAATATTCCTTCGTGCAATAATAATCAAACATGATACGGAATGTTCCTTCGTGCAATAATAAACAAAATATGGCACGGAATATTCCTTCGTGCATAAATATCAAACATGGCACAGAATGTTCCTTCGTGCAAATATAATCAAAACAAGGCACGGAATGACCCTTCGTGCATAATCGCTCTTCCTCACCCAAACAACAATCACAACCAAACGGGGCGAGGGGATAGTCAAACAATATTAAATATCCGGTAAGGGAGAACAAAGCAAAACAGTTAAATCCCAGCAAGGGAGAACAAAGCAAACAGCTAAATCCCGGCAAGGGAGATAATCAATGTACTCAAAACATCCTGGCAAGGGAATATTTTTTCTATTCATTTCTTACTTTATAATCAAGTCAAAAATCGATCCAACGCTCCAAGGAGTTTATAAATCATATTTCCTTCTCATTCTCTTCATATCATATAGAAACCATCAATTAACAAGGAAGAGTCGCTACCGAATCCCAAATAAGCACAAATAAGGACTCACGGTCATGCTAGACACCGGTGTATAGATACTCTTCACCATGCCTATACATCGTACTCAACATTTAGCAATTAGCAAATAATGCTCTAATCCTATTCCCTCAAGCCAAAGTTAGATCAAACACTTACCTCGGTCCAAAGAATAGCAATCAATCCTCAAATATCGCCCTTCCTCTACAATCTAACTTTGAAACAACGATATCCAGGCGTAATTAATTCAATATTATCAATAAAGACTCAATGGCAACATCCCATAGCCAAGATATGAATTTTCTAGCATTCTTCCAAAAATTCCAAAATTTGAGACCGGACCCACATGATCCAAACACGAGGCTCGGACCAAAATCCAATCACTCATAACTCCACGAGTTCAAATATGCAATTTGTTTTAAGATTCGACCCCAAATTGAGGTTGAATCACCCAAAAATTTCAAAACCCTAACTCTACCTAAAACCCTTAATTTCTACTTTGATTTCATGATTTAGGTCTAGAATTTCAGTAGTTAATGAAAAAGAGTGAAGGAATTAGGTGGTAAATTACTTACCCAAAGACTCTAGTGAAGAAGAGCTTCAAAAATCGCCCATAAAGCTTAGAAAAGACAAGTTTTATGAAAGAATGGGAATAATCCCGTAATGGTTCTTCTTTGAACTTTAAAAATTACTGGGTAAAAATGCCGTTCGCGTTCGCGGCAAAGAGGCCGCGTTCGCGAAGGGTAAACTGGGCAAGTCATCGCGATCGCGTGGGAATAAACGCGAACGCTTAGAAGGAAAAAGGCGAGTGTCTCGCTTTTACTCTACGCGAACGCAATGAAGGAATTACTGGGGGCCCTGAGTTGGCCTACGCGATCGCGATGATGTGGGTGTGAACGCGAAGGACACCAACTTGAAAGCAAAGGGCCTGTGCAAAATTGCAGAAAAGTCTGATCTTTGTTTCTTAAGTTTAAACACCCCGAACCACCTCCGAATCACTCCCGATCCCTCGAGGATCCTAACCAACACACACACACTAACTCAACAACCTCATACGAACTTAATCAAGCGATCAACTCGCCATAACAACATCAAAATCAATGAATCAAACCTCAAAATCGTCATTTTTTATTCTAACTGCATAAACTTTAAATTTTAGATATTTAGGTCCGAAATACGTCAAACGACGTTCGATTTCGACCAAACTTTACAGAAAGCGCTTAACACATATTTAAGACTTGTTCCAGGAGTCGGAACCAAAATACGAGCCCGATACCATAATATTTTAATCAATTCGTTTCCATATTTTTCCTTAAAAATTTTAGAAAAATAATTTCACAGAAAAATTCTTTTCTCGGGCTCTAGACCTCGGATTTCGACTCCGGGCACATGCCCGAGTCCCATATTTTTCTACGGACCCTCTGGGATCGTCAAATCATGGGTACAGGTCCGTTTACCAACAATATTGACCAAAGTCAACTTTAATCATTTTAAAGCTACATTTTGAAACTTTTCACAGAACTTAACATATAATCTTTTCGGCTACACGCCCGGACTGCGCACACAAATCGAGACATGTAAAGGTGAGGTTTTCAAGGCCTCGAAAGTACGAAAAAGAGAGAAATTCGGTGATGACTCTTTGGATCGTCACATATATCTTTTACAGTGATGTACCATTATTTGTCAACATCAGTTTAATTAAGCTGGACAACAGAAAAAAACCATGCTTTCTTTTGAGGAATCATCATTTTGTATTGAGATAATACATAAATTACCCATCAAACTTGTCCGGAAAAATCATTTACACGCCTTAACTTTACGGGCGACCTATGTCCTCCAAATTCTTGTTTGGGGTGAATTTAAGACCACCCTAAATGGTGACATGGCAAAGAGAGTAGCTTCACTCTCCCAATCTCACGTGTAAGAGGGAAATTTTGTTACTGTGTAGGCTCCTTTTCGTTTACTTCTTCTTTTTTTATTTTTTTCTCTTTGTTTTCTCTCTCCACCTTTTCTTCTTCCTCTCACAATTGCAAAATTCATTTTTTTAACAAAATATATTTTGCGTAAAAATATATTTGTAAAAACCTAAAAATAGAATTTTTTTTCTTCAGTTTTTAATAAAATATTTTCTTTTTTTAAAAACAGAAAAAAAATATTTTACAACAAACTATTTTCGCTTTTTTTCCTTCATTTTTTCAGTTTTTTAAAGTTTTTTTTTTGTAAAAACTATTTTGTTTGTAAAAAAAACGGAAAAACTATTTTTTTTTGTAAAAACTATTTTTTTTTGTAAAAACTATTTTTTCAGTTTTTTAAAAGAATTTTATTTGTAAAAACTGGAACAAATTTGTAAAAACTATTTTTTTTGTAAAAACAGAATAAAATCATCTTTAACAAAATATCTTTATTTTTTAAAAAACTGAAAAAATTATTTTCAACAAAATATTTTCGCTTTTGAAAAATATTATTTTTATTTTTTCAGTTTTTTAAAAGAATTTTATTTGTAAAAACTGGAACAAATTTGTATAAACTATGTTTTTTTGTAAAAACTGAAAAAATTATTTTCAACAAAATATTTTCATTTTTGAAAAATATTATTTTTATTTTTCAGTTTTTTATAAGAATTTTATATTATAAAAACTGATAAAATAAATTTGTAAAAACTATTTTTTTTGTAAACATAAAAAATCATTTTTAACAAAATATCTTTGTTTTTTAAAAACTGAAAAAATTATTTTCAATAAAATATTTTTCATTTTTGAAAAATATTATTTTTATTTTTTCAGTTTTTTAAAATAATTTTATTTTGTAAAAACTGAAAAAATAAATTTGTAAAAACTAATTTTTTTTGTAAAAACAGGAAAATATCATTTTTGATCAGATTTTGACACGTGGCGCACGTGTACTACACACCCCATCACAAGAGTGATTGAGTGTTAACAATGGGGTATTAAATTCACCCCAAACAAAAATAGGGGGACATAGGTCGCCCGTAAAGTTAAAGCGTGTAAATGATTTTTCCGGACAAGTTTGATGGGTAATTTATGTATTATCTCTTTTGTATTTCATTCTTACCACCACAGTATAAAACTTATTTCGTCCATGGTTAGTGCTTCTTTTTGTTTTTGTTTTTTGTTTTTAATTTAAAAAAGAGTTGTCCCTATTTGTTCTTTTTGTGCTATGTTTTAAGTCAAAGCATGACATCAAAAAGTTAAACATTAGGACTATAGAAGTTGTACAAGGTCACAAAAAGGTTGTACCTTAAAATATCACAAAGCAGTTCTAAAGTTTTTGTCAACGATGATATTTAGGCACTTTGAAAATAAAGTACAACGACCTTAATAAGAATATGGAAATATCATTTTGTAAACGTTAATTCGATTTAGGTAATATTGAATCTGTCAACGTTAAAGGTTAAGCCAATAATGCCCGAACAGGAAAATAACCAGATGATTTAACCTATAGTTTATTGATAGGGAAATATATATAGTAATATATCATCAACAAGCAATTACGACTAGTTTTGTTGATATTAACGCAATAATAATGTGGTGTTTTTTATTTATTTGCACTTTCACGTGAATAACTCATAGCTCATCTATTTGGCCATTGAATATTTACAAATGTCTAGTTCATCTAAGTGGAGTTAGAAAACCATAGGTGTCAAAAACAGTGCAAATCTGCACTTGGTGCTTCAAACTCGATATGTCCTCCAATGGAGGAAGCTTTTAGATTGACGAAGAAGAAGGAGAAGAAAGTATTTGGTAAAATAATTATGTATGGAGCTCAATCTCTGCAGAGAAATATATATAAAGTTGTTTTACTAACTAACACTTAACTTACCAATGGGTCACTGCAACATGTCACTGCTAACTAACTAATTAACTAACTAAGCTAACACACTATTAACAACTATACCAATCGGTACAAAAAAGAAGGAAATTAGCAATACAAATTATAATACTCCCCCTCAAGCTAAAGTGCGCAAAATATTCAGCACACCAAGCTTGCTTAGAAGATGCAGATGTTGAGCTTGACCCAATCCTTTGGTGAGCAAGTCAGCAAGTTGATCTCGAGTATTAACATAGACTGCCTTAACAATACCATCTTTGATCTTATCTCGAATGAAATGGCAGTCCATTTGTATATACTTTGTATGCTCATGGAAAATGACGTTAGCTTCTATTTGCATAGTAGACTTACTATCACTAAACACTGTAGTTGGAGTTTGAATGGCCACATCGAGCTGTTTGAACAGACCAAACAACCAAGTAACCTCTACTACAGCTGAAGTCACGCTTCTATATTCAACTTCAACTCAACTTCTGGACACAGTTTGTTGTTACTTTGACCTCCAAGACACCAAATACTCTCCAAATTTGATGGCGTAGCATATGACTAATCTGTGAGTATTTGATCGAGCTGCCCAGTCTGAATTACACCAAAATGTCAATTCAACAGAAGTCCCAATTTTCATCCACACACCTTAACCTGGATTATTCTTCAAGTATGTTACAACTCTAAATGCAGCTTCCCAATGTGATCTCTTAGAATGCTGAATGAATTGACTCAATGTTTGAACAACATTGCTGATGTCTGGTCGTGTAATGTTAGAATACATGAGCTTCCCAATCAGCTTCTGGTACAAAGTAGGATCCTGCAATGTTACATCTCCCATCATGCCAGTAAGTGTGTCATAGTCAACTGTAGTTAGTTTTAGATTGGTCTCTATAGGAGTGATGGCATGTTTGGCTCCACTGAGGTCCATATCAGAGATTAAGTCTAGGAAATATTTTCTTTCGTTTAGTATAATGCGAGTCTTCGATCTAAGAACCTCAATACACATGAAGTATTTGATTCCCCCAAATCCTTTAGCTTGAACTTCTGATGGAGCACTTGTTTGGCTTCAAAGATCAAGTTTGCATTACTACCTATGATGGGCAAATCATCAACATAGACTAGAATGATTGCTATGTCACCGTTTCTCTTCAAGGTGAATAGGGAATAGTCATGAGTACTATGAACAAATCCTGATTCAAAGAATGTTTCTATCAATTTAATGTTCCATTGTCTAGAGGCTTGCTTAAGCCCATATATGGATTTGAGTAACTTGCAAACCTTCTTCTCGCCCTGTATCCTAAAACCTTCAGGTAGTTCCATGTACACTTTCCTCACAACGATCACCTTGCAAGAGGCACTGTGCACATCCATTTGGTATAAATACTAACCTCTAGACACTGCTAGTGCTATCACAAACCTGACTGTAACCATTTTTGCCACATGAGAAAAGGTGTCATGATAGTCAAGGACTTCCTGCTGGTTGTACCCTTTGGCAATCGCCTAGGCTTGAAACTTTCAAACTCTCCATTGGAATGATATTTTATATTCAATACCTACTTAGAACCCACAATATTCTTTGTAAATCAACAACTTCCCTGGTGTGATTGTCATGCAGAGCTTGGATTTCCTGTTGTACAACTTCAATCCACCTAGTGTCTTTGACTGCTTGTTTGAAAGTCTTTGGTTCCACCAAGCTTGAAAATTTAGACAAGTAATTGTTGTAAATAGGAGTAACATTTTTATATGAGAGATAATTTGCCAAAGGATATTTAGTGAAAGATTTGTTTGGTGCTATGTAATCCTTCATCCAAATGGGCTATTTGGATTCCTCAGCAGATCTTCTCACATCTGCTTGTGGCGGTATTATTTCTGTTTCTTGTGGTGCCACTTCTTGTATCGTCTCTTCAAGTGATGCTATAACCTGTTCAGGTTCATCACCTTTAGAGATTGACTCTTTAGGTCCAAAATCATCAGGTGTACGAACTGCAATAGCCGGTGTTTGCACTTCCTGCACATCATGATCTTGTACATTGTCAGCTATGTCAAGAAACCACTATTGTAATATGTCTAGGTGTGCAACAAAAGGAAATTTTATCTCTTTAAAAACTACGTCCCTACTTAAAAAAATTTGTTTTCTAGCCAGTTATAGCAGTAGATAGCATTTCTGTCTCTCAAAATAACCCATAAGGACTACAGGTCTAGCTCTTGCAGTGTGACGACCCGGCCCGTTGTCACGAGAATTACCACCCCGTTATGTTGTAAATGCGTGTTTTATGATTTTATATCAGTGTTAGAGTCTATCGGGTGAGTTAGGAGTGAATTGGATTGAAAATGAGGCATATAGCCTTTTTGAAGGAGACTTTAATAAGGAAAGTCAACCCGGAGTTGACTATTTGGTTAGAGGGCTCGGAATCGGATTCTGATGATTCGGTTAGTTCCGGGAGGTGATTTGTGACTTAGGGGAGCGATCGGAATTGAAATTGGAGGCCCGATGTAGAAATAGGCTTGAATTGGCTAAGGTTGAATTTTGGCGAAATCCGAACGGTAGGTGAGATTTTGATCCGGGGGTCGGAATGGAATTCCGACAGTTGCGATAGCTCCGTTAGGTGATTTTGGATGTGCCTGCAAAATTTCAGGTCATTCGGACGTCGTTTGGTCGGGTTTTTGATTGAATGTGTAATTCGGAATGTTTTAAGGAATTTAGGCTTGAATTTGATGAGAATTATGGGTTTTGGTGTTATTAGACGTGTTTTGAGGATTTGAACAAGTTTGAATAAGGTATTAAGATGTGTTGGTGTGTTTGGATGAGGTCCCGGGGGCCTCGGGGTGATTTCGGATGGTTAAACGGGAGAAAATATGGAAAAATTGCAGGTTTCTGAGTCTGTTCTGTTGTTTCCGCTCCTGCGGAAATGGGAGCGCAGGAGCGAGTCCGCAGGAGCGGACAAGAAGGCGCAGAAGCGGGCTAGACCGCTGAAGCGGAGCCTGGTCCGCAGGAGCGGCTTCGCTGAAGCGAGTGGGCGATCGCAGAAGCGGTCCTGAGGCGCGATGGGGAAGTCCGCAGAAGCGGGTGATTTATCGCGGAGGCGAGTCCGCAGAAGCGGACTCTTGGTCGCAGAAGCGGATCATTCCGCAGAAGCGGACTAATTTCCGCAAAAGCGAATGCGCAGGGGCGGTCCCTTGATCGCTGGTGCGGAAATGGCCAAAAGGGCCTCGGTTCGCAGAAACAACCAAAAGGTCGCAGAAGCGGTTCCGCAGGGGCGGAATTTTATCCGCAGAAGCGAAAATCGCTGTGAGTTAAGTGTATCAGAAGTTAGAAAAATTTCAGAACATTTCACACATTTGGGTCTCGGCTTTAGAGGCGATTTGGGCGATTTTGAAGAGAAACTCGAGGGAAATCATCAGGTAATCAACTATGGACTTAAACTATGATTAATATTGGTAATATTATGCAATTATATCATGAAAATGGAGGAATTTGGGGTAATTTATGGAGGATTTAGCCCTAGGCTTGAACTTTAGAAAATCAAGGTTTTGAATGGCTAAATGGAGTCCGAATTTGGTAAAATTGATATTCTTAGACTCGTATTGTGATGAGGGTTCCGAATATGTGACTTTCGTGATTTTTCGGCAAGCGTACCGAAAGTCGGGTTTTGACAACTTTGGGAATTTTGATGTAAATTGAGTTGTTTTGATTGGGTATCGTCCCATTGGCCTAATTTGTTGTATTTCTACTGTATTTGATCAGATTCTACGCGTGTGGAGCTTGATTCTTGTGGCAAGGGCATTGCGGAATAGTCGTCGCGCTGTATTGAGGTGAGTAATAGATGTGGGTGATGTCGATTGTGATTGGGGACTATGACAAGTCCAACTTGTTGATACTGTATTATGATATTAGGCTATTCTTGGGCCGTCGAACCTCCTTCTAGGATGGTTGCATATTATATATTGTGATAATGGCCACTCTTGAGCTGAGGAACCCCTTCTTGGGCGGTTGAGTATACTTGTGGGCCGTGAGCCAGTTATTGGATCTCGCGAGGATCGTTATCATTGTCTTATCATATTGACATGCTAGTTACTACTAGTCCGCAGCTATTTCTGTTATCATGTTATTTCCAAACCTCTGGAACTTGATATTTTTGTTTTCCAACTGAAAAATGATAAAGCAGTTTTCAAAAACTACTTTTGAGCCTGCGAGGCTGTATCTGCATATTAGCTGACTAGTAGTGGATCGGGCTGCACGCCGCAGCAGGATATATGTTGGATCGGACTGCACGCCGCGAGAATATCTCTATGAGATGTGCTTGGGCTGTAGGAGCCCCTCTGGAGTCTGAACCCCCACAGTGAGCACGGGTACCCAAAATTGGAGTCGGGCTACGCGCCGTAGCGGTCATATCATGCATTGCATTGCATTTAGCTACATCTGCTAGCTGTTATGCTATTTATTGGTATTTGTTGGTACAGGTACAATGAATATTGATTCTATGACAGGGTAGCCGATTATAGTTTTACATAGTGCTTTATTGCGGATTTCTTATCTGCGCTGTCTTACCCTTGTTTATTACCACTGAGTCTGGCAGTACTCATTTTACTCCCTGCACCTCGTGTGCAGATCCAGGTACCTCTCAGCAGACTTGATTCGGTAGCTACTTGGAGGCATTGTGCGGGATAGTCGAGGTAGCTGCAGCGTCCGCAGGACCTGACTCCCCTTCTAGCTGTCATTTCTTATCTTGTTGTCTTTCCTTTCCGCATTGAGTTGTTATAAACTTTATTACACTTATGTTCTTTAGAGGCTCATGACTCTTGACCCTTCGGTCTGTGGGAGTTGCTGTATTATGGGACTTGGTTCCCTGTTTTCGTTATATGTATCGCTATTGCTTCGTGAGTTGATACGCCTAAATGGGCAAAAGAGAGCTTCTAGCTCCGTTATTGTTATTGATTGGTCAGGCTGGCTTAGCAATGTGCTGGGCGCCATTACGATCAGATTTGGGGTCGTGACAAGTTGGTATCAGAGCCTAGGTTTACTAGGCCTCATGAGTCTTGAGCCGGTTAGTAGAGTCTTGTGGATCGGTACGGGGACGCCTGTACTTATCCTCGGGAGGCTGCGAACCTTTAGGAAAACTTCACTTTTCTTGAACTCCGTCGTGCGATCTTGTTGTTCTGAGAACTGAACTTCTATATTCTATTCTCCCGCAGATGGCGAGAACGCGAGCATCGGGACGAGGTGGACGACCTCCGTTGCCACCTGTTAGAGGCCGTGGGCGCGGTCGTGCTAGAGGTAGAGGTAGGGCGGGCGAGGCGGTGCCGGCTGACCCGCCCGTTGTACCGATTCGGGAGCGGCCCCGGTGGTTGATGCCCCGACGGCCTCGGTTCAAGGCCGGACTATATCTATTGCTATCCCCGGTCGTCGGGAGACTCTTGCTCGGATATTATCGGTGTGTTCCGGTTTGGCTCGGGTAGTTTCGGCTACCGCTACCGTAGCGACATCTCGGTCGGGGGTGGTCGGCGGACCCCGCGGCTCGCACACCGACCCGGTTGTTCGGGGACTTCGGACGCAGAGGCGGTCCCCGCTCGGTGGTTGCACCGGTTATTCCTCCGGTTGCACCAGCTCCAGCTCCAGAGCATATGGTTGAGGTTATGCCCGATGACGAGCAGCGTCGTCTTGAGAGATTTGGCAGACTTCAGCCACCCCGTTTTAGTGGCGCCGAGGGCGAGGATGCCCAGGGTTTCTTGGATAAGTGTCAGAAGATGTTGCGTACGGCTGGTATTCTTGAGTCCGGCGGAGTTTCATTTACTACATTTCAGTTCATTGGTCCCGCATTTGATTGGTGGGAGGAGTTTGAGAGGCGTAGGCCTGCAAGAGTAGCACCTCTCACATGGCAGCAGTTCTCTACTCTCTTTCTAGAGAAATATGTACCTCAGTCTCGTCGCGAGGAGCTACGTCGCCAGTTCGAGTGGTTGATTCAGGGCGACATGTCTGTGACCCGGTATGAGCTTAGATTCACTCAGTTGGCTAGGCATGCCACATGGATGATCCCCACTGATAGGGAGAGGATGAGGAGGTTCATTGATGGCCTCAACTACTCTATCCATATTCTTATGACCAGCGAGCGAGTTCTGTCATCATCGTTTGAGCAGGTGGCTGATATGGCACGCTCCATTGAGGCGGATCGTCGCCGAGAGAGAGGAGCGGGAGGCCGAGAGGCCTCGCGGTTCTGGCAGTTTCAGCGGTGCTCCATCTGAGGGCATTCCCGGCAGAGCGAGAGGTCGCTCATCTAGACCTCCTCGTTCAGGCCGCCCAGAGCAGAGCGGAGGTTCTTATGGTCGTGGTCGACGGGGATTTCAGCAGGGTCAGTCATCACTTAGTGCCGTTCCCTTCAGTACCCTTCTCCGGCACCGGGTGCATGTTATGAGTGTGGTGAGTTTGGCCACGTGAGGAGACAGTGTCCTCGACTACGTAGGGGCAGGACTCAGCAGAGGGATCAGCCTCCTCTTCAGCACCATCTCAGTCTAGTAGAGGTGGAGGTCAGTCTTCTCGTGGTCGCCCCAGGGGCGAGGAGAGATCTGGTGGAGGCCAGGCACGATTCTATGCACTTCCTGACATGCGTGATGTAGTTGCCTCCGATGCAGTGATTACAGGTATCATTTCTGTCTGTCACAGAGATGCCTCTGTTCTATTTGATCCAGGATCCACATATTCTTACGTGTCTTCTTATTTTGCACATCATTTGGGTGCGACTCGTGGTAGTCTTGATTTACCTGTTCATGTATCCACCCCCGTGGGTGATACGATTGTTGTGGATCATGTCTATAGATCCCGTGTTATATCTATTGGGGGTCTGGAGACCCAGGCAGATTTGTTATTGTTGGGGATGGTGGACTTTGATGTTATATTGGGTATGGACTGGTTGTCTCCGTATCATGCGATATTGGACTGTCATGCTAAGACAGTTACGTTGGCCATTCCTGGTATTTCTCAGATTGAGTGGCGGGGTTCGACCGATTTCGTCCCTAGTCGTGTTATTTCGTTCTTAAAGGCTCAGAAGATGGGTGAAAAAGGGTGTTTATCGTACTTTGCTTTTGTGAGAGATGTAGGAGCTGAGTCTCCTAACATTAATTTTGTACCTATTGTGAGGGATTTCCCAGATGTATTCCCCTCAGACCTGCCGGGCATGCCGCCGGACAGGGATATTGATTTCGGCATTGACTTGGTGCCGGGCACTCAGCCTATATCCATTCCTCCTTATCGGATGGCACCAGCTGAGTTGAAAGAACTGAAAGAGCAACTTCAAGAGCTTCTGGATAAGGGTTTCATCCGCCCTAGTGTGTCTCCGTGGGGTGCACCGGTATTATTTGTTAAAAAGAAAGATGGTTCCATGCGAATGTATATTGATTATAGGCAATTGAACAAAGTGACAGTGAAAAACAAGTACCCTCTACCGCACATAGATGATTTGTTTGATCAGTTACAGAGTGCGAGGGTGTTTTCTAAGATCGATCTTCGTTCAGGCTATCATCAGCTGAAGATCAGGGACTCGGATATTATGAAGACTGCATTCGGGACCCGATATGGTCATTATGAGTTTCTTGTGATGTCGTTTGGGCTGACCAACGCCCCAGCAGCATTTATGCATCTGATGAACAGTGTGTTCGGGCCTTATTTGGATTCATTTGTGATTGTGTTCATTGATGACATTCTAGTCTACTCCCGTAGTCGGGAGGAGCATGCTCAGCATTTGAGTATTGTGTTGCAGAGATTGAGGGAGGAGAAGCTATATGCTAAATTCTCCAAGTGCGAGTTTTGGCTCGAGTCCGTAGCATTTCTGGGACATGTGGTGTCTCGTGATGGTATTCAGGTTGATCCTAAGAAGATAGAGGCGGTGCAGAGTTGGCCTAGACCGTCCTCAGCTACAGAGATCGGGAGTTTTCTTGGTTTGGCGGGATATTATCGCCGGTTTGTTCAGGGATTTTCATCCATTGCTTCTTCATTGACTAAATTGACCCAGAAAGGTGCACCATTCGTGTGGTCGGATGAGTGCGAGGAGAGCTTTTAGAAGCTCAAGACAGCTTTGACCACATCTCCAGTGTTAGTATTGCCATCAGCTTCAGGTTCATATACCGTTTATTATGATGCCTCGAGAGTGGGGATAGGTTGTGTGTTGATGCAGGAAGGTAAGGTGATTGCTTATGCTTCTCGGCAGTTGAAGCCACGTGAGAAGAACTATCCTGTTCATGATTTGGAGCTAGCCGCCATTGTTCATGCCTTGAAGATTTGGAGGCACTATTTGTACGGTGTGTCTTGTGAGGTGTATACCGACCATCGTAGTCTCCAGCACTTGTTCAAACAGAAAGACCTTAATTTGAGACAGCGGAGATGGCTTGAGTTGCTGAAGGATTATGACATTACTATATTATATCATCCGGGAAGGCCAATGTGGTGGCCGATGCTTTGAGCCGGAAGGTGGTCAGTATGGGGAGCTTGGCATATATTCCAGCTGAGGAGAGACCATTTGCTTATGATGTTCAGGTGCTAGCCAATCGGCTAGTGAGGTTAGATATTTCGGAGCCCGGCAGGGTATTGGCTTGTGTTGTATCTCGGTCATCTCTATATGATCGTATTCGTGAGCACCAGTATGATGATCCACATTTGGCTGTCCTGAGGGACAGATTTCAGCATGATGATGCTAGAGATGTCACCACTGATAGTGACGGCGTATTGAGGATGCAGGGCCGGATATGTGTGCCCAATGTTGATGACCTTCGTGAGTTGATTCTGGAGGAGGCCCATAGCTCGCGGTATTCTATCCATCCAGGAGCCGCGAAGATGTATCAAGATTTGAAACAGCACTATTGGTGGAGAAAGATGAAAATGGACATTGTCGGACATGTAGCACGGTGCCTCAACTGTCAGCAGGTTAAGTACGAGCATCAGAGGCCCGGTGGTGTATTTCAGCGCATTGATATTCCTGAGTGGAAATGGGAGAGGATCACTATGGACTTTGTTACTGGACTCCCTCGGACGGCGAGAAAGTTTGATTCCTGTATGGGTGATTGTGGATAGACTGACCAAGTCAGCTCACTTCATTCCAGTTAGTACTACCTACTCATCGGAGCGGTTGGCGGCGATCTTTATTCGAGAGATTGTTCGGTTGCATGGAGTTCCAGTGTCTATCATATCCGACAGGGGTACTCGGTTCACTTCTCAGTTTTGGAGAGCATTTCAGCGAGATATGGGTATGCGGGTTGAGTTGAGTACAGCATTTCACCCCCAGACAGACGGACAGTCTGAGCGCACTATTCGGATCTTGGAGGATATGTTGCGAGCTTGTGTGATTGATTTTGGTGGTTCGTGGGATGAGTTCCTACCACTTGCCGAGTTTGCCTACAACAACAGTTATCAGTCGAGTATTCAGATGGCCCCGTATGAGGCATTGTATGGCAGGCGGTGTAGATCCCCCGTGGGATGGTTTGAGCCTGGTGAGGTTAGATTGATAGGGACTGAGCTAGTCCAGGATGCTCTGGATAGAGCAAAGTTGATCCAGGAGAGGCTTCGTACAACACAGTCTCGTCAGAAGAGTTATGCGGACCGTAGAGTTCGAGAGTTGTCTTTCATGGTTGGTGACAGAGTATTGTTGAAGATTTCACCTATGAAGGGTGTCATGAGGTTTGGGAAGAAAGGAAAGTTGAGTCCCGGGTACATTGGTCCTTTTGAGATACTTAGGAGAGTTGGAGAGGTGGCATATGAGTTGGCCTTGCCGCCCAGCTTATCCAGCGTTCATCCAGTATTCCATGTGTCTATGCTCCGGAAGTACATTGGAGATCCGTCTCATGTATTAGATTTCAGCACCATTCGGCTTGATGGTGATCTATCCTATGATGTGGAGCCTATTGCCATTTTGGGACGGCAGGTGAGAAAATTGAGGTCTAAGGAGATTGCATCAGTTAAGGTTCAGTGGAGAGGTTGACCCGTGGAGGAGGCCACTTGGGAGGTCGAGCGGGAGATGCGGAGCAGATATCCTCACTTGTTTGAGACTTCAGGTATGTTTCTTGACCCGCTCGAGGACGAGCGTTTGCTTAAGAGGGGAAGAATGTGACGACCCGGCCCGTCGTCATGAGAATTACCACCCCGTTATGTTGTAAATGCATGTTTTATGATTTTATATCAGTGTTAGAGTCTATCGGGTGAGTTAGGAGTGAATTGGATTGAAAATGAGGCATATAACCTTTTTGAAGGAGACTTGAATAAGGAAAGTCAACCCGGAGTTGACTATTTGGTTAGAGGGCTCGGAATCGGATTCTGATGATTCGGTTAGTTCCGGAAGGTGATTTGTGACTTAGGGGAGCAATCGGAATTGAATTTGGAGGCCCGATGTAGAAATAGGCTTGAATTGGCTAAGGTTGAATTTTGGCGAAATCCGAATGGTAGGTGAGATTTTGATCCGGGGGTCGGAATGGAATTTCGACAGTTGCAGTAGCTCCGTTAGGTGATTTTGGATGTGCTTGCAAAATTTCAGGTCATTCGGACGTCGTTTGGTCGGGTTTTTGATTGAATGTGTAATTCGGAATGTTTTAAGGAATTTAGGCTTGAATTTGATGAGAATTATGGGTTTTGATGTTATTAGACGTGTTTTGAGGATTTGAACAAGTTCGAATAAGGTATTAAGATGTGTTGGTGTGTTTGGATGAGGTCCCGAGGGCCTCGGGGTGATTTCGGATGGTTAAACGGGAGAAAATGTGGAAAAATTGCAGGTTTCTGAGTCTGTTCTGTTGTTTCCGCTCCTGCGAAAATGGGAGCGCAGGAGCGAGTCCGCAGGAGCGAACAAGAAGGCGCAGAAGCGGGCTAGACCACTGAAGCGGAGCCTGGTCCGCATGAGCGGCTTCGCTGAAGCGAGTGGGCGATCGCAGAAGCGGTCCTGAGGCGCAATGGGGAAGTCCGCAGAAGCGGGTGATTTATCGCGGAGGCGAGTCCGCTGAAGCGGACTCTTGGTCGCAGAAGAGGATCATTCCGCAGAAGCGGACTAATTTTCACAGAAGCGGATGCGCAGGGGCGGTCCCTTGATCGCTGGTGCGGAAATAGCCAAAAGGGCCTGGGTTCGCAGAAACGACCAAAAGGTCGCAGAAGCGGTTCCGCAGGGGCGGAATTTTATCCACAGAAGCGAAAATCGCTGTGAGTTAAGTGTATCAGAAGTTAGAAAAATTTTAGAACATTTCACACATTTGGGTCTCGGCTTTAGAGGCGATTTGGGCGATTTTGAAGAGAAACTCAAGGGAAATCATCAGGTAATCAACTATGGACTTAAACTATGATTAATATTGGTAATATTATGCAATTATATCATGAAAATAGAGGAATTTGGGGTAATTTATGGAGGATTTAGCCCTAGGCTTGAACTTTAGAAAATCAAGGTTTTGAATGGCTAAATGGAGTCCGAATTTGGTAAAATTGATATGCTTAGACTCGTATTGTGATGAGGGTTCCGAATATGTGACTTTCGTGATTTTTCGGCAAGCGTACCGAAAGTCGAGTTTTGACAACTTTGGGAATTTTGATGTAAATTGAGTTGTTTTGATTGGGTATCGTCCCATTGGCCTAATTTGTTGTATTTCTACTGTATTTGATCAGATTCTACGCGTGCGGAGCTTGATTCTCGTGGCAAGGGCATTGCGGAATAGTCGTCGTGCTGTATTGAGGTGAGTAATAGATGTGGGTGATGACCAGCGGGTTCGAAACCCCGGTATACCACTTTGTGACGCTGTATAGCGGCGAGACACGCACACTTTTGAGAGTGCGGGGTCGATCATGAACTGGAGACTATATATTAGTCCGACCTGTTGATACTGTATTATTGGCTATTCTCGAGCCGTTGAACCCCCTTCTTGGGCGGTTGAGTATACTTGTGGGCGTTGAGCCAGTTATTGGATCCTGCGAGGATCGTTATCATTGTCTTATCATATAGACATGCCAGTTTACTACTAGTCCGCAGATATTTTTGTTATTATGCTAATTCCAATCTCTGGAACTTGATATTAGTGTTTTCCAACTGAAAAATGATAAAAGAGTTTTCAAAAACTACTTTTGAGCCTGCGAGGCTGTATCTGCATATTAGCTGACTAGTAGTGGATCGGGCTGCACGCCGCAGCAGGATATATGTTGGATCGGACTGCACGCCGCGAGAATATCTCTATGAGATGTGCTTGGGCTGTAGGAGCCCCTCTGGAGTCTGAACCCCCACAGTGAGCACGGGTACCCAAAATTGGAGTCGGGCTACGCGCCGTAGCGGTCATATCATGCATTGCATTGCATTTAGCTACATCCGCTAGCTGTTATGCTATTTATTGGTATTTGTTGGTACAGGTACGGTGAATATTGATTCTATGACAGGGTAGCTGATTATAGTTTTACATAGTGCTTTATTGCGGATTTCTTATCTGCGCGTTGTCTTACCCTTGTTTATTACCACTGAGTCTGGCGGTACTCATTTTACTCCCTGCACCTTGTGTGCAGATCCAGGTACCTCTCAGCAGTGATCCAGTAGCTGTGCGAGGCGGCATTTGTGGATATTCGAGGTAGCTGCAGAGTCCGCAGGACCCGATATTCCTTCCTACTGTCTCTTGACTTTGTATTGACTTTTCTTTCCGCACTTGGTATTCTTGTAAACCTTTATACACTCATGTTCAGTAGAGGCTCATGACTCTTGACCCTTGGTCTATGGGAGTTGATGTATTATGGGACTTGGTTCCCTGTTTTCGTTATATGTATCGCTATTGCTTCGTGAGTTGATACGCCTAAATGGGCAAAAGAGAGCTTCTAGCTCCGTTATTGTTATTGATTGGTCAGGCTGGCTTAGCAATGTGCTGGGCGCCATCACAACCAGATTTGGGGTCGTGACATGCAGCAAACTTGTCCCCTCTTAGTATAGTGGTTGCATATCATAAGAATCCAATTACCCTCAAATGCTTCAGAGATGGAGACTTAGAATGTAGCATTTCATAGGGACTTTTTCTTTTAATGGCTACATATGGTAGTCTATTAATCAAATACGCAACAATGGTAATGCAAATACCCCAATAATTAGTTGGCATTTTGGATTGAAACTTCAAGGCGCTAGAAACCTCTAATATATGTCTGTGCTTTCTCTCCACAATACCATTTTATTATGGAGTATGTGTGCAACTACTCTGATGCATTACACGTAGATCTTGCAGGAGTGACTTACACTGAGAATTAAACAATTATGTTCTATTGTCAGATCTTATTATTTTCACCATAGTTCCAAACTGATTTTTTCTCGTCAAAAGAAAGTTCTTAATATCAATAATGACTTCCGATTAAAGCTGTAGTAGATGAATCCATATATAACGACTAAAATCATCTTCAATGGTGAAGAAATAGTATTTCTTATCATATATAGCAATCTTATAAGGACCTCAAATATCCATATGAACAAGAGCAAAAGGGAATTCAATTCGGGAACTGCTAATAGGGAATACTAGTCTAACTTGCTTAGCTAATGGGCAAACATGACGCTTATTCAACACCTCATTATTTATAATATTTTCTAAGTTCATGATTTTCATGATAGTTGATGAAGGATGTCCAAGCCTCATATTCCATAGCCTACAGTCTTCTCCTTTTACTGCATCAGCTAAATTTTGATTCTCAATCTTTGTTTAGATTATTGCTTCTCTCAAAATGTACAACCCAATATTGTCCTTACCAATCTTCTTCACCCTTCCACTGTAAAGGTCTTGAAAAAAGACAAAACTAGGGAATAAATTGATTGAACATGAGAGCTACCTGGTTATCTTGGATACTGACAAAAGATTGAATTTGACGTCAGGTATGAGTAGTACATCGCTAATTCATTCGGTTCCAAACAAAGAAGATTCACCAACACATGCAACTGTAAGTTTGTCTACTGTAGGAAGATGCACACTATCCTTAGAGGTCTTCCTAGTATGGACTTCATCTTTTAATAAATTTTTAGTTGCTTCTATGTGGTGTGTAGCACCTGAATCAACAATCCATTCATTTGCAAAGCTACTAGTCATTAAGCAAGTAGCAATAACTGTCATATTAGCTTAGGCATCAGTGTTGTCTTTGCTTAGTTGTCCAGAATTTATTTGTATTATTCCTCAGTGAAGTATGGTAATTTTCTAGCTATAGTAGCTTGCAAATCAGTACTTGTTGATGAACTTTGGAACTTGACCTCAGTACTTGCAGCATTTCCATATACATTGTTCATAACATTAATAGGTTGTTGATTTCCAAATTGTTCTCCAAAATTTTCATCTATGAGGCTATCCACTCAATTTGCTAGGATTAAAATTCTTTTTTCCCTTAAAAACTTCAGGATATCCTATGATTTTATAAGAGTTTTCCTTTATGTGACATCTAAGTCCACAATGCTCATATTGTATAAAGGACTTCTTTCCCTTGTAACCTTGACCTCTGCCAACTTGCATTGCCATTGAATCAATTTTTTCATTCAAACCAGAAGATGAGTGTTGGGATTCATCCTCAATTACCATAGAATATGCTTGATTAAGTGATGGCTCATTCGATTGTAACAGAATTTGTCTGCTAGCTTGGTCATAAGAATCATTTGGGCCACTAGAAATTGTAGTAATCTTTGTTGTTGTAAGTGTTCAACATATTCTCTTGAATCAGAGGCAGTACAATATCATCATAACATTCCAAAAACCTTTCAACTTAGTGAAGTAAGTAGAGATAGAGTTTGTATCTTGAGATAGAGTAGAGATGGATATGTGAATCTGAAAAGTCCTCATGTGATTGACCTTGTCAAAGCTCTTAGATCTTCCTAGACCAAATAAGCATTCAAGGCGTATGCAATTCCACTAAGTAGTTATGTTGATACTATGTTTAGGAGCCACGAAAGGACAATTACATTACATGTTTCCAGTGTTCATGCAATTGTGTCTCATATGACTCCTTTGAGCAAGTTCCGATCATGAACCCTAGCTTTCTTTTCCCCGATAGTGCGATCTTCATCGTCCTGCTCCGAAAACTATAGTTCTCTGATCCTGTTAACTTCACAGGAATTAGAACAATTCCAGGAGTGTCGAATGGACCTAGATATAGAGGATAAGTGCAGGAGATTGTTGTTTCTACCATTGAAAACTCAATTTTTCAAAAAACTACTTAGTGAATTAAGGATCGATAGATTGATATACTCGAGGATGCAGCGGATGTCACAATCCAGATTTTCCATCCTTAAGAGACGTGATGGTGTCTACTCATGAAAGCTAGGCTAGTCGGGCATTATATATCTTATTACCTTTTTTTAACCTTTTTGCAATTGTAAATTAACATGTGATTAATAGTGGAATAATAACAATAATAAAAGAAATGCGGAAGACAAAATCTGATAACTTAGCCAAATACAAGTACAAAAATACAAAACACGTCTCTACCCATAAATGGTGTCACAATATTCACGGACCATCTACGAATACTACAAATAGTTGTTTGGAAAGAAAGATAAAATTTGTCACTGAAGAAAATGAAATAGAATATAAAAGATAGATAGGGATGCTAAGGCCTGTGGACGTCTGCAGGACTACCTTGAGTCTCTGCTGGACTGAAGGCAAAAACCACTTAAAGGTCCGTATGCTCCAGTACCGGGATCTTCACAAAAGAGTACAAAGTGTGACATCAACACAATCGACCCCAGGTGCTGCTAAATATCGAGCCTAACCTCGGCGAAGTAGTGACGAGACTAGGACCAGACTACCACATAAACATGTGCAGTTAAAGCATGTATGAGAAGTAATAATAATGGAAACTAGTAGTTTAAGAAGGGAAGGGGGACATGCTGCGGGAATATCAAGTACCAATTGTAACTCAAGAGAAAAACATAAAGAATATGTTAAATTGCGCATCAGCAAGAATAAGGAAACAGTAACAAATCAATATCCACTTTTATTCATTATTATTGTGGCGCGCAACCCGATCCAAATAATATTATGCGGCATGCAACCCGATTCAAATCAAATATTACTATTGTGACATGCAATCCGGCCCCTCATGTTCTCCTTTATTACTCCATGTTGCAGGGTGCAACATGATCCCATATAATATTATTGCGTCTGGCAAACCGATCGAAATCATATATCACAACTGCATCATACAACCCGATCCCAATACACAAATCAACACCAATCATAAAGAATCTCCGCAAGGGAACAATAAGGAAACAACAATATCCCAACAAGGGAATCATCAATAAGAATAAGCACATCCCACCAAGGGAGTCGGCTATAACCAATATTGTTCCAATATTTAACTTCACCAATGAATCCTCAACTAAAACCAATGCCCAACAATGAACAAATGCCATGAGTATAATCATAATTTTTGCCCAACACATAGAATAAAAAACTTAGGAATTTGTAGTACTTTTTAAAAAACACAACGATTACAATTTAAGACTCACGGGCATGCTTGACAACAACGTATAGATACTCGTCACCACATCTATACATCGAAAACTACTCTAGCACTTACCAAATATAGCACAATACCTATTCACTCAAGCTAAGGTTAGACCAAACACTTACCTCGAACTTCTACGGCCAACTCAAGCCTCAAACACCACTTTTCCTTTGGAATTCACCTCCAAATTACTTGTATATAGTCCAAATTAATTTAACAATATCAATAAATGGAAAAGAATACATACCCAATGCTTAATTATAATTTTTCTATCATTTTCCTCATAAAGTCAAAAATTGATCAAGGGCCTACTTGGTCAAACTTGAAGTTCGGACCAAAACCCGATCACCCATTTACCCAGGAGCCCGAATATGCAATTAGTTTCGAAATCCTACCCCAAAACAAGGTCTAAATCCCAATTATGCAAAAGACCTATTTCTACCCAAATCCCTAATTTCAACCATAAAAACACTAGATTTTTGGATGACGATTGATGAAATGAAAATGGAAATTGTAAGAAAAAGATTTATTTGCCTATTGAAATTTACCTTAATGCTCTCTTGTTTTGAAAATATAAAGTTATAAGGCTAAATTCCCGTTTTGCTACTGTTCTTAATTCACTGGACAGGTCTTTTTCACGTTCGCGAGAGGCATGTCGCGTTCGCGAAGGGTCAGGCCAAGATGCCTTCGCGTTCGCATTGAACGTCTCACATTCGTGGAGCTTTGCATCGACTTCACGTTTGCGATCAAGTGGCCGCATTCGTGTAGAACAAAATCCCTTCCCCCAGTTCCCAGCCCAATTGGCCTTCGCTCGCGATAGCCAGGTCGTGTTCGCGAAGGGTAACCTCCCAATGCTTCGTATTCGTGGCTTGTGACTCGCGTTCGTGTAGAAGAAAAATGCACTCGTACAAAATTCCCTTTCACGTTCACGAGAGTCCCTTCGCGAACGCGAAGAACAATACATCAGCACACTAGAAACAATAATACAACAGAAACTCCGACGTCCAAAACATCTTGTGGCCTATCCAAAACTCAGCCGAGCCCTCGGGGCTCCAAACCAAACATGCACACTAACTTAAAAATATTATATGGACTTACTCGTGTGATCAAATCTCCAAATTAACATCTTTAACAATGAATTTAGCATCATAATCAAAGAAGAATCTCAAGAACTTCTAAGTATAAATTTTTAACAACCAAGGGTCCAATTCACGTCATATCAAGTCTGTTTTTACCAATTTTCACATGCTTAACCAAAATATCATATAAGACCTGTACCGGCCTCTAGAATCAAGATACATGCCTGATACTATCAATTTTAAATACATTGAAATTTCTAAAAACTCTTAAAATTTTAGTTAAACAATTTTCTTCAAAAAATCATTTCTTGGGCTTGGGACTTCGGGATTCAATTCCACGCATACTCCCAAGTCCAATATTTTTCCTACAGATATTCCTAGATCATCAAATCATGGTTTCAGGTCTGTTTACCCAAAATATTGACTGAAGTCAACTTAAATCAATTTTTAAAGGCTAAATTAGCATTTTTATCAAATTTTCACATAAAATCATTCCAAATATACGCTCGGACCATGCACGTAAATAGAGGTAAGATAAAAGGAGGCTTTTAAGGCCTCAAAACATAGAATTTACTTATAAATCAAGAGATGACCATTTGGGTCATCACATCCTCCACCTCTAAAACAACCATTCGTCCTTGAACGGACATAACAAATGCCTAAGTTGAGGAAAATATGGGTATATCGGCTCCGTATATCGAACTCAGACTCCCAAATAGTTACCTTGGTAGGCTGACCTCTTCGATCTCAACTGACGAACCTGCCAGTGTGGAATAGCTACTGGCTCCTCCTCACAGGACAAGTCCTTGTCAAACAAGACAGTGTTGAAGTCTAACATGTGGGATGGATTGCCGTGATACTTCCGAAGGATGGACACATGAAACACTGGATGCCCGACTGATAAGCTCGATGGCAACACAAGTCTGTAAGCCACCTCTCCCACTCGATCAAGAATCTTAAAAGGACCAATAAATCTAGGGCTTAGCTTGCCCTTCTTCCTAAATCTCATCACACCCTTCATATGTGACACTCGAAGTAATACCCACTCTCCAACCATGAATGACACATCATGAACCTTGCAGTTGGCATAGCTCTTTTGCCTATACTGGGCTGTATGAAGCCTATCCTGAATGATCTATACCTTGTCCATGGCATCCTGCACTAGGTATGTACCCAATAATCGAGCCTCTTCCGGCTCAAACCACCCAACCAGCTACCAACACTGCCTACTATATAAAGCCTCACAGAGAGCCATCTGGATGCTCGACTAGTAACTATTGTTGTACGCAAACTCCGCTAAAGGAAAGAATTGATCCCACGAGCCTCTAAAGTCCATAACACAAGCTTAGAGCATATCTTCCCAAATCTAAATAGTGCGTTTGGACTATCCGTTTGAATGGGGATGAAATGATGTGCTCAACTCGACTAGTGTGCCTAACTCACATTAAACTGCCCTCCAGAAATGTAAGGTAAACTGCGTACCTTGATCAGAAATGATAGACACGGGCACACCATGATGACGTATAATCTCCCGGATATAGATCTCAGCTAACCTCTCAGAAGAATAGAAGAATGATACTAGAATGAAATGCGCTGACTTAGTCATCCTATCAACAATAACCCATACTACATCAAACTCCCTTTGAGTCCGTGGGAGTTCAACAACAAAGTCCACAGTGATACGCTCTCACTTCCACTTAGGAAGATCAATCTTCTAAAACAAACCAACATGTCTCTGATGCTCATACTTTACTTGCTGACAATTCAAACACCGAGCCAGATGTGCAACAATATCCTTCTTCATCCTCCTCTACCAATAATGTTCTTGCAAGTCTTGATACATCTTGGCGGCGCCCGCGTGAATAATATATTGGGAACTATGGGCCTCCTAGAATCAACTCATGAAGCCCAAACACATTAGGCACATAAATACGACCTTTCATCCTCAAGACTCCATCATCTCCAACTGTAACCTGCTTGGCACCACCAAGTTGTACCGTGTCTCTAAGGAAAAGAAAATAAGGATCATCATTCTGCCGATCTTATATACGCTCAAATAATGAAGAACGGGCGACTGTACGAGCTAACACACGGTTGGGCTAAAAAATATCCAACCTTATGAACTGATTGCCCAAAATCCTGAGCATCCAAAGCAAGTAGTCTCTCACACTGGAATATATGCAAGGCTGCCCATACTGGCTGACTTCCTACTCAATGCATCGGCCACCACATTGGCCTTCTCTGCCTCAAATTTGGATCCTTCTGCTTGAACAAGTATTTCAAACTCTTCTAATCGGTGAACACCTCACTTAATACACCATATAAATAGTGCCTCTAAATCTTCAGTGCGTGAACAATGGCTGCTAACTCCAAATCATGAACTGGATAATTCTTCTCAATAATCTTCAACTATCGCAAAGCATAAGTAATGACCTTGCCATCCTGCATCAACACCGCCCCAAGTACAATACGAGATGCGTCATAATAAATTGTATATGGCCCTGAACCTATGGGAAAAACCAACATTGGCACCGTAGTCAAAGTTGTCTTTAGCTTCTGAAAGCTTGCCTCACACTAATACGACCACCTGAACTAGGCCCCCTTCTGGGTCAACCTGGTCATAGGAGATGCAATAGATGAAACCCATCCAAAAACTGTTGGTAATAGCCCGCCAAACCCAGGAAACTCCGGATATCTGTAGTTGATGCGGGTCTAGGCCAGTCCTTGACTGCCTCTATCTTCTTCGGATCTACCTTAATACCCTATGATGATACAACATGACACAAGAAAAAAAATGAATTATTTGAAATATACTCCAAATTATGCTTTGCACTACAATAAGTATCCCACGATAATAAAGGAGTATAGTGATGCAAGTTAGATCACCGGTTCAACCAATTCTAAATAGTCGGTGGATGAGCGATGTCTTGAAAATTGTCCAAACAAATGTGCATTGACCAGTCTACAATGGAGACTGAGTTTATAGCCTTAGACAAGGACGGTGAAGAAGCTGAATGGATCCGTAATTTCTTGGAAGATATTCCATTTTGGCCCAAACCTTAAGCACCTATATGTATACATTGTGATAGTCAAGAAGCAATAGGTAGGGCCTGGAGCATTATGTATAACAGAAAGTCTCGTCATATCCGATAGAGACACAAACCTACTCTCTAGTGGTGTTATCATAATTGACTATTTAAAGTCAAGAGATAACGTGTCAGATGCACTTACAAAAGGCCCATCCAGAGAGGCAGTTGAAAGATCATCAAAGGGAATGAGGTTAAAGGCCTAGAACAAGTCATCATGGCGGTAACTCTACCTAGCAGACTGGAAATCCCAAGAGCTAGGTTCAAAGAGATCAAATAAAGTTATGAATGACGGTTCAACATTGTCAACTAACTCAATCCATTCTCATGATGAAGACAATGTTAAAAAATAAGGTAAAACATTAAGGCTTTTTTGATGAGTCAATAAAGCTTAAAGCTTTTTAATGATTTGCTAAGTCTCGCACGATATGACCAGATAGTGTATCTTTAGGATTACACGTTTAGGAATCACTTATGTGAGTGTGAAGTGTAAGACGCTTCAAGGAGAATAAAAGTAAAGTCCCATTCTCTAAGAACTCATGAAACCAGGCGATTTTTATGGCTGAAACGAACACAACCGTGAGAACCATATATGGTTAAGGATTGATTGTGTGACTTATGTTGTCTAGGTATACAACAAAGCTCGACGATTCAAAGATATCAAATCTACTGATTGATCATGTATATCCGATATAATTTCACTACGGAATGTTCAAAGGGAAACCTACTCATCCAGATACAATCAATTCTTGTTTGTAAAACACACACACGTCTCTACATTCCTTTAAGATTACAGTCATTCCCCATTCATGTGGGGAATTGTTGGGTTTGTTATTTAATAAATTATAACAAAGGAGATGTGAATAGAAAATGGTGGGAAAAGAAATGGAGGGATGACCCGCGACCTGGTCGTATCTAGCCTAATTTTTTTTTTACCGGATTAATTTAAATTCATTTTAAATTTCCTGCAAAAATACCATGACTGTTCTAAAAGGTTGCATACCTCTTCAGAGCGTCATACCTGTTCCAACATCCATGACTATTCTGAAAGGTTGCAAACCTCTTTAGAGGGTCACACCTGTTCTAATAGCCATGACTATTTTGAAAGGTTGCAAACCTCTTCGAGGGTCGCACATGTTCCAGCAGTCATGACTATTCCGAAAGGTTGCAAACCTCTTCAGAAACATTACATAGTTGGCTATAAACAAACCTTCAAACCAGAATATTTACTTATGAAATTTTCTGAATCTTCTTCTTCTTCTTCTTCTTCTTCTTCTTCTTCTTCTTCTTCTGCATAAAATATTCCAGTTTGTTTAACGACCATCGAGTGGTTCGCCGATCACCAGAGTTTTAGGTGCCGATACACTAGTGAGTTAAACCGTTCTATCCTGGAAGGATATATTCCATAACCTCAGGTACTTGAGGGGAATAATTTCCTTAAGGACACTGTATATTCAGTGGGCTCGATTTGTTCTTTTAACGTTTCAAAAATTATTTTGAAGTTCGAATATTATTTTTCAAAATTGTTTCTATTAACCTTTTATTTTTATTTTACAGAAAGATTACAATTTTATTTACTTATAGCAATACAGATAATTAACAGAAATTCTACAATTTTGAAAGTTTAGCGATTCGAAAGTTTGTGAAATTTGTAGGTCCGGAAGGTTGTTGGTTTGAAAGTTTATGGCTTCATGTTTATTATATCTAAATTATTTATGAATACTCTTAAGAAGTCATTTTCTTTAATTTGCGTATCAAACACAGGAAAATGAATAAGATGACTACTTGTTTTCCAAGAAAACCACCAAAAAATATTTTCTGTTATACCAAACACACCATAAGAGGTGGATATTCGTTTTTGCTTGTGCCTCTCCAAGTGCATAAACGGACCTTGAATATTAACAATATTTTATTCCGGGAAAGAAATTAAGTCAAAATTATGCCATTTTCGCACTTGAAACGTAGGGATTGTGCCTGATTAGTTGCTAGGAAATTTACTAGCCGCGAGGAAGATGCCATGTTATATTTTGATGTATGCTTTAAAAACTATTAATGTTTTGGGTCCAATAGTCCACTTCAAAGTTCGAATTCTAAGAAAACTAAATTTGATTATGTCACTTTGGGATTTACTATGATCGAAACTATTGTATCGTTTTATCACGATAAAAAATTTCTATCATTGAGATCGTGATAATACCTAACATTTTACCTGCTAGACAAGCAAATATTAACTAAATTTATTAACTAGTTTTAAGCAATTCAAATCAAAATATTAACAATAAAAACTGAATAGTCAGAAATATAGTGATAAACTACTTAACAACATAATCTAAATACAATCCCAACAACTGGAGTTACAAATGTAAGTTAGTAGATAATATTGACCAAGAATAAGAAGGAAATAGAATAATTTATCGAAAAATATTATGTCGTGAAAAGCCACTATCTTGAAATCGATTTCGACTCGACTGGGTGCAAATAGTTAAGACCGGTCACTCCCAAGGTTCCGCAACACCTGCAAACACGTACACTCGTGACTGGAAGTTTGGAATTTACACAAAATAATTGCCTAGAAAGAAGAGAAGATGAATTTATATTCTGTGTTGGATAATTCACATAGAAGACCGCCTTTTGTAGGCAAAGCTGTTGGATAGTTACAGATGAAAAAAGTTAATATGTAGCTGTTACAGAAATTAAAGATGGAATTGTTGAGCTGTTAGAAAAATTAAACACATCTATTGCAAAACTTAAGCATGGCAGTTACAAAGAAATAAATGAGACGTTACAAATTCATTCAAAGAGAAAGAATTTGGACATATTCTCGTAAACGTGTATTTGGATAACTTTTTGGTAAGCTAGAAAAAATAAAGAAATAATTTTAGCAAAATCAGATATAGATTAGGCCTCATTTATATCTCGCACGTAAGAGGAAATAGACCCTTTTTGCCTTCAGGACCAATTTTTTGTGTGCGCGAAATCACTTCTTTTTACTAGCTCTTTACAAACCTAACATAAAGTAATTAAATATAAAGAGAACGAAAGAAAATTTCAACAATAAATGAGGGATACTTGACTTTCACAAAAGACAAAAAAATAAAAAATAAAAATGAACTACAAAGAAAATTTTGACTTTACAATATCAAGTATAAATAATATCAATAATCCCACACTAATATAAAAAGAAAAATAAAATAAAAGCAATTCTAAGCAAAAGAAGAAATATGTACGTAAGTGTCAATATTGTTGTTGTTGTAAACTTGCAATTGCATAGTAAAAAAGTTGGCTCCGAGAAAAGGTTGTAAGTATTTATTAGTGTATTGACACGATCATAGATTAGTTGCATTTTATTTTAGTATTAAGACGTTGAGTTGGCCTTTCAAGGACGTTATGTTTGATAAAATCGAAAAGCTACATGCAAAATTGAAAAATAAATATATAGAAAAAAAAGACACACTTGATTACAAAAAGATTCACTACTAATAATTTGATAAAAATTGCCAAAAATCGATCAAAGTTGGCTTATTTTTTCATTTTTATTTTTTTTTTAAATCGACCAATTGGTCGGTTTTCTTTGACGCAAAAATGCGAAAAACTTTTTTTGAGTCGTGTGAAATTTATTTTTCAAGAAATTAACCAATTTTGAACAGTTTTTCATTTAAAATAAATTAAATTAATTTTAAAAAACCGACCAAAATATGCCGGTCATTTTAAAAACCGACCGAATTTAGTTGGTAATTTTATTTTTTAATAAAATCGACCAACTTTAGTCGGTTGTTTTCGTACGAAAATACAATTAAAAAGTATAATAAAATAAAAGACGGTCTTAAAATAAAATGCACAATGGCCTAGTGGTAGAATAGTATACTACCATAGTATAGACCCCGATTCGATTCCCTGATGGTGTATTTTTTAATTACATAACTAAAAAATCGACAACCTTCAGTCGGTTTTTTTGATAATTTTTTTTTATTTAATTGACCGATCAAAGTTGGACGGTAATTTCCGACCAACTTTGGTCGGTATGCCCTTCCGGCCTTCAAAATACCGTCTACGCATAAATGATTGCATTTTGGACGGTTATTGGCCATTACCGACCAACTTTGGTCGATTTTTTTGGACAGTTTTGCCCGAATTTCTTGTAGTGATTGCAATAGAATTTATCACTTCATGGCAATAATAGACACGCATGAATAAAAGCAATACTTCCTCCGTCTCATATTATGTGTCGTATTTTTTTTACACATCCCTTAAAAATATTAATTAGGAAAGGGATTGGGTTATAATCTCTCTTTATTGAATATTATTCTATTTATGTGTTATCTCCATCGAGAGACGGCTCAACTTTACATGTGACCTAAAGCGAAAATTTAAAAAGAGACCTTAAGAGACATTCGAGGTTACGAAATGTTTTTTCATATATATTCCTTTAATAATTTCATTAGCTTAAGATAGAAAAATTATCTAAAAAACATTTAAATAATAGAAGAAGATTCTACGAAATCATAGTTATACTATTCAAGTTAGAATGAGTTAGATAACATTAAGAAGTGAAGCCCACCCACCATGCATAAGATAACAAAAAAGAATAACAAAAAATAGGAAGTGAATGCAAATTTATTAATCTATAATTTTTAGTATAAAATTTTAAAATTGACAACAAATGATTACAACTAATTTATTTATCACTAATAACAAATACATAATTATTTATACTATATATAATTTGAGATAATTTGGGGCCTTAATTTTTTGGGGCCTAAAGCCGCTGCTTTAGTGGCTTTAGGGTTGAGCCGCCACTGTCTCCATCTTCAAAAACAATTATTACTAAGAATAAAAATAAAAAAAAACAATTATTTTGTTTTTTGAACTTCTAAAGAGAAAAATAATTTAAGTCAACTATTTTTAATAACGACAACGGTTAATATGAAACGGGAGAATAATAGTTAATGGATATAAGAAACAAATTAAACTAAATAAATGAGTATATTTGAACTCTTTTACGCGTAGTCTTTTCTATTTTAAGCAAAGATACCTCGTTAATAAAAAGGCATATTCCCTCCATCAGTAGCTCTATGTTTAAAAAATACGTATTACGAATTAATTGTATATGGCAATGGAGGAAAACGAAAACAAATTTTAAATGCTGGAGGGGTAGATTCATTAATGCATATAAGGAGTATAAAAGTGACAAACTTTTGCAGGAGAAAAGTTTATTCTTTCAAAAGTGGCAATTGATTTTCACGTTTTAATTAAAAAGCTTACCGACCTCCTTCAATTCTATCGTGAAGGCTCATTTTCAACCACTGAATCGTTAATTATATTGATTTGACTCAATTCAAATATATTAGATCACATTTTCTATTAAATACACATACTTTTGTAATTTAAACTAAACCAATATATGAGGGGTTCCATTTAAGACGTTAAACTCATAAAAACTTATCAATTCCAATCCGGCAAGAAAAATACAAACTAATACTTGAATATAATTCCTTGGACAAGTCGTTATTTATCTATATTATATTAGAAAAAAATTCCTTAATCCAAAAGTTAAATTATTGTTTTACCCTCCTTAAATTAAATTAAAAGGAGGAACCCCTTAATCTAAAAGTTAAATTATTGTTTTACCTTTCTTAATTAAAAATCTAAATTTCACAAACAGCCTTTCATTCGAAACTTATCCTTAAGTTAGAGAATATTTTTATTATCTATGCAGAGATTGTGCACGGTGAAATATGAGAGACCGATTTCTCGTGAACAAAATTGCTTCAGTATGTCGCCTCGGAGGCTCCGGACCTTGAGCCGGTCCTTTCCCTCAAGATCTGTCTATACCTAGCCGAGGATAACATTGGCCGAAACCCCGGTGAGCGCGAAAAGCTTCCGAAGAATGCATCCGGAATCGATTAAGTCTATTTGGACCGCCTAACATTGGCTTACTCTTGCGTCATGAAGCTAGTTATCTGTCACATCCCATTTCCTTTATCACTCAACATACCTTGTACTAAGTTTGGACTTCCCCCTCTTATAAAACAGGAGTCATTAACACTCTGTAAGGCAGAGCTCCATTTACTCTACACAATATGAATAATATCTCTCTTTCTCACCGTTCTATCTCTAACTCATATGCTCGAGGCTACTATTTCATTTGTTTCTTTCATATCTGTTCTTTATTTATTATTTTATATTGGCCATAAAGAGCCTTGTTTAATCATATCTTAACGATTATCCCATTTTTCGGTTACCCCCGATAGCTCAAGCTCGAGCCAGCTATCGACCTCGAGGTTCTTCATCGACCAGTCTGAGGCTTGGGCTGCAGGCCCCTTGGTTTGGTTACAGTCCCGTTTTAGCTTGTATCTCTTCGCCAAACTTCATATTTTTTGCATCAACTGCTCTAACAACTAGCATAAAAATAGATAAAGTATTTTTAGAATTCTATTTATAAATTTAATTATTGTTACCATTTTTGCGGTAAACAGTTCGGCGCCCACCGTGGGGTTAAAAATATTAGTGATTATTTTCTTGTTAGTTTCATTGCACAAACACAAGTTATCTTTTACGTTTTTTCTTGCTCGAGATCTTTGGTTTCAGGTCAAAATGTCTGGCTCGGTAAACAGAGTCGGGAATGGCAACCTCGAAAACCACGAGGAAAAAATGGCGTGGTTGTTTCGGTTGTCAGCGCGCCACCATAGAATCTCGATAACACGCTGGATCGATTTTAGCGGGATTCATAGGACGTACAATAGGTTGACGAAACCTCATACACCGACAGGAGCATATGGTATAGAGACCGACAAGAAGCCCAAAAAACCCCAGCCTGGGAAGAACAGGAAGTTAGACTTCATGTTATTTTTGAAGTGTTGCAGGCACAACAGTTGGTCATTGCTCAGTTACAAAGCCACCCGAAGACTCCCGGCACAGCAGCACCAGAAATAGCTCCCCTCGTTGAACAAGTACCTGAGAGATCAAATAATAACAGATGGGTAGCCGACCCTGCTATAGTAAAAATGCTAGAGGACCTCACCAAAAAGGATCGAATAAGGTGATAACCAAGTCGAGACCTACAATTCCAGGGTCGATTAGATCCCGGGTGCGCCCCCGGTCCTCAAGGGCGTGGATTTGAAGAAGTTCACACAAAGGTCGTTCCCTGAAGAAGAGGCCCCAAAGCCCATTCCAAAGAAGTTCAGAATGGAAGAACTCCCTAAGTACAACAGTACCACTAACCCTAATAAACATGTTACTGCCTACACCTGCGCGGTAAAAGGCAATGATATAAACAACAACGAGATTGAGTCTGTGTTGTTGAAAAAATTCGGGGAAACACTCTCGAAGGGGGCCATGATGTGGTACCACAACTTGGCTCCCAATTCCATAGATTCATTCACCATGCTAGCGGACTCATTCGTAAAGGCACATGCCAGAGCCATCAAGGTAGCAACAAGGAAGTCTAAAATCTTCAAAATCAAGCAAAGAGAGAACGAGACATTGCGAGAATTTGTGTCCTGCTTTCAGATGGAACGGATGGAGCTGCCGCCAATCTCCGACGACTGGACAGTACATGCCTTCACCCAAGGCCTGAACGAACAAAGCTCGGTGGCTTCTAAATAGCTAAAATAGAACCTGATCGAGTATCTAGCTATGACCTGGTTGGACATCCACAACCGATACCAATCGAAGATCAGAGCCGAGGATGACCAGTTGCGAGTCCCTTCGGGCTCAGTATACCCAAACAGGATCCTGGCAAAATAATATAAGCCAAACAAAGAAAGATATCAGCCATACCTCAAGGATAGAAGCCAAACAAAGAAAGATATCAGCCATACCTCAAGGGTAGGAGGAACTCCCCGAGACGCAACCTACCCCGCAATAATCGGAGGGTGGATCGAAGACAGGACCCTCTATGGCTCATCAAGAAAACTAGGTTCGATCGAAATGTAGTGGTAATGAGTTTGCCCCACCTGTTAGAATACAACTTCAACGTCGATGTGTTATACATCGTGTTCGCTATCAGTATGATCAGAGATGCCAAGTGGCCCTAACCGATAGAGTCAGATCCTTCGCAGAGGAATTACAACTTAGTATGCGAATTTCACAACTCGCATGGCCACAAGATCAAGGATTGTCATCAACTAAGAGAGAAGGTAGCTCGGCTGCTTAACAAAGGACATCTTTGGGAATTCCTTAGTGATTGAGCCAAAAATCAGTTCTGAGAAAGGGAGGCAACCAAGAAGAATGAAACAAACCAGTCACAACACGTCATCCACATGATCATGGGGTGTCGATGCTCCGTAGGAACCTCTAATGAGAAGAACAAAAATATCCATCCCTAGAGAAAAGTAGACTTGGGGATATCCCCAAAGATGCCCTCACGTTCAGCGAAGAGGATAAAGACTCTGTCTCAACCCTATAACGATGCCCTGGTAATTTCCTTCATTGTAAATTTTTTTTCCAGATAAAACATGTACTCGTAAATCCAGGTAACTCGGCTAATATTGTCAGGTCAAGGGTAATAGAACAGCTCGGACTACTCGACCAATCATGCCCGCTACTCGGGTCCTCAACGGATTCAACATGGAAAGAATGACGAAAGGAGAATCCTGATTACCGTAGCTAGCACGACCCAAAATCCCAAATTCCATGTTATCGAGGGAGACATGAGGTGTATCGCCTTATTTGGGCGACCATGGATACACTGCATGAGTGCAGTGCCATCCACCCTTCACCAGATGATAAACTTCCCAACAAAAGATGGGATTAGAACCGTCAACGGAGAACATAACACATCAAGGGAAATGTTCACAATACATGATGTGGTACCAATATTCATACCTCTGCCCCCGAATAAGCCAAAGGGCGAATCAGGCCTCACCCTCGATCGAAATTGATAAAACGAAGTAGAATTCCATACCGCATCTTCGCCTCAGGCGATTATAACAAATTTATCCTGAGGCATCTCCATCATACCTCACTACAAGGTATGACCATCTCCTTTTTTTGTTTCGAATTCAGAATTAACCCTTATGCTGGCACCCGACTAGAACTGTCTTAGTGCTAGCACTGCCGGAAGACCTCAAGGCTCTAGAAACACACTCGTTGCACTCTTTTCCTTTGATCGAGTTTTTTTCCCAAAAGAAGGGTTTTACCATCAAGGTTTTTAATGAGGCAACATCTGCGAGCTGCCTAAGGAAAATTCCGCAAATGCTCAAAACTTCTCTTGCAGAAAACTTTTGAACGGTGAGGAGCATTCCCCCCAAAATCTACCTACTAAAAAAAAAATTGAAACACCAAACGGGGTTCCTGCACGAAAGTAATATACCAGGCCAAACGGTCGAAAGAACTGTTTCCATATAGTCATGCTCCTGTCGGCAAATACGTGTACTATTGTACCAAGAAATCAAAGAATACATTTTGTCAAATACACCTTCATAAAGTAAGGTAACAATTATTTCTCCAAAAACATACCGAACAATAGGTGACTGACGCCATCAATTCAATGTACATGCGGCCTCTAGGTCGAAACTCTGGAATAACGAAACCTTCATGAAAGACAATGTGGAAATCGCAAAGTGTCACCAACTTCAAAGGTACCATTACTAAAAGACTACCGCCATTTGCCACGTACCTACAAACCCGAGGCCAAAATACAACGAGCAACCAAACTCGATCCAGCATGGATCTATTTAAAATAACAATACGTATTCACGTCAATAGATCAAACGGTATATGTCACCAAAAGCACCTCGTACTCTAAAAAGAAAGGTCAACATGCTCACAGTAGAGATCCCTCCACCGAACGCATCCCGAAATACTCGGAGACTTAGCATCAACAATTCAGCACCCACACGACCCTAGGGTCGGAACTCCAGGCTTATAAGGCCCCAACAAGGTAGCTCCGAGCTCGTGAATAACAGCCTTCAAGCCTAAGCAAACTCGATGACTCGAAGATTTCCGCCACTCGCCATACACTGGAAAACCCGATATCGTAAGACCCTAAGTGGGCAGACTCGGTACAACCAGATCTATTATGAATAGCAACAAAAATTATAAGACCTCAATAGGCATGATAAAACTGTAAGATCTCAACAGGCATCACAATACTGTAAGACCCCATTAGGCATGAAAAACTATAAAACCTCAACAGGTATGAAAAAACTGTAATACCTCAACAAGCATAACAAACTATAAGACCTCAACTGGCATGAGAATTTTGTAAGACCTCACTATAGGCATAAAACTCAATCCCGAAGTTTAGGCTATATGTCATATTAGTAAGAATCACAAAAGGGAATACCCTTGGTGTAGATGCCTAAACTATCACCCAGGATACAAAATGGCTCCGGTCAAACACATATGACTTCGGTCAAAATGTTTGTACCATCCAAATTAACAGACTCGGGGACACCCGACTGTAACAAACAAAAATGTAGGCCATTACTTCAAATATACTCCGAAAAGAATCGGTTAAAATAGGCTTTGCTCAATAGGAAAACGAGCTTCGACCATGTCAGCTCCAAATCACAAGGCTTCGAGCTACTCAGCCTAAGAGCTAAAAACATTCCGAGGTGCTCGAACATCACTGCTAATGACTTGAAATCGAGGTTCTTCCCGAATCAACGGCGGGTCAGGCCAAATTATTTCAAAAGACCTTAACAAGAGGAAAACAAAGCCTACAATATGCCCACGAGCAAAAAGTGTAAGAGCCATAATGTGATGACCCAAAAAGTTATCACTTATTTTAGAAACTAATTCTACATTCTAAGGCTTTAAAACCTTATTCTACATCACCTTGGTTTGTGTGTGCAGTTCGGGCGTGTAGTCGGAAAGCAATTATATGCAAATTTGTGAAAAATATAATGAGTTTTGCCTTTAAATGAATTTAAGTTGACTTCGGTCAACATTTTGAGTAAATGGACCCGGATCCATGTTCCGACAATCTCAGGAGGTCCATAAGGAAATATGGGACTTGGGCGTACACCTGAAATCGAGTTCCGAGGTCCCTAGCCCGAGAAATAATTTTTGAAGAAAATTATTTTCTGAAAAATATATGAGCTTTTGAAAATGAAATACATTTGAAATTTAATGGTATCGGGCCCGTATCTTGGTTCCGAAGCCCGGTAAAAGTCTAATATGTGATTTAAGATAAGTATGTGAAATTTGGTAAGAAACGGACTTGAAATGGTATGAATCAGACCTAATTAGAGAAAAAATGGAAATTTTATGTTTTTAAGTGATTTCAAGATTTTGATGCTAAATTCATAGTTGTTGATGTTATTTTGGTGATTTGAATGCACGAGCAAGGCTGTATGATATTTTTACATTGGTGTGCATGTTTGGTTCAAGATTTTGATTCTAAGTTCATAGTTGTTGATGTTATTTTGGTGATTTGAATGCAGAGTGTATGATATTTTTATGTTGGTGTGCATGTTTGGTTTAGATCCTCGAGGGCTCGGGTGAGTCTTGGATAGGTCACAGGGTAGAATTGGACTTAGGAAGTTTCAGGTTTTCAGCTAGTATGTTGCAGGTCTACAAGCTTTGCAAATGCAAAACCTGGCTCGCAAATGCGAAGTTTCATCGCAAATGCGAAGATGACCTGGGATTCCTTGGGTTGTTAATGCGACGTGATTACCGCAAAAATGAAATCGCAAATGCGAGAATGCCCAGAAATCCCCATTGTCGCAAATGTGGCTGTTACACCACAAATACGAGATCGCATTTGCGAATTTCCTCTCAAAAATGCAAAGGTGACCAGAAATTGAGCTTGGTCGCAAATGCGAGCTTAGCACAGTCCGGGTTCACAATTGCGAACCCTGGTCACAATTGCGACATCAAAGACCTGTGAAATTTATACTTAAGATGAATTTTACCCATTTTTCATATCTTCTCAAGATATAAACACTATAGGGCGATTTTTCAAAGGCAACTTCTTCTCCAAATCAATTGTAAGTCATATTCAACTAGTTTACTTTAATCTTTAACATCTTTTTACATGATTTCAACTCAAAATCAATAATATTTATGGGGGAAATTAGGTGTTTTGGGTAGAACCTAGGTTTATCAAATTATGAGGATTTGGACCTCGATTTGAGGTCTGATTTCAAAATAAATTATATATTTGAGTTCGTAAGTAAATGGGTAGTCGGATTTTTATTCGAACCTCGAGTTTTGATCATGTGGGCCCGGAGTCAATTTTTGACTTTTGGGGAAAAACTTTAGAAAACTTATTTCCGTGCATTAAAATTAAGTCATTTAGCATTTATTGATATAATTAAGTAACTTGTGACTATATACGAGCGAATTGACGATGGAATCAAGAGGTAAAGCGATAGTTGAGGCTTGAACTGTGTTCAAAGCATCAAGGTAAGTGTTTGGTCTAACTTTATCTTGAGGGGAAAGGAGTTTAGTCTTATATTCTATGTGTTATGTGTAGAGTACGACATATAGGCATGATGATGTGTATTTATACATTAGTGTCAAACATCCCCGTGAGCCTTGTGTTGTGATTTATGTGACTTCATTATATTATTCATGTTTAATGTGGTAATTGCTATTGTTGAGCAAGTTTGTTAAAAAAATATTGGTATTCGTATATTTAGGAGTATTGGCTCAAGTTGCAAAGTGATTTGTGAAAGTATAATTGGTAATTGAACATTGTAGAGCATTGGCTCAAATTTTGAAGCAAGTTGTGAGAATAATGTGAAAATGAGAAAAGGTTTATGGTGGTGATCCCTTGACGAGACGTGGTTGCTTTTAATGTTATTCCCTTACCAGTATATTTTGGTTTTGATATTGTTCCCTTGCGGGGATTTTTATTATGATTCAGTTATTCTTTGCCCTTATTATTTTTGTTTGTGTTTGTTGTTTGAATGAGGAAGAGTGTAAGGTACGAAGGGTGATACTGTGCATTATTTTGGTGAGAAAGTGTTAAAGCATGAAGGGTGATGCCGTGTATTATTTTGTGAGAAAGAGTGTAAAGCACGAAGGATGATGCCGTGCTGCACGATGTACCATTTTGCGTCGATTATATTGATTTTATAGTGAGGATGAGAGTAAAAGCACGAAGGGTGATGTCGTGCAAGTTATATTGATTTTTGGTGAGGATGAGAGTAAAAGCACAAAGGGTGATGCCGTGTATATGTTTGGCTTTTGATTCTTGTTGACAATTGAATTGTGGTGTTCCATATATTTAATTGATGTCATCATGTTGCTATTTGATATTCACCCACGGCATTTTTTCCCATCCTAGCCTTGACTGTATATTTTTGCTTCTATTTTTTGTTATATGTTATTTATCTACACAGGTTTATTTAGTAGTCTGGTCCTAGCCTCATCACTAATCTGCCAAGGTTAGGATATGCACTTACCAGCACATGGGGTCGGTTGTGCTGATACTACACTCTGCACTCTTTGTGCAGATCCCAGTGCTACAAATTTTGGACCGTAGTGAGGTTTCAACTTCTTGCTTATCAGGCGACTCGAGGTAGTCCTGCAGGCATCCGCAGGCCTTGGTGTCTCCCTCTATCTATTTTTCCTATTTCTTTTAAGTAGTCCCGGAGACAATACTTTGTTATTTTTCAAACATTTATTTGTAGTATTGTTAGACGGTCTATAAAGTTGTGACACCAAATCTTGGGTAGTTTTGTTAAGAAGTTGTATTGGCTATATTTTTAAGTTTGAAATTATTCTTCTGCTCGTTAAATTATGTTGTTTATTAATTGTTGGTTCTAATAAGTTGTTAACGAATTCAAAAGTGGAAATAACGTAAGTAATTTAGTTGGTTGGCTTGCCTAGCTTTCACTAGTAGGTCCCATCACGAATCTCGAGGGTGAAAAAATCCAGGTCGTTACAAGTTGGTATCAGAGCTCTAGGTTATATAGGTGTCATATTCCACAGGCAAGCTTAGTAGAGTCTAAGGGATTTGTAAAGAGACGTCTGTATTTATTCCCCAGAGGCTACCGAGTTGGGAAAAACTTCACATCTATTCTTTCATATCGTGCAGTTTGGTTTCTCAATGCTAATCGAACTTCTACTATGTTCTTTTGCAGATGCCGAGAACACGCCCTTCCTCATCCGCTCAGCAGCCCGACCCCTCAGCAGTAGCTCCCACAAGGGGCAAAGGTTGAGGCCATGCTAGAGGCCGAGGTAGGGGAAGAGCTCAGACCGGAGCAACAGCACCAGTGGTGGAGCCTTAGGTTGAGTTTGACGAGAAGGTTCAGACCTAAACAGCTCTGATAGGCCCAGCTCAGGTCCCAGTGGGGTTCATTGCTACCCCATCACTTTACCATGCTTTGGTACGTCTAGTGGGCCTCATGGAGAGTGTCACCCAGGCAGGCTTACTTCCTACAACACCAGCCGTCTCTCAGGTTGGAGGAGGGGCCCAGACTCCTACTACTCGCACTCCAGAACATGTTGCTCCCCATATTTCAAACTCTAGCTGCTCTGCCAGTTGGAGCAGGTCAGCTGGGTGTGGTACCTAGGTCGGTGACGGAGCAACTATGACTGCCGATGCCTTGTAAAGATTGGATAGGTTTACTAACCTCTTCACTGCCATTTTCAACGGTGCATCATCTGAGGATCATCGGGATTTTCTAGACAGTTGTCACGAGGTTCTCAGGAACATGGGGATAATATAGACCAATGTGGTCGATTTTGCTACTTTTTGCTTATCTGGATCTGCCAAGATTTAGTGAAGAAATTACTGCTTGGCTAGACCAGCCGGATCACCAACTCTGACTTAGGAGTAGTTTACTCTGCTATTCTTGGAGAAGTTTCTTCCTGTTGCTCAGAGAGAGATCTATCAGAGGTCGTTTGAGTGCCTCCAGTAGGGTTCCATGACTGTTACTCAGTATGAGACTATGTTTATCGAGTTGGCCTGTCATGCTCTACTTATACTTCCCACTAAGAGAGAGAGAGAAGAGGTTCATTGAGGGACTTATCCAGCCCATTCGACTTCAAATGGATAAGGAGACGAGGAGTAAGATTTCTTTTTAGGATGTGGCCAGGAGGGTTGAGATGGATTTATCACAGTGGGGAGGTCAAGGGTCAGACAAGAGGCCTCGTCATTCAGGCATATTAAGTGGCGCTTCGTCTAAAGGCAGGAATTCGTATGGTATAGGCCATCCTTCTAGGCCTTTTCAGTCGGCACTTTATGTTTCTCACAGTGCTTCAGGTGATCGTGGTTCTCATATGTAGTATTCTGATCAACAGTTCTACATTGCATTACCAGCTCCTATTAGTGCACCGCCGCTCCAGAATTTTCGGGGTGGCCATTCAGGTCATCATGGCCAGTATCACAGCAGCCGATGACTTATTACACTTATGGTGGTACGATTATAGTTTGTGGTAAGGATACTTCAGTGCTAGTTGATACAGGATCTACATACTCCTATGTGTCGTCTTATTTTGCATTGTACCTAGTCATGCATAGTAATTCTTGAGTGCTCCTATTTATGTGTCTACACCGGTGGGTGATTCTATTATGGTAGATTGAGTCAATCGTTTATGTATAGTATTGATTGGGGGTCGTATGACTCGTATAGATTTGCTTCTTCTGGACATGGTCGATTTCGATGTCATGGGCATGGACTAATTATCACCTTAACATGCTATCATGGATTGCCATGCCAAGACGGTCACCTTCTCCTTACCCGTTCTACCTTGTTTAGAGCGAAAGTGAACTCCTAGTTATTCTACCTGTAGTGTTATCTCATATATGAAGGCTCGTCATATGGTCGAGAAGGGGTGTTTGGCCTATTTGGCATATGTTCGTGATTCTAGCACTGAGGTTCTTTCTATTGATTTTGTGCCTATTATTCATGAGTTACCTGAGGTATTTCCTTTAAACCTGTCGAGTATGCCACCCTATAGGGATATTGTCTTCTGTATTGATTTGGAACCGGGCACTAAGCCCATCTCTATTCTGCTGTACCGTATGTCCCCGCATGAGTTGAAAGAGTTGTTGCAAGACTTGCTTGATAAGGGCTTCATTGAGCCTAGTGTCTCGCCTTGGAGTGCGCTAGTGTTGTTTGTCAAAATGAAGGACAGATCAATGAGAATGTGTATAGATTACCGGCAATTGAACAAGGTTACAATCAAGAATAAATATCCATTGCCGAGGATTGAGGATCAGTTTGACCAGATTCATGGTGCCCAAGTATTTTCTAAGATCGACTTGAGATCTAGCTACCATCAGTAGAGGATTAGAGCATTCGATGCCCCTAAGATAGCTTTCCAAACTCGATAAGAGCATTATGAGTTCTTGGTGATGTCATTCGAATTGGAAAATTCACCAACAACTTTTATGGATTTGATGAATCGATTTTTCAGGCTTTACTTGGATTCGTTTGTAATAGTTTTCATTGATGATATTTTGATTTATTCCCGCAGCCAGGAAGAGCATAAGCAACATCTTAGAGTGGTTCTTCAGACCTTGAGGGATAGTCAGCTGTATGCTAAGTTTTTGAAGTGTGAGTTATGGTTGAGTTCAGTTGCTTTCTTGGGTCATGTGGTTTAATAGAGGGTATTCAGGTAGATCCAAATAAGATAAAGGTAGTCAAGAACTGGCCTCGACCCATATCAACTACAGAGATCCGAAGTTTTTTGGGTTTGGCAGGCTATTATCGTCGGCTTGTCGAGGGGTTTTAATCTTTGCACCCTCGAACCAGGTTGACCCAGAAGGTTTCCTAATTTATATGGTCAACTGAGTATGAGGTGAGCTTTCAAAGCTCAATATAGCTTAGACAATGACACATGTGTTGATTTTTCCCATAGGTTCAGGGCCTTATACAGTTTAATGTGATGCACTCGTATTGGACTTGGTGCACTATTGATGCAGGATGGGAATGTCATTGCCTATACTTTGCGGAAGTTGAAGATTCATGAGAAGAACTATCCGATTTATGATTTGGAGTTAGCAGCCATTGTTCACGCATTGAAAATTTGGAGGCATTATCTGTATGGCGTGGCATGTGAAGTATTCACCGACCACAAGAGTTTGCAATACTTGTTCAAGTAGAATGAGCTAATTTTGAGGCAGAGAAGGTGGTTGGAGTTGTTAAAAGACTATTATGTCATTATTTTATATCATTCGGGGAAGTCCAATGTGGTGGCCGATGCTTTGAGTAGGAAGTCAGACAGTATGGGCAATCTTGCGTATATTCCATTCGATGAGAGACCACTTTCTTTGGATGTCTAGGCTTTGGCCAACCTGTTTGTGAGGTTGGATGTTTCTGAGCTCATCTATTAGCTTGCACAGTCGCTCACTCTTCTTTATTGGAGTGTATCCAAGATCGGCAGTATGATGATTCTCATTTATGTGTCCTTAGAGACACAGTAAAAAACAGAGATGCCAAGCAGGTCATAATAGGAGATGATGGAGTTTTGAGAATGTAGGGTCATATTTGTGTGCCTAATGTGGATGGACTTTGAGAGTTAATTCTAAGGAGGCCCATAGTTCTCGTTACTTTATTTATCTAAGCGCGGCCAAGATATATCAGGATTTGCGGCAGTATTATTGGTGCAAGAGAATGAAGAAGGATATCATTGCATATGTGGCTTAGTGTTTGAATTTTCAGCATGTTAAGTACGAGCATTAGATGCCTGGTGGTGTGTTCTAGAAGATTGAGATTCCTGAGTAGAAGTGGGAGCGTATCACTATGGATTTCATTGTTGGACTCCCACAGACTCAGAGGAAGTTTGAAATAGTATAGGTTATTGTGGATAGGTTTACCAAGTCAGCATATTTTATTCTTACGGCAGTCTCCTATTCTTTCAAGAGGTTAGCTGAGATCTATATCCGGGAGATTGTTTGTCTTCATGGTGTGCATGTCTCTATCATCTCGGACCAAGGTACTCAGTTTACCTCATATTTTTGTATAGCAGTTCAATGAGAGTTGGGCACATGGGTGGAACTGAGCATCGCGGTTCATCCTCAGACGGACAGGCAGTTCGAGCGGTCTATTCATATTTTGGAGGATATGCTTCGAGCTTGTGTCATTGATTTTTGGAGGCTCGTGGGATCAGTTCTTGCCTTTAGCGAAGTTTGATTACAACAACAACTACTATCCGAGTATCCAGATGGCTCCTTATGAGGCTTTATATGGTACGCGATGTCGGTCTTCAATTTGATGGTTTAAACCGGGAGAGACTCAGTTGTTGGGTAGGATCAAGTACAAGATGCCTTGGACAAGGTCAGGATCATTCAGGATAGGCTTCGTATAGCTTAATCCAGGCAAAAGAGCTATGTCGACCGTAAGGTTCAAGATTTGGCATTTATGGTCGGTGAGCGGGTATTACTTTGAGTGTCGTTGATGATGGGCGTGATGAGATTTGGGAAGAAGGGAAATCTTAGCCATAGGTTTATTGGCCCATTTGAGATTCTTGATCGAGTGGGAGAGGTGGCTTACAAACTTGCATTGCCATCGAGTTTATCGGCCGTGTACCTAGTGTTTCACTTGTTTATGCTTCGGAAGTATCATGGCGTTTCACTTGTTTATGCTTCGGAAGTATCATGGCGACCCATCCCACGCGTTAGAATTCAGCACTGTCCAGTTGGACAAGGACTTATCTTAGGAGGTGGAGCCTGTAGCTATTATATATCAGAAGGTTCATCAGTTGATATCGAAGAGTTCTCCTTCTGTCCGTGTTCAGTAGAGAGGTTATCCTGCCGAGGCATCGACCTAGGAGTCTGATTCAGATATGCGAAGCCGTTATTCCCATCTTTTTCCTGACTTAGGTACTTCCTTCTTCTGTCAGTTTGAGGACGAACTGTTGTTTTAGAGGTGGAAGATATGATGACCCAAAAAGTCATCACTTATTTTAGAAACTAATTCTGCATTCCGATGCCTTAAAAACCTCTTCCTACATCACCTGATTTGCGTGCGCAGTTCGGGCACTGTGAAACAATAATGTGATTTGCCTTTAAAATGAATTTAAGTTAACTTCGGTCCACATTTTGAGTAAGAAAACCTGGATCTATGTCCCAACGATCCTAGGAGGTCCGTAAGAAAATATGGTACTTGGGCATAAGCCCGAAATCAAATTTTGAGGTCCCTGGCTCGAGAAATGAATTTTTGAAAAATATATGAGTTTATAAAAATTAAATGCGCATGAAATTTGATGGTATCAGGCCCATATCTTGGTTCCAGATCCCTGTACAAGTCTTATATATGATTTAAGATGAGTTTGAGAAACGGACTTGAAATGGCGTGAATCGGACCTAATTTGAAAAAAATTAGAAATTTGATGTTCTTAAGTGATTTCATGATTTTGAGCTAAATTCATAGTTGTTGATGTTATTTTGGTGATATGCATCCTGCGACTCTGTGTGGATTATCGGGCTCTAAACAAAATCACAGTAAAGAATAAGTACCATATTCCACTAATGGAAGAATTGTTTTGATAGACTGGGTGGTGCGATTGTTTCACCAAGATAGACCTGAAGACAGGTTATTGGCAAGTTCGGATTGTAGAGGTTAACGAACACAAGGCGACCTATGTGACAAGATATGTGTCGTTCGGCTTGATTAACATCCCAACTACCTTTTTCACTCTGATAAACCAAGTCTTCCAAGAGCACATTGACGAATTCATGGTGGTCTACTTGGATGACATCGTCGTATATAGACAAACATTGGAATAATACTTGAAGCACTTGCAGAAGGTCCTAGCTCGATTGCGGGAGCATGAACTATATGTGAAGCTATCCAAGTGATTCATTACTTAAAAACAAATCGACTTCCTCATACATATCATCGAGGAAGGGCGGATCAAGATGGACCAACAGAAGATTCGGGCAATTATAGATTGGTCGCCGCCTAATGATATCCACACCTTGAGGGCGTACCTTATCCTATGCAACTTCTACCAGTGATTTGTGAAAAACTACTCCCTCATCGTAGTGCCATTGACAAAACTCCTCAAGAATATCATGCCCTGGGAATGGGGAGCCAGACAAGCGGAGTCTTTCAACGCATTAAAATCGGCTATGTCCAGTAGCCCCGTCTTTGCCTCCTCAATTTGGAAAAGCCATTCGAGGTACAAACGGATACATCCGACTATGCCATCGATGGATTCTTGCTACAAGAAGGGCATCATGTAGCGTAAGAGAGCTGGAAGCTGAAGGATGTTGAGCGGCACTATGCCGCCCATGAGAAAGAATTATTGGTTGTCATCCGCTACTTGTGCCTTTTGGAGGCACTATCTGTTGGGGACCCCATTTGTGATCAAGACAGACAAATCAATTGTTAGCCATTTCATGACCTAGTCAAAGCTGAATGGTCAACAGGCTGAGTGGCAGGAACTCTTAGTTGAATTCCTTTCAACCTGGAGTACCGAAGTGGGAATACCAATCATGTTGCTGATATGCTCAGTCGAAGAGCTGATCTAGCATCAGTGTGCCTACTCGCAACCCTAAGTAGCGAAGTATCCACCTCCATCAAGGACCAGATACAAGATCCACTCATAAAAGGATCCTACTGCAGAGTATTTGGTTGATTTGGTAGGAGAGGGCAAGACTCGCCAATTCTACACGAAAGGTGATTTTCTGAAAGTGAAAGGGAACCAACTTTATGTTCCTAAAGGAGGAGATCTGCGAAGGACTTTTCTAGCAGAATGTCATGATACTCTGTAGGCCGGCCATCTTGGGGAAGAACGCACCATGGCATTACTTTGTGTGTGAATATTATTGTCCTCAAATGGCCGATGACATCGCTCGGTATGTAAAAGACTTGTCTAGTATTCCAGAAGGAAAAGTCGGACTGCTTGACACAGCTGGGACTCTTAGAACCACCGGATGTCCCAAAGAGACCTTAGGAAAGTGTTTCCATGGATTTCATCACCAGATTGCCCAAGGTCGGAGACCTCACAACTATCTTGGTTGTGATGAATCGCTTTTACAAGTATGCTACCTTTATAACAAACCTACAATTTATATCAGCAGAAGATACAGCTCAACTCTTCTTCTCTTATGTCGTCAAATATTAGGGCCTGCCCAAAGACATTGTTAGTAATCACAACTCACGCTTTACTAGCAATTTTTGGACCCAACTCTTTTAGTGCCTTGGGTCAAAATTGAGTCACACCTCAAGTTTTCATTCGCAATCTGTTGGTCAGACGGAGCGGTTCAATGGTATGTTGGAGGAATATGTCCACCACTTTGTAACTGGATCGTAGAAGAATTGGGTGAAGCCTTTGGATATTGCTCAACTGTGTTTCAGTTCACAAAAGAGCTTCAGAACAAACGAAAGTACTTTTAAAATTGTTACTGGATAACAACCGTTACTCCCAGATACCATAAATGCACCAAACATGTCAAAAATATCTTCGAGCTTTTAGCTTCTAAAAATAATGAAAGCAAAATTTGGAGATAGTGCGGAGCTATCTCGTCAATGCCCAAAAGCGGATAAAGAGGCATGCTGATCAAAATCGTCGCTTTGTCGAATACCAAGTAGGAGATAAAGTGATGGTCTGAATTCCAAAGCCGTACTTATTTGTGGGGGTCCATGACCCTCATCTATTTCAAAAATATATTGGACTCTTGTCCATTGAAAAGCGCATTGGAAAAGTTGCATACCGGGTGGATACCATAGCTTGGTGGAAATTCATCTCATCTTCCATGTCAGCCTTCTGAAACCTTTTTGAGAAGACACGTAGGATCCTTCACGGATCCAGATCACAATATCTAGTATTCGAGGCCCCAATTCAACTGAAAAAAGGCATGTTGAAGCGATCCTTGATGATAGAGTGACTCATGCCTCAAGGAAAGATGAGAGTTCATGGTAAAATGACAAAGTTGTGATGCAGCGGAGAATACTTGGGAGAGGGGAACAAACCTCAAAGCCTACAAGAACCTAATTGAAGATTATGTTGCAAGTAAGGCCCCGAGGACGTCGCCAACTCAAGGTGGGGAAAATGTCATGGGCGGCTTTCCAGCCATGCCCCATGACCTCTTGGGCGCGCCCCATGGCATCCTAGCAAGCCTCCCAATGCCTAGCGTCGCGAGCGGCCCCTTGGTCTTGGATGTTCCAAGTGACAAGCGTGCATGTGTCTCTATCGCCCTATCGATATCCCTCGCCAGCACTCATCCGCATGCAGATGCCAATAACGTCACACGCACAGATTGTGATGCCAAAGATAATGTTGCTGACAACGGACCTGTTTCTGCCTTGTAGAAAACTAAGTCCTTTTCATTATAAATAAAAAGTAGTTTGATTTCATGTACTTCCATTATTTTTCTCTAACTTAGTCAAGTCTATTCTTGTAGCTTTGGTTTATTTTTTTAAGCATTATTAGGGGGATCAAGCAATCAAATTTCTAGCAAGTAAATAATTCACTGTACTGGTGTCTTTCCCCCTTGACACCATGTTACTTTTCTTGTAATAGCTTTCATTAATACAATCAAGATTTCTTTCATTTTTAATTCTCATTTTTGTTCTTCAATTGCTCTTGACATTTGCGACACTGACAATCTCATCTAGCGTACGGAGGGGACCTCAGTTGGCGGATAATAACTATTGTACCGATATCAGTTGCTTAGTTTACATCACCATTCCAATAAATCTCATGAAGACGCCCTTCCATAGATTATCTGACTCCACATTCCCGTGCAACACACGTGCCAAAAAATTTATTATTAAAAAAAAATAGGAGCGAAAATGACAATAAAATAAAAAGAAAAAGAAAAGATGCCATGCGTGAGGATTTGGCACGTTTTGTTGTATCTTCACACGTGTAACAAGTTGAAGTGCAAAAAATCTATATATATATATATATATATTAAAGGAATAAAGTTATCATATATATAAGTATTATAATTAAGCCAATTGGCAAGCTAATAAAAAGCCATTTAGCAATATTAAAGAGAGTTTATAGGGATATTGTCAAATAAGGAAAAATTATATGCAATCTCATTTACCAAAATTAAATCTTTTAATATTAAATTCTTTTTTGAATCTTAAATGGCAATCTAAAATTCAATTTTGTTATGAATCTTTAATTATTTCAATTTCGTTTAGACTCGTTCATTACCATGAATATTATCAGTTAAAAGAGAGGTTGAGATAAATTTTAACTCTTATATGACTCAATTTTGATTTACCTTGAATAAAATATCTTGCACGTATGTATCTTTTTTAGTTTAATGAGGTAGTCAATTTATATTTACTACAATATCATATAAAGTATTGCATCCTATTTTCTCTTAAAGTAGAATTTTGATGTGGAGAAAATTAGTTCAAGTATGAAAAGTAAATATAATTGTGAAAGATGAAAGTCAACCAATTATTGTAGTAAAAAATAACATTTAAATGAGATTTTTGCATAGGCTGAGATAATTATCAAAGTATTCAAGAAAATAGCAATGGTAATTTGTACATAAGAGTCACTGTATAAGAATGCTTGGGGCTTTTTTCAAAACATCTTTATGATAGAGGTTAACTTTTTTGGTTTATCAAACTTTACAAGTTCATTGCTTGCACTATACAAATTTTTTATAATTTATTCAGATGCTTTACTTGATAAAATATATTTAAGTTTTTCTTTTCAATTTTTTCTGCTTTATACTGGCAGAGTCAAGAAAGGACAACATCAAACAATTAAAATTATAACAAAATCAATCCTATCAAAGAGAAGGAGAAGATCTCTGCTTATTCCTTTCATTCTACAAACATATGCTCAACGATAATACGTTATTTTTTCTAGAGTCAGAAATAAGAAGATGAAAGTACCACTTAATTTTATTGCTTATTGCATTATTGTATTTATTTGAGCATGAAGATAGTGGCACAGCCAACGATTAATTAAAGTATATGTTACGCACTGTATGTATTTATATATCTTCTATATGTATAATTTGTTAAATCAAATCAACTCAAAACTTATACAAACTTTTAAAAAATAAAAGATCAAATCCGATTCAAGTTTTTAAATTGAAAACGAAAACTCCAAGATGAAAAAAAATATATTGAGATTTCAGTGTAGTATAAAGTATCAACATATGTATATCTTTTTATACCAATTATTGAATTAAATATTAGATGAAATAATTATATAAAAATTTATAATAGGGGAAATAACATAGAAGAGGGGGTGGATATACCGGGAGAGAATTTATATACCTTGAATTGATTAAAAGATAAAATAAAAATAATAAATAAATTTAAAGAATGAAATAATTTTGAGAAATAGTCATACAAGATAAAATTAAGTTAAATTTTATTGGTAATAGAAAACTATATTCATTATATTATATTAAACTGGTAAGTTACAAAAAATTTATATTACAATTTAATAATACTAAGTAACGAATACTATAATTAGATAATCAAAGAAGAAAAAAAAAGAAGAAAATATAAATCTTTATGGTTAATATTAACATATAAGACTAATTAACATTATGATGAGAAAAATCATATTACACTGTGATATAAATATAACCGAAATCTTAAAAAATAAAAAGTCATAAAGGAATAATCCTAAAAACAATTCCAAGTGATAGAGGTAAATTAAATATATTGATTAAATTGCTCAAATATTTTGTTAACAAATATAAATCATAATTTCATGATATATATATATATATATATATATATATATATATATATATATATATATTACACACAACATAATAATAATTAAAAATACTGGTAGATTTTTATAAAGTTAAAGGCTTATCTCTTTATGCTTTTGATGATTCAAAATTACAATTAAAATAAATATTATATTATTAACATACGAAAAGAGTGGAATAAACTTAATATTAGGATATTTATACTCAATAATATTCAAAAATAGATTTTTTTTAAATTTTCGCGCATCGCGCGGGTTCTAAGACTAGTGTTATTTAAGATGAATAAGTCTCGAACTGCTGCTCATTTACTCTGAAATAACCATATTTGAAGGGAAAAATTTACATGTAGAGTATATATTGGGACGTAATTTTTTTTTTGAAGGTTAAAGATATTATATTAATACTAAGAATAATAATATGCCATCCTATTGCCCTCTCAAAAATTATGCTTCATTCGGATCTCCCTCATCTCCATTAGCTAGCTTCTCCATTAAGTACCTGCATTCATAAAGTAAAGTTTTGTAAGTAAAATAATCCTCTTTTAAGAATCGTATTACCTCAGTAGCATCCGCCTCAATTTCACATGGTGTGAAATTTTCTTTTATAATTGTTTGCAAAGCTTATATTTAGACGTAGTTAAACAAACAAACGCATGAAAAAAAATAGAAGAAAAAAACAAATAAAAAATTAAAATAAAATGCTAAAATTAACCTCAAAAATTGAAAAAAAAACATTAAATTGGATCGGTCTTCCTAAGTCAACCATCCTGTCCAAAGATGAATCCAAACTTTTAGTTAGGTAGATGCGATTACACCTACTACTATATTCATTACACTTTTACTTATTTTCGATGATAAGCTTGGTACTGATATGAATGTATAATAATATTAAGATTCTTTTTATATTTGTACACAGCGGATGTAAAATTTTGAGACTATGAATACAGCATTGATAACTTTAAAGTAAATTTTGATACTTATCATAATGTTAATTGATATAAGAAAATTTATATGTTATGAGTTATTATTGATTTTGAACATTATTCAAAGAGATAAAATGTAGTCTTCTTAAACTATTAAATTTTTTATCATCAAAATTTAAAATAGAGAGGGAATCAAAATAGAATATTATTGACAATTTAATACTGTAAAAACTAAAACTTGTAAAAAAATTAGTACAAATAGAAGCACGAAAATATCAAAGCATACGACTCATTCTTTATATGTGAGTTGCTTGTCCAAAAACAAAAAAGAACTATATGTCAATATAAAAGTTATAGACAAATGTTCCACAATTTGATTGGAATAAAGATATAATTATGTGATAATTTAATTGAAATAAAAAAATTATTTAAGCAAGTTTTATTGTGTATTTTAGATTTTATAGTCATATAAATTATTTATAGTGAAACATACTTATAATAATTCAAAATAGAGGCAAAACTCAAATTAAAATAACACTAATAGCTAATATTCGAATCCTTAATTTGTTATTTACCTTGAGCTATTGGAGAATTAATTGGATTCGTAATGCTGTCAAGAATCAAAATGAGATTGAAAAAGGAAAACTAGAAAGAAAGAGAAAAAAAGAAAATAAAAAGAGCTAAATAAAAAAATTCATGCATGCCCATGTGGACCGGAACCGAAGCAGCTTTTAGTTTTGACCATGGGTGCGAACTGCGAACTGGCCCACGTAGCAAAATTTGTCAAAGATTGTAGAGGAAATTCATATTATCTAACAAGTAAGGCCATTTCCAACCTTACTCGCGCCGCAGAATGGTAGGCCTACGCCGGGGAGCGTACCATAGGAAGGAAAGGGAGCCGGACGGTGGAAGAGCCAGGAGCGGCTGGGTCATTTGAGATGCTTGAATAGTTGCAGCCTAGCCTTTTCGATAACTTGATCTCCTACCGTCTTGGCGGCAATTTTTGGAGTAATTTAACTATAACTTTCTATTATTTTATTCCTAGAATAAGGGATAAATAATATTCTCTCAAATATGGGGTATACTATTCATCTCCCAATTACTATTCATTATCTTTTTATTATTATATTATCATTTAATCTTTTAATTTATCTCTTTATATATACCTAATTATATTTATATAATGTCTTTATAATATTAATTTTACATCTTAACTTTAGTGTATAATTTTGATAAATTAATTTTGTACATTTATTATCTTTATGTAAAATTATAAGTTAATTTTATTATAAGTTATAATTGTACAAAAAATATATAATTATCTCAAAAAATGAATGGTATAAATATAAAATATTAGATGTTGCTAAAATTGAAAGTTGCGAATATAAAATATTAGATATTGCAAAAATTGAGAAGTGAAGATTGAAATACATTAAAATGTGAAATACATGACAATTGAAAATACATTAGATTAAAATACATAAAAATTGAAACTACGGTAAATTGCAACAACGTTTGCAATTGTTGTAGGACCCTCACATTTTTTTTTTGCAGAAAGAAATGCTACATGATATAATGACTACATGTATTATACTGCACAACATGATAATCAAGAATGAACGTGATTTTAATGCACCAATTTAAGATGATTTGAAAGGTCCAACTCCAACAGTAGAAATGACAGTAGATGAAAATCAATAATTTCAAGAATGTTTAGCTCGAAATAGAAGAATTAAGGACAAATATGTTTATTTTGCACTTCGTAATGCATTAATTGATCATTTATGGAGAGTACTAGAGGTTGAAGTTGAATATTTATGTAGTATTACGAATGAACTTTAACGTTATGTAATATGTATTTAATTAATCTTGTATCGCAATGATTTTACTTTTATTTGAATTATTAGCTAATCTATTATAATTGCTTAAAGATTATATTAGTAAAATTTTATGAAATTATTTTAATGGAAATTATAAATTAATAAAAAAAAGATGGAATTTATTTAATGAAAATTTAAAAATAAAATTGAAATGAAAGATAATAATATAATATTGAAGAGAGAATAATATAAAAAAGTTTGGGGAAATGGTTGGAGTAAGTTGTCATCAAAATGAGAAAATCTCCATTTTGGGGACAAAAAATGGGATAAAGATTAGAGATGCCCTAAGATGGATTCGCATGCACCACATTCCTTAAGGTAAGTTCGTCTCTGTATGTATACACATTAGGGGTGAATGGACCGGGTTGGTTCGATTTTTACCAAAATCAAACCAAATTAATTATATCAGTTTAGATTGGTTCGATTTTGTCGGGATTTTCGGGTGTTCGAGTTTTTTTGTTACATGAATATTATTTCAATCTTACTTTGTTATAATTATAGATAAAATTTTGTTATGTAAATATATGTTTAATAATTATGGAAACAATTGACAAACATATGATCTATTAAAACATTTTAATGAGAAATTTTTTTTAGTAACACATGATAGTTATTTTCTTATTCGTCTAACAATATTTTTTCGTTAATTTACACTTTCAGAGTTAATACATGAGGGGATCCCAAATATTTTTATATTTTCTAAAGAAAAATCACTATAAACTCTTTAAAATATAAATAAAATTTATTTATATGTCGGGTTGGTTCGTTTATTACTCAATACAAAATCAAGTCAAATAAAATCTAGTTGAGTTTTTTAATCAATTTGGTTTGATTTTTCAATTTGGTACGATTTTTCGGTTCGGTTTGAATACCCCTTATAGATATAGTAGTTGAATAGACAGTCATCACTACATTTATTTACTACTACTTAAATAAGCTTGATATTAATATAAATATGTTATATTATAAGTGTGTTATATACGTGTGTATATATATACACACACATAGTCAAATAAAAGGTAAGTAAGTATGTCAAACTTTGTTGTACATTCATCACTATCCCTACCTATATAACAGTTCAATATGTAGTTAAAAAGACGACAATATAATTCGAATCTTTGTGATCTTCTGGTGTCATGTATTGTTAGTGTTTCTTAGATTTTTCTCTCTTTTTTTGTAAACTTTCTTCTTTCTTTTTTCCAAAAAAAAAAAAAAAAAAAGATGACAACCCAGCTACCTATTCCCCCCCCGCCCCTTATCCTACCACCAATTCACCCCAAATTTCTCTTACGGAGATTTTTTTTTTTTTTTTTTGCTTTAGTGTTCGATATTTCTGTAATTTTAAGGGTCTTATTAGTTTGAATTCGCATAAAAAAATTAAAAATACTCCATATCAAAGATAATGTTTTATGTAAAATGATTTTATGCTCAGAGCTCAACTTTAAAAATTTTATTCCAAGAAAATCTTTTATTAAGAAAACGCAACTTTTTGTGGTGAGAGTAAAGAGTTAAGTGTGAGAAAATCACACAGAAAGACAGGAAATACATAAACAAAAAAAGCCTATTAGCAAAAGCCAAAAACCAGTCTGAAATCACTCACACACACACAGACACAGTGAGTGACGAGTGTGAGATATAGAGAGAGAAAGTGCTAAAAGAGAAAGAAAGAAAAAGAACACTTAAAAAGAACTCCCTTTACTTTTCTCTCTCTTAAAAACCACCAAACCCCTCCCTCCCACCCACCCCCTACCACAACCCCACACCCCTCTTCACTCTTACCAACCCCCACGCTACCTCACACTCGATCATCACCATTCCATAGCTTCCCCTCTCTCACACACACACACACACTGTCTTCTTTCTCACTCTGTTCATAGATTTTATATATATAAACACAAATTTCTATATACGTATAGTTAGTACATAGATATATATATATAAACATCTAGTATATAAAGCTTTTGTGTATAAAATGGAGAGGTACAGTGGGACCCAATCAATGGAGGTTGGTGCACCGGTGGATCCGGTTTCCGAATGGACAGTTCCCGGCGGTGAGACTGGGCTCGAAGGCAAGTACTTTTTTACTGCATTTGAATTTCATGTGAATTTCACTTAAATTTTGTGTAATGTGGTTTTATTTTTTGCAGAGCCTATGTGGCAGTTATCACTGAATACTGGTCCAGAATCGTACCCTGAAAGGCCTAATGAGCCTGATTGTATCTATTACCTGCGTACGGGCTTTTGTGGTTATGGTGCTAGGTGTCGGTTCAATCATCCCCGTGACCGAAATTCGGTAAATTTACTTTTTTAAAAAACTTCTTTAGGTAAAAAGATTGAATCTTTAGGGTTAATATGCTTGATCATTGATTTTTATGTGTCCAATTTGGGGTTGATCTTATGATTTGATGGGTTTTCTCTTGTGGGTGTCTCAAATTTTAGAGTCTAGATGTTTAAAGTTTTGATCTTTTTATGTTTTTGGACATTTCTGAAGCATGTTGTTAAAAATCTTGATAAGCATTGCCTAAAAGTATATATTTACACTAAAGTAGTGGGTGCAATGGTGTTATTGGGTAAACTAACTTAAGATCCTTGATCCGTCTCTAGCGATCGTAGTTTAAACGATCCTTCTTTTGTTCGACTTTTGGGTTTTTTTTTTTTAATTTTTGGATTTAATCTGTGGCCAAAATTGGGAATTTTGACATGCATTGATTGTCTGAACTGAGGACAGATCTTGGGAGCGATGAGAGCTACCGGAGGAGAATACCCAGAAAGAGTGGGTCAACCTGTTTGCCAGGTAAGTTTCTTTCGTTACATGCAATGCTACCAGTTTTAGAATGTTGGGTGTTCTATTGAATGATGATCAATTTTTGGAGGAATGTGTGGTTTCTGGATTTGGCTCTCTCATTATTTAATCAATTCGTCTGCTTGCTGTTGATTCTGTACTAAATTGATATCCCATCTTGTTAGTACAATCAATTCGTCTGCTTGCTGTTCATTATGTACAATGTGAGCTTCCATCTGGTTAGTAAAATCACTTCGTCTGCTTGCTGTTTATTCTTTACGGTTGAGCTCCCATTTTATTGATCATGATTCGTCCTTTTCCTTCTTTCGGATTTCTGATGTGCTAAATGGAAGCTTATGTTACTCTTCAATCTGGTGTAGTATTTATGATTCTCCTAGACTTGCCATGGTATCTTTCAGATGCATACTGGAAAGATCCAATTTGCTAGATTCTACTCTGTGATAATATTCGTCATTTTGCTGTCTGATAAGTGCATGTTTCCTTTGACATGAATTCGTCCTTTTGTTCCTTATTCTGGAAATTTTCCATTACCATGTTTGTGAATTCAACTGAATTAAAAAAGTTCCATATCTGATAAATGTTCTACATTACAAACCATACATGCTAGGGTCGGCAATTTCGAACTACCTTCAATTTTTCATGTAAATTCCAAGTTTTCGCCCATATTTTGACGCTCATGTTGATCATTTTATTGATGATGTTTTTTGTCCTAGCTGTGCAGGTGCTTTTATTGTTCACAATAATGGTACATTTTATATAAACATTTCTTGATGTTGGAAAACCATGTTTGATTGAATTATCTATATTACAAATTGCTTTGTTGTCTCTGTAGCTGGAACATTTTTTCCTTGGTGATCACCTTTTCTTTTAGAACTTCTGATAATGCTACAACAACCCAGTATATTCCCACGGGTGGGGTCTGGGGAGGGTAATATGCTAGAAGGTTTAATTTTAGGGATTGCATTCTGCATTACTTGCATTATGTCACGGGTTTGAACTGTAGAATCAACCATCAGCCACTGATTCTACATCACACCCCCTTGCGGTGCGGCCCTTCCCAGACTCGGTGTGAATGCGAGATGCTTCGTGCACCGGGCTGCCCTTTTTTTTGAATATATTCTGCATTGCTTATTTGTGCTAGTAAATCAGGCTTCTATTTTTCGTTTAATTTTCATTTTGGAATTCAATGTTCAATTCAGTGACTGTTCAGAAAATTTAGTTTGAGTAACTGGGTTTAGTCTTCTCATCATTGGAGTATTAATAATGCTTCTGTTGGAAAATGTGCTTCCACTGTATACCAGCTCCATGCGATTCATGTCTTTCTTTATTCTGAGGAGTAAGGCTCTTATATCCTTGACATGAAAATCCTTTTTATTTGATACTTGTATAAGGTAATCCTCCTTACTTGATTCTATGTCATACACACTTTGTGTTTGTATTTCCTATTGATTTCGACTCTTGATTTTGTATAAAGTTTGGTTGCTTGTATAGATAAGTGGGCAACTTTTGTAGAACCATATTTTGGTGTAGGTTTCTCTACTTTTGGTATATTTCTTGTATACGGGGATTTCCAGCACTAAAATTATTTACCTAATAAAAAAATGTATGAGGTTCTGGCCTTTAGCAGTTGTTTGGTTTTAGAAAAAGCTCATTTCGTTCTCGTCCACTTTGGAACTCTTGTATGGTCTATCATGAGTTTTACGCACTAATCATTGTTACTACTTTGGTTTCATGCTTGTTATTGAAGATGTTTTCCTTTGCATAATCTGCTAATTTATCAAATTAGAAAAGGCTGCTATCTGTGTGTTGATTAGATAGCTTTGCAGTTGAGCAGCAAATTATTTTCTTCCAATATTGCATAGTCGATTGCATTTGGTGGATTCAGCTTCATATGATTTGTCTCCTATGTTGAAGGAGCTGATCTTCCTACTTTTTAGTAAATCATCGAAAGAAAAATCAAATCTTATTCTTTTTGCTTTATCTTTATAATTTATTCAGTACTTAATATGTTGATAAATGACAACCACTGTCAAACGATTACTTAAAAATATGATATACCTGTTAACTGTTAATTATGAAAACAGTTGCTCAGGGAAAAGTTAGTGGTTAACTTGTCCTGTTTTTCTGGCGACTTCTTTTTCGGACAAATTGATCTATAAAACTGCACTTTTCATTGCAATAATTAGTTGTTTCTGATTCTGATTTGCAGTACTATATGAGGACAGGAATGTGTAAATTTGGTGCTTCATGCAAATACCACCACCCAAGACAGGGAGGTGGATCTCCAGCACCCGTGACAGTTAATATTTATGGATACCCGCTGCGTCCGGTCTGCCTTCTTTTTATTTTCAATCAGTCTTCATCTGAGCTTATTTTCTTTTGGTTCCAGTCCTTGTGTTTTCTTTTGTTTCTCTTTTGTCTTACTGCTTGAAAAAGTTTTCAAGTATGGTTGAATCTTTCTCAGTTGGCTCATAAAGTCCTGTCACAGGGTGAAAAGGAATGCTCGTATTATGTGAAAACAGGACAGTGTAAATTTGGCATCAGTTGTAAATTTCATCATCCACATCCTGCTGGAGCGCAAGTGCCAGCACCAGCTGTTGGACATGGACCCCTGGCTGTGCCAGCTGCTGTTCCTGCACCGCACATTTATCCAACGGTGCAGTCTCCTTCTGTTCAATCAGCTCAACAGTACGGGGTAGTTTCTGGCAACTGGCCGGTTGCAAGACCTACTCTACTACCTGGTTCATATATCCCTGGGACTTATGGTTCTATGCTTCTTCCCCCAGGGATGGTTCCTCTACCAGGTTGGACTCCTTATCCGGTAGGTAACCCATAGATGCTTCTTTCAGCTGTTGATATATACAATTTTTTTTTGGATGCTCTGACTATCTACTGAGTTTAAATCATGCGCTACAGGCACCTGCTAGTCCAGCTCCCTCCCCAAGTACTCAGCCTCCTCCTGCTGCTGGCCCTATTTATGGGCTTTCTCAACTATCTCCTGCAGCACCTGCCTACATGGGACCATATTTATCTGTTGCTTCTGCTTCCGGTCCGTCAAGCAGCAGCCAGAAGGAGCATGCATTTCCAGAAAGGCCTGGACAACCAGAATGTCAATATTACATGAAGTATGGGGACTGTAAATATGGATCTTCTTGTAGATACCATCATCCGCCTGAGTGGAGTGGACCTAAAACAAGTTTTATCCTCAGTGCTATGGGCCTCCCTCTTCGTCCGGTGAGAATCCTATGCGTGCAATCTTTAAATTGAATCTACATATTGGTTAGCACACCAATGTTTCTAACTTTGTTGCTTAAGCATTCTCCATCTTAAATCTGACCTTTCTTTCCGTAACCTTCGAATCTGGAATCACATTACTATTTTAGATATAGACTCCTATAAATGCATGAAAGTGAAAAGAAGGCATTATATTGCCTAGGATATTTAGATTGAAGCAGTTTACTGATTGTGATGATAAATTCCATGAAGTGAAAAGTACCAATGAGATCTGCTATTTGAATTGTTGTGTCAGACAATTTTCGCAAGGAGGTATCTGCATGTATTTGTTTACATTACTGCTCTAAGTCTGGGCAGGGATGCTTTTTGGTACGACACTACAGATTTTTGGCAATAGCTATTTGACTTTCTGAGTATGTTTGAATTGCTTTTTGTTTCAAAAGAGATGGCTGTCTTGATTAATTTGAAATATGTGGTGCAGTAATTTTTTTTTTTTTTGAGACTGTTTACCAGCCTTGAACCCTTGACCAAGCAGTTTAGAGAGAACTCCCCCCACCCACCCCCCATGAACAAGGATGGCCGGTATATGTGGTGCAGTAATTATTGATATAATGATTACTTTTCTTTTCCTTGGTACATGAGGAATTTACTTTTGAAGCAACAAGAGAAGTGCTTATAATATTTTGCATCTCTACCTCGCAAAAGAATTTGATAGAATGTTCGCAGACAGAGAAATATTTTGAATATCAGATTCGTTGACCTATTCTTGTAGGAGAAACTACAAATACTGGACTGAAATTTTTCAAAACCATACCAAACCGACCGATGAATACCCCTAATTCCCCCTTGGTATCTTTCTGCTATTCTCTAAATATCAACTGGGCATATAAATGGGTAACATCATATGAAGTTTCAAGGGCTCGGTAAACATTGTGAATTTTCAAATTGTTGAGGTACAGGTAGTATAAAAGATTACGCTTTTGCGCCTGGTGCTTGCTAGATGGAGAAATAACTTCCTTACCCACTCTTCCTGGAATTGCGAAACTTTTCTTAAATGCCAAAAAAAGTTGCAACTTTAGTGCATCTTACTTAAGAGTAAAAAAAAGGCTTATTTTATGGTATGCGGTGCAATGCAAGATGTGTGGATTAGTGGACATCACGAGTTTGAATCCTGTTGCAAACCAAAAGCCTAGTATTTAAATGGAGAAGGGTAGCAGGGAGGGCGTATTATCCACCGAGTTTCCAATTGTGTGACAGCTGGCCTTCGTGGATTTATTTATTACAAAAAAAACCCATATTTTGTGATCTTATGGTGCCATACTTTCTACACCTAAACATGGAATTTCAAAGTAAAATTTGGGCCTTTTTTATTACACTTTAAGAGAGCGTATCTTGGGAATTTGAGTACTGATTTGGACTCGGTTGTGGAACAATCAGTCAAATAATGTAATGCCATAAAACAACAACAACTACCCAGTATGTTCCCACAAAGTGGGGTTCTGGGGAGGGTAATACGTACACAGGCCTTACCCCTACCCGAAAGGGTAGAGAGGCTGTTTCCGGCCGACCCTCGGCTCAGAAAAAGAGAGAGAAAATCAACAAACAAAACAAAACAATGTTAGTAAATCCGGGATAAATCAAATAAATAATTATCTAAACATAAAACCAAAAGTAGAATGACATGCAATAATACCAATCGATTACTACCATAAAAGGCACAATACAATACATTAATTAACTATAGAGATCGCTACCAAACCCCACTCAGCCCCTAACAGGAGTACTAAGAATTCTAGAAGGCCCTACCCTACAACCCTAATACTAGACCTCTAAACTTTCCTATCAAGGGTCATGTCCTCGGAAATCCCCATTCTAGCCATATCCCGCCTAATCACCTCACCCCAATACCTCTTAGGCCTCCCTCTGCCTCGACTCGCGCCAACCACCGCCAGTCGCTCACAACTCCTCACCGGTGCATCAGGGCTTCTCCTCCGCACATGCCCAAACCACCTGAGTCTCGCTTCTCGCATCTTCTCATCCACCGGGGCCACCCCCACCTTCTCCCGAATAACTTCATTCTTAATCTTATCTAATCCTGGTGAGCCCGCACATCCACCTGAGCATCCTCATCTCCGCAACTCTCATTCTCTGGACATGAGAGTTCTTCACAGGCAAGCACTCCACCCCATACAACATGGCAGGTCTAACCACCGCTCTATAAAACTTCCCCTTGAGTTTCTGTGGAACTTTCTTGTCACACAAGACTCCCGATGCGAGCCTCCACTTCAACCACCCCGCTCCTATACGGTGAGTGACATCCCCGTCAATCTCTCCGTCCCCTTGAATCACCTGATCCAAGATAATATAATGCCATACTCCTTCATAATATCTTTCTTTTTATGCATCCATTAGATCTGCATGATAAACTGATATAGCAGTCTGGTTTTAGTCGTGGGAAGCAATCCTATTGATCATTTGGAAGATTCATGGTGCTCACAGGTGATTCTTAAATTGGTGTATTCTTGAAATGAGATGCATCCCAGCCGTCATATACAAGCCATCAGCTATTAGTTGTCCCTTCCGTGAAGTGCTAGTGGCATATTTTTTCTGATTGAGTTTCTTTGCTAATTGAACGTGGTAGGAACAAAAGTTTCTTATGCTTTACCTCTCCTATTAAACACCATTATTTCTTGCTGAAATTTGTTAGTGTTTGAAACAAGTGAACTCTGTTGTTTGAGTGATTCACTGCTTCAGTGATTTTGAAGATTTCATTTTGTTTTTGTTCCTCTCGATGGTTTTTTTTTCAGGGTGCGCCAATTTGCTCTCACTATGCACAAAATGGAGTCTGCAAGTTTGGGCCTTCTTGCAAGTTTGACCATCCAATGGGAATGAGTTATAGTCCATCAGCATCTTCTCTTGCTGATATGGCTGTCGCTCCTTACCCTGTGGGATCTTCTATTGGTACTTTGGCTCCATCATCCTCATCCTCAGACTTGCGGCCTGAACTTGTTTCTGGATCAGGCAGGGATGCTTTCTCTACCCAAATATCTTCCATGAGCACCTCAAGTGGTTCAGTTGGTTCAATGTTTTCAAAGGGTGGTCATACTTCTCATTCCGGTGTTCAGCAGTCTGTTCAGAGTTCTCATCCTTCCAGTGGCAGCAGCAGCAGCAGTGCAAGCCATGGAGGTGAGGCTCGCACATCCAGTTGAGAGAAAAGATTGAGTGATCACATTTTTTCTGTTGCTCAACGAGCATGACGAGCATTCTATTTTTGGTGCTAGTCACTTTTAGGGGGATCTTATCTTATTAGGATCTTGGTTCTTTCAATTCAGATCTAGCACACACACTAGTTATGTCCATCTGTTCATAAAATCACTATAAGGCCACCTTTTTTTTTTTTTTCATTTTGAATAAGTGAAGACCATCCTTCAAAGGTCCCAACTACCCTCACTAGGGGCTTGTAGCTAGTTTCTGAATAACAAGAAACAGAAACCACTTTCCATTTTAGATGAATCTGCAACTATGCCCCATTTTTGGACCTTGTTGTGGCTATTTATGTTGTAGTCTTTTAGGGAACAAAAATATCCCTCCTACACCATTGTCCTTCCCAAATTTTACTGTCTTCACCTATCCTCTTTAGCCCTCTTCAAAATAGGGGACAAGCTCCAAACTTAACTTTGGAATTAATACCAAGGTCTTCTTTTTCCCTCTTTTTGTTTGGGGCTTTCTTGTTCTTGTGAAGAAACAGTTAGAATGAAACATTGCCATTATGGGATTTGATGGATACTTTTATGTTGTGATATGGGAAATTGTTCGAATTGGTAATGTTTATCAGCAAATACTGTAAAGTACCATGTGACAACTTTGTCCTGCTTAGAATTGTTTTTTTCTTCTCCTTCCTTTTACCTATCACATTTAGTCTCATCACTGAATATTTATTACTGTTATAGGTTATTGTTTCCCTTTTCACCTTCTATTATGAACTTCTTGTCTTACAATTTCTAGAACAAAATTAAAGCAGGGAGCAAAATGAGTCACTTAGTCATCAAAATGAATTAAATGATTCATGGCTCGAGTGGTCAAAATTTTATCTGTATCTTTAACTTTTCTCCTAATAATTCTCCAACCTAAGGTCACTAATGACCTTGTGGATTCTGCTCTACATAATGTTGCAGGTTCTTTTCTACCTTAAGTGCAATAGTTGATCATGAATTTATAGTTTGGTGGATAAAATAGTAAAACTATTTTAAAGCATCTTTTCCTTTTTGTGGCGTAGGAGCTTCCTTTTGTCACTTCAAGTGTCTTATTTTGGTAATCCTTTTTTTTTGTGTGGTCAATTCAAGTGTCTTAATTTGGAATTATCACCCCAAATACTTAATAATTATACCACCCAATTAATATTCAGGTATATAAAGAGGGGCTATATTGAGTCAATATATATATGCTAATGTAAAAGTTAGGCAGTGGGTATATCGCATGTGGGGGAAGATAAGAATCTACAACCACCAAAGACAAACTTTAGATACCTAACTTAGGAAACCATATGAAATGGAGAGGCTTACTTGTAGATAGGGGTGGCAACGGGCAGATGGGTTCAGTTATGGGGTGAGTAACAAACGGCTAATGCAAATTGGATAAATTATCCGATTCGGTCTATATTTAATATCCGATAAAAATAGGTTAATTGGCGAATAATATAGGTATCCGTATTATCCATGACTCTTGAATATGATCACTTTTGGGAGAATTTCTAGTTTTCCAACTCGAGGAACCCCCATTTGAGATTTTACAAATGTAAAAGTTAAACTCATTAGTTATTCATTGCTTATCCATTTTCTAAGTGGATAATATGATTATATTTGACTCGTTTTTAGAAAGTTCATTGTCTAATTTATTTTTTAATGGATAATAGAGCCGTCAATATGGGCTTAGCCCAGCCTAGCCCAGCCAATGATTTAGCAGGGTTGGGCTAGAATATTTGAAGCCCGTTTAAAAATGAGGCTTTTAAGCCCGACCCAAGTAAGCCCGTGGCCCGTGAGACTTGACTGATGCTGGGCCGGCCTAGCCTGTGGGCCTAATAAAATATTTATAAATATTTAAAATATATAAAAAAAATAAAAAAGTATATGCCTTTAGCGATGGAAAGTCAGAATTGGATCTTTACTAAAAGGAACCAAAACGTGATCTTGACAAGTTTCAAGAGATGGATGTTGTCATGTATTGGAAGGACCATTCTAGAAAATATCCTCATCTTTCTATGATGGTGCTTGATGTACTTAGTATTCTTATTATTGTAGCATTAGAATCAACATTTAGCATTGATGACGTGTTCTTACAAAGTACAAAAGTTGCATTTATTATGAAAATTCCAAATATTTGTTATTACTCAAAATTGGCAGCACAAGTTTTTCTAAACTCAAACTGGTAATATTTTTTTATGTGATATTTAAATATTAGTATTAATTTTTAAAATTTAATTATTTTTAATATTTAATTAATTAATATTGCATATAAATTGTATATGAAAGTGAATATGTTAAGACAACCTTGTCACAAGCGGATTCAAATGTGTTTGATGGAGATGATTTCTTGGATATCTCATAAGCATCATGAACGTTCGCTTAATAGTTTGTTTTAAATTTTGACTTTTAGTGAATGAAATATAGTTTTTTTACTTTTTAAAATATTTATTAAGATATATTGGAACAATATAAAAAGTTATTTAGTTTTGCGAACGGTTTCCAACAAAATATATTTTAACTTTTAAATAATTATTTTTTTAGGTTAGAAATTAAAGAAAAAATATAAAATTATATTTTAAAAAAAAATGGGCCAGTTGGTGGGGCCAGCGACCCACATATGGCCGTGGTGGGCTGGCCATTATAGGCCCATCAAAATAGTTTACTAGACCAACCCAATCCGACAATTGCTAAAGCACATATAAGTCAGCTTGGGCTAGCCCGACCCGGTTCATATAGACAACTCTAATGGATAAAATGAGTGAATAATTATTTTGTTTTCAACTATGTTGCCGGAAGATATAACACAACACACCATCCTCGATCTAAATTTTCCTTTTTTGCTTTCCCTATTATGCTGAAGTAGTCACTGTTGCCTAGCCAAGTAGTACTACTGAAGTGACCTACTGTTTCGAAGTGTGGAGAGTGCATGAAGTCGAGAAACTTCAAAATTTCTAAGGCTAGGGCTTACGTGATGATGTCATCTTGCTAAGAATTTAGTTTCTATGTACCGTAACAAATACAGTATCAGGTAATTATTGATAAATATTTTGTTAATCCGATAAAAATAGTAACTTGTCTAAAGCTCAAATCTTTTTGCTAAATACTGTAATACTTACTCATTAGTCAGTATATATGGCCTAATACACTGTCGATATAATATATTTAGCATTTACATTTCTATAATATAATGCTTCTGTTAAATTTATTTGAAGCGGCTTTAATTAGCTGGTGTAATCATTATGGTGAAAATAACAAGCTTATTAACGAATATGATATTTGTTTCTGAGCTACAAAGTTAAAAGCAACATATTATCGAAATGGTTTTTTGGACTTCAAATAATCTCCTACGCTTTTCAAAACTTAAAAGATATATATTGACGAACAATCTAAGTATACATATATAAAACACATACATATATAAGAATGTCCATACAAAATCCATGTACGTAACGCTTAGATATGATTTGTTATTACGTCTTGTACTGAGAAACCCTAATATTTATGAGGAGACAGACGTAGCAATAGGAAACCAAAAGGAGGACGAATTAATTAGGGTGGCAAAAAAAGTAGATAGATGGTAGTATTACATTGTTTCAAAAGCAATAATAACTATAGAGGAATTAAGCTGAAAATATCAAAAGAGAGAGTATCCAAATTCAACATCACTAAATGGCTGAAAGATAGAAGAGGAAGTAGTAGTAGTTGTCGTAGTAATTTCAGAAGGCTGCACCATCATATTATCATGATCAAAAGCTGCATTAATCTCCATATTTGGATAATAGCAATTCCCAACATCCACCATTTCTTTAGTATTATTACCATTAATTTCACTGCTGCTGCTCATGATATTGTTGTTCATCATCATAGCTGAAAGCTCACAAGAATTCTCCCATGATGACGTGTATTTTTCTTGATCATCACCATCCCAAAAACCACCGCTAAATGAAAAATTTGAAGGGTTTTCTGGAAAAGTAATGTAATTTTGATGATGATCATCAATGTTACTATTTTCTTCGGAATTTTTTATGATCATCATTTTGCTCTGAGGAGTAGAAGAAGAAGGTGGTTTCAAACAGCTATCAGGAACTATGCAATCTAAGTATCCTGAATTTTCATGACTAGGAGTTAAAAAGAAACTGTTGTTTTCATTAGGTGATGAAGAATAGGAGTCATGAGAATTATTACTAGTCTCATTATCAGAAGTAGTAGTGGTTATGACATTCTTGTTGTTATTATGAGTAGTGGCATTCTTGAAGTTGAAGTGTGAATTTGGTTGCAAGAAATTTTGGACATTATCAAAAGGAGAAATGAGAGAAGGGAAACTATTATTATTATCACAAGTGTAGATAAAGTTGGTTCTTGCTTGAGTGCCTTTCATAGAAAGGGCAGCTCTATCATAAGCAAGAGCAGCTTCTTGAGCAGTATCAAAAGTTCCAAGCCAGTGTCTTTCTTTGGTGGTGGGGTCACGGATTTCGGCCGCATATCGACCCCACGGCCGCCGTCTGACACCGAGGAACCTCCCCGGCTCAGCTTGCTTACGGCGGCCGCGCTTTTCGCTAGGCTGACATATGGCTGTGTTACGCTGTAACCAAGAATACCCTGTTGGTGTACGGATTGGTTCGAACATACCAAATGGTAATTGGTTAATATTTTCTGATGAAGGAGTGGAAGAAGAAGACATTTTTTTGATACTGAGGATTTTTATTTTTATTTTAGGAGATTGATGAGAGAAGGAAAGTTTGAATGGATAGTGTGGTAGCCATGGGAGGAGCTAGCTCATTTTAAAGAGTCTTGGAATGGTCATGAAAAGAGGGAAAAGGACAGTGTGCACGTACTTTACTTTTTAAAAATGTTGATTTTCCCTTTCTAACAACTTTTAGATTTCTTTCTTGTAATGTCATATACACTGTGTAACTCAGTTTATGAACCCTCTAAGAGTTTAATTTCTTTGCACTAAAATATATATATATATATATATATATATATATATATATATATATATATATATTTTTTTTTTTTTTTTGGATGCATCATTTTATGTGGAATGTCTAAAAGTTATACCTTTGGGTGTCTGGCTTTTAAATAAAAGAGGACCCATTTATATATTTTAAACGCTATGAAGAGGACGTCTCCTTTTCAGGCGTAAAATATGATCGATTAATCCGAGTAGGCTTTCAGTCTGGGAAAGTATTAATCCCTGTAGAATTTACGAGAGTACTGATCCCGGTAAGACATTGAGTCTGAGAAAATATTGATCTCAAATAAATAATATATCTTAGTATATTTATCATGAAGAGACATTTAATCTAATCAGATTTTGACCCGAATTGGAGTATATGACCATACTTTCAAATAGAGTGGGACACATGTCTGAAATAATATTTGAGATTTTCATTAATATATACGGAATAATCGATCCGAGTTATAATACAATCAGCCATTAAGAAAGGCTTATATATTTAACTTGAATAGTCTTTATTGGACCGAATATAAGCCACGTATTTGTTCAAAGTGAACTTTATTCTAGTGGCATATTTGCGTATATTTATCTTGACTTGAATATAAAACTTTTTTTTTTGTGTGGGATTCTTGACTCTGACATGGAGTTCTCGATTCTTTTTGTTTACGTGTAGTCTATGTATTTTTAAAGAACTGATTAACACTGTTTGAAGTGTTTATGCTTGATATGAGCAAGATAACTAAGTGAGTTGAGATGGTAGTAAATAATGTCGGAATATTCTTAGGAATTCTATATCACAAGGTAATCAATTGTTTGTATCACTTCTTAAAATATTCGGACAAATTGAATTATCTTCGAGTATAAGTAATTTTACTAGTGTTCGAGTTTTGAGGTATGAGAACTCAAACACCGGAATCATAACTGGACAATCCCTAGTTTAATAGTACCCAATAGGATAACTAGTTTTGACGTTGATAGGCTTTCAGATGGTCCAGCTGGTACCGAAGCTCTTTCTATCAAATATTTTTTTACTCTGACTGGGAAGTAAGGAGGTTCCAAAATATTATCGAGGATCATGTCATATCTTTATTTGAGCTATTCATACTAGCTTTGATGAATTTTCGGTTTAAAACCTCATTATCAGAGTAATTTTCACCGCTCTCTTTATAAATTTCTCGCATCATATATTTTGTTTGTCTGGGCCCTTGTTATATTTTAGCTTTGGGACCCTTGAATATTCTCTGATATAATTCTCCATCGATAAGGCAATACGGGATGAGACGCACCCAGAGTTGTCGAAATGCATGCTTGTTTTTGGGTAATGACTCATTCTGCAAGTAGTCAATGAATTTATTATGCCAATTCCATATTTAATTAGTCGAGCTTACCTAATTTTTATTTCAATTTATGATAGATCAGGGATCACCTAAATAAGGAATGACTCGATCCCGAGACTATTTGATCTGAAAATGATATTTCTCAATAAGATCCCATAGTTGTTTCCGCAATCTGTGATATCAGCAGTAGATTCGAGACTAGAACATCTAGCTTAGTTTTCTTAGGATGCATAGTTTTCTTGTATTGATCACGAGTTAAGAATCAATCGTTAAATCAATATTTTTGCCTAGAGCAACCCCCACCTAATTCAATCCCTTTATCTTCTTGAATTAAGATTGCATTTACCGAGACCTTCAAGATAATTTAATGTACTAGTAACCATCTTTCTCCTATGAATTTTGAATTAATGATAGTCTAATGTTAGCCAACAAGTCCAGATGATTCGACTTTACAGACTAAACCGATCTTTCGAAGTTTTGCAAATTTTATCTTTTATTATTTAACTTCAGTTTTTTTGGTTCACTGGATTATAGCGACAGTTAATATTGAGCATACAAGACATTATTTTAAATTTGGTGCCGAGTCTCGACCAACGTAAACCTTCCTATTTGAGAAGTCAATGGTAGTTTTTAGTTCTTTAGCATTTGACCTTTTATTCTTTCAATTCAATAATTATTTCCAGAAATATTTGTCTAATTGCATGACTATCAATGAACTTTTCTTCCTCGTGGTATTTAATTATCCATCCCACGCCTATCTTTTCTTTACCAATTATCAGGCGCGGTATCTTTGTAAGCAATCTCGTGGGTATTTTTACCCATTCTTTTCCCAACTTCTATTCTTCTCATGTGGAATTTCGCAATTTAGCAAGGTGATTCCTTAAAATTTTCGGAGGTGTTCTATCTGACTCCTTTTATTCCTTGATCTATCATTATTATGGCTATTCTTTCATTTTTATTCTGCATGGTAAAGCTATCTACAACTTGTCTATCCTCAACTGTGTTGATTGGCAAATTTTGCCATGACAAAAGTTTAAACCGAAAACAAGTGAATATTAAAAAAATTATTAATATCTTTGGATGTATAGAAAATTTGTTTGAGTTTCCGATAACGGAACCAAAGTGTTTAACGCAAAAAATAATATTTAAGATCAAAGCAATAAATATTATATGGCTGGCCACAAGCAACTGATTCAATCTGAAAGATATAAATTCTCGTTAATACAACATGATAGAGAAGTGAAAAATAAATTCAATGACCGATAATATAATAAAATAATAATGAGAAGAAGTAATTCTTATTGAAAGTATAGAAATGTATACAAGAAAATTAGATTTGTCTCATGGTGATAAAAGCGTGTCTATTTGTAGGGTTAAATCTAAGTAACCATTCTCCTTGAATTATGGATCCATTATGAGCAATTACTCAATCCATCTGTACTTTTGAAAGATTGTAACAACTTGTGTAAATGCTAGATGTGAAGACCCAAAAGGTCATCACTTTTTTCTTATTCATTCTGTGCTTCCGAGGCCTTAAAACCCTTAATTAGGGTTGCATTGATTTGCATGCACAGTCCAGACGCGTAGCCGGAAAGCTTGCTAAATTTTTGTATTAAAATAAATAAATTTGACTTCGGTCAACATTTTAGGTAAATAGACCTGGACCCGTAATTTGACGGCCCCGGAGGGTCGGTAGGAAAATATGGGACTTGAGCATATGCCCATAATCGAATTCCGATATCCCAGGCCCGAGAAATAAATTTTGTGTGAAATTATTTTCTAAAATAATTAAGGGAATTAGAAATAAAATTTGATTAGAAGACTATGATATAGGGCCCGTATTTTGGTTTTGGTGCCTGGTACAAGTCTTATATATGATTTAAACACTTACTGTAAAGTTTGGTTGAAAACGGATGTTGATTGACGTGTTTCAGACTTTAAATAGAAATTTAATGTTTTATGAAAATTTGGAAGGAATCATGGATTTTTGGGGCATAATTCGATGTATATGATGTTATTTTAGAGATTTGATCGCATGGATAAGTCCATATGATGGTTTTGAGGTTGTGTGTATGTTTGATTTGGAGCCCCTAGGGCTCGTGTGAGTTTTGGATAGGCCGTGAGTGCATTTTGTACCTTTGAGAAAAATCTGGCATTCATTTTTGCAATCTTCGCATTTGGGAAGAAGTTCTCGCAAATGCGAGTCTGTGATCGCAAATGCGAGATAAAGAGTCCTGCAACTGGGTTGCAAATGCGACCATTGGGTGCGCAAATGCGAAGGTGTCTGTCGCAAATAAGACATTTAGGTTCGCAAATGCGACTATGGGACTTTCGCAAATACGACACTTTTGGTTGCAAATGCGAAGTCCCTCCCTTTGCCTAGTGTTCGCAAATGCAAACATGACTTCGCAATTCCCATAACAGGTCGGGGTTCACAATTGCGAACCCCAATTCGCATTTCCCACATCTTCAACCTGCATATTTTATACTTAGCAAAATTTTGAACCATTTTCAACATTCTTTCAAAACACAAACTCATTAGGCGATTTTTCAAGAACGTGTTTTCTTCCTAATTATTTGTAAGTCAATTTTTACTCATTTCTGTCAATGATTAACATCATTTACATGTTTTCAACTTAAATCAATGATTTTTATGGGTAAAATTGGGGGTTTTTGGTAGAACCTAGATTTTTCTAAAATTGGGGATTTGGATCTCAATTTAAGGTCTGATTTAAAAACAAATTATATATTTGGGATCGTGGGGGAATGGGTAATCAGATTTTGGTTTGAACCTCGAGTTTTGATTGCGTGGGCCCGGGGGCAATTTTGGATTTTTTGGGCAAAACTTTGAGAAATTCATTTTTATGCATTCAAATTTATTCATGTAGTGTTTATTAATGTTATTAAGTAACTTGTGGCTAGATTCGAACAGATTGAAGGTGAAATGACGACGTAAAGCTATAGTTGAGGCTTGAGTTGAATTCAAAGCATTGAGGTAAGTGTTCGGTCTAACCTTAGCTTGAGGGATTAGAAGTTGCGTCGTAATTGCTAGTTATTTTGTGTTGAGTACGATGTATGGGTATGGTGGCGAGTATTCATGCGTTGGTGTCGAGCATAATCGTGAGTCTTCATTTGATAATTGTGTACCCTTGATTGATCCTATGAAGGTTGACTGAATATTGGTTTTAGTTGTGCCAAGTTGAAGCTGAATAGGCCTGGTTATAGTTGACTCTCCCTTGTCAAGATGTTTGACTTGTTGTTTTTGTTAACTCTGCCGTGAAGATTATTAATTTGATTATTCCTTTGCCAGAATTGTATTGTGTATTGTGTTAAAAGAAAAGGGAGCGGGTGGTATACCTATCACAAATAATATTGTAATGAGTGCGGGTGGTACACCTACCACAAATGATATTGAAATGGGAGCGGATGGTATGCCTACCACAAGTGACATTGAATTGGGAGCGGGTGGTACGCTTACCATGAGTGATATCGAAATGGGAACATGTGGTAAGCCTACCACGAGTGATATTGAAATGGAGCGGGTGGTACACCTGCCACGAAATAATGAGAAATGGGATCTGGTTGTACGCCTGCAACAAGATAAGTTGAATATGAAAGTTGCCTTATCTCTATATTTTGTGTTAGTAGCTAAACTGTATTCCTGATATTATATTTCTACTTGTTGCACTTGAAGCATGCTCACTTCCCGAGCTTAAATTGTTATTTTCTTGCTGCTTCTCCGTTATACTTGTAATATATATATATATATATATATATATACTTGTATATATATATATATATATATATATATATATATATATATATATATATATATATATATATATATATATATATATATATATATATATATATATATATAGATTTATCTGGAGTGTGGTCCTAGCCTCGTCACTACTTCGTCGGGGTTAGGCCAGACACTTACCAGCACATGGAGTCGGTTGTGGTGATACTACACTCTATGCTCTTTTGCACAGATCTAGGTGTTGGACAACAGCTGCAGTAGCGTGGGAGTTAGTCTTTAGTCCAGCAAGACACCGAGGTAGCCTAGCATGCGTCTGTAGGTCCGACGTCTCTTCTATCTTTCATTTTAGTCTGTTATCTCATGTATTTCGAGACAAACAGTTATATTTTCTTTCAACGGTTGTATTTAGCACAGTTAGTAGTTTGTAAGTATGTGACACTAGTTCTTGGATAGAGATTTATATTGATTTTCCGCATGGTTGTTCAGATTCTTTTATTTAAGACTTCCGCTTATTCACTTTATTCCGCTGTTTTCATGATATTTTTTATAATTGTTAAAAGGAGAAAATTGCTTAATGAAAAAGGTAGTTAAGGGCTAGCTTGCCTTACTCTCATTAGTTGGCGCCATCACGGCTCCCGGGAGTGAAAATCCGGGTCGTGACACTAGAATTCCATAATAGATGAGTTAATTTCATAATTAATGAGTTAATTCCGTAATTGATGACTCAATCTCTTTTTTATTGAGTTATTCTCGTGCCTATTGACTCAATCCAGTACATGTTGACTCAATCTCGTAATTGATTGCCTTGTTCTGACCGTTACAACCATTTATTGCATTTATCGTACGTTACATAATTGATTTGTAACTAATAATATAATGATGGTAAATCCCATGTAATTCACGATTAATTGATTCTTTCCTCATTTGTAATTATGAGCTATTCTCCCTTAACTGATCTGGAGCTATTCTAAGATAGCTCCGAAACTAACAAGCATTGTACAAGTATGCTCAGTTCCGAAAGTGTTTCACATGTCATCTTTAGAGTCATTCTTCACTTTTTTATAACTTTGCTGACACGTGTCACCATTTTATAGACCCACATGGCGAATTTATATTTCACTAATATACGCTCATGACTTCAGCGCTAAGTCCGCCCTACATCTATAAAGTTATTAAAGGTAAATTTTTATAATAAGCATTAACCGGTAATGTGATAGAAATAATTGTATAAGTTGTTGTCACATATTAAAACTAGTGTTAATAGAGTCATGCCTCTTTATAATAGCATCCTTATATAATAGTCAGTCACCATAAAAGCTAAATTTTCCTGAGAATCGACTTTTTAAGTTTTATTTTACCTCTCTATAATGGCTTTTTACCTATAACACAACAATTATATTTATAGTAGAACGTTCTTTGTAAAATTATCCCTCTATAACAATCATATAGAATCTTAAGATTACTAATACTAATTCTAAATATATGCACACAATCTTTTCTATTAAACAAAATTTTTATCTTGCATATCATATAAGATTTGAAGATTTGCACATGATATTTTTTTTTGCTAGACAAATTTCAGAACTATTAAGCTCTATGATTGTTTTCAACAGAAAATTATTGATATCTTTTACTAAAAAGTTTGACATAAATCTTCGCCAATACAAACATTATATCACTAGTAAGAAGTGAAAGATTCCATTATCGTTAATCATTCTTACCTTCAAAAATAAAATAAAAAATAAGGGATAAAAACGCGTACGAAAATATTTTGTCCACATAGTCCTAGATAGTCTCAAAACATTTGAATTTTGGAAATATTGTTGTACTTATTCACTTTGGATTATACTACAAAGCACATGTATATCCGCGTTATATGCAAGAAACTAAAATATCAAAATCAATTTCTTCTACACATACACTTGTCTTCTCATGTTTTTTTTTTCAAAGGAGCAGTTAAAAGATTGTAACTCCAATCCAAAAGTGATTACTTAATCTAAAAATGATTTAAGATTATAAGATACCAACAATAGAAAGATAAGTATGCCATGCATGTTACACAGGCAAAGAGGATTTCGAGAAAAAGCACACAAGTCAAAGCTCTATCCTATATTTTGTCATTTCTATAGACTTCACGCACTAAGTTAACCATCATTGCCTTCAGAGGGATTAATGTCCTTTTCTAATTGAATTTAATTATGATAGTTTATATGAGTCTATGAACTTTATAAAGACATGGTCCTATATCAGTTCCATCAGTGCTGACTACTGAAACCGTATGTAAATAAGGCACATAATTTTTACGTGGAAAAATTTTAACTCAAGGGAATAAAAATCAAGACCTACACTGGTAGGATTTTAACTTCATTAACTTGTAACTACACTGTTACAAGCCACTTTGTAATGACTCTATTACAAAAACTTCAATCACGCTAGCTTGTAATACACTTATCACAAGCCACTTTGTCACTCACTAGTTACAAAGACTTCAACATATAACTAACTATAGTCATAACACAAACTCAAATGGTTTATGATTTTGAGCTTCCTAAAACAAAGCTTCTAAGAAAGCAAGATAGGAGTTACAACGAAGAACAAAACACAAGATTACAACTCAACTAAGGATACACATAGACTCATAATGAAACAGGTCCATAGTGGAGTTATTTTCTTGTTCTTGACACACTTGTGATTTCAATTCTGGATAAGATATTCAATGCTTGAGATAATATCTTAAATGCTCAAATGAATGTATGATGCCTTACACCATATTGTTATATAACCAAAGACATCCCAAGGATGATGTTTATTCTTGGTTGGTACACGCCTCTTCCCAATGGGAAGTGACTGTTGCACTGTAGCATGCACAATTACAGGCAGTTACTTTCTGTAGTTGCTTTCCAGCTTTATAGTTGACTTATACTTCTGTCATGGGAACACCAAGGGATCATTCCCCTAAACTGGTTCTTTTGGATCCAAAGGCACACTGCGCAGATTATTTTGAGTCCATTGCTGAATGATTGTACCGGGCATACATCAAGTCTTTTATCTAGTTCTATACAGAAAGCTTGTTAGATCATCAAAACATAGACTAAGAGACCTTAAGCCCATCAATTTCTCCCTTTTTTATGATGACAAAAATTTAACATTGATGACTATTTATAGAGCTTAAGTTAACCAGATAATGTACCAATAACCGTACATGTTCCCCCTGAAACTATGCTTCCCCCTTAATCACCTGCTTCAATTTTTCAAGTTAATCAACTTTCCCCCATTTTTGCCTCAGTAAAAAGGCACAATCAGGCAACAAAAAAGCATTAAGAAGTCTAGCACAACTAACTCATGCCTCATATGTGTACACAACATGATAGAAAAGAGAAGCAAAAGGAAAACATGCATTGTACTAGCAAAAAAAAAGCTGTATAATAAATTGGACTGTTTCAATATGCATAGTAACATAGAAATCCAACATGCCATCACAAAAAAATAAAAAGAAAATAATAGCCACAAAACATTAGAACAAAAGATAATTGGCAGGGGGCACTAGAAGGGGGAGGCTTGGAGAAGGAGGCAACGATGGTTTTGAGAAACAGGTCCATGCGGGCATTTGCAGACATCTGTTCCTCAAGAAGTTTCTCCCGCAGGTTCTTCACCTTTTGCCTAAGCTTAGCATTCTCCTTTGTCAAGCGGGCAACTTCTTTATGGAAAGAATTAATAGAACCAAGTGCCCAACAACTTGACTGAGCTGAGTTTTCAATATGACATTTTGATTACTTAACCTTCTGATTACTTCAGTAGCAACATTCTGAGCATTTATCATCTGAGAAATTGTCGCAATACTTCCCCCGACCTTTCCTACAAAGTCACACTCTTCCAGAGTTGTTTTAGAGAAGGTTTTCTTGCGGGTGCCTACTTTTGGATTAGCCAAATGTACCTTGTAAAACCAGAACACCCAAGTGAGGAGAAATCCGTATGGAAGCTCGTGATTTCCATCTTGAAAGTTCTCCACCTTTTGCACGTGTTCTATCATAATGGCTGGCAGACTAATCGGTGTGAACTCATCAAGAGCCTCCATTAAGACCAGAACAGACTTTGAAGCTATAGACCTCCTCTCAACCCGAGGTAAAAGAACTTTATTGACAAGTTCAAAGAGAAGCTGATACACCAGAAGTAGTGCCTTCTTATGCACTCGGTCCCCCACTGGATAGCCTGCTCTTTCAGAATGGCTCTCCTAAATATAGCTCCACAAACACTGTTGACTGAGGACATCCATTCACATTTCCCCAATGCTGAAGCATCATGCACAATGTCAACTCCATTGACCAACACGCAGATATGATCCCCTTCAACAATGAAGAAAGTTCCATAGAAGTTTTGCACCTCATCTTTATATACTTTAGTCATATCCTCATTAAACAAATTAGCCCATTACTGGAACTCCACAATCTCCAGAACTTGTCACATACCTGCCATCTCCGAAATTGCCGGGTCAAACATGTGACCCCACAAGACTTTATGAGTTCTCAGTCTCTCATGCCCAAGTTTACTGTCACTAAGTATGATCTTCATTGAACCAGGTCCTCACACAGTTTCCCGCTTTCATTTTCTAGACACTTTAATAGACCTCACTTTCCTATTTGCAATAGCCACAATATCACATTTAGACAACTCTTTCTCAACCACAACCATCCTAGATTTACCACCACTCTTCACAGATGTTTCATTTTTTTCCACACCTTTCTTGGAAGCTTCAACCACAAACTTTTGGTTCCTCTACAATATCGTAGATCTTTTTACTAAGGAACTAGGTTCCTCTATAATATCTTCATCAACCTCAACCACCGAAATGCTTTATCAGCCACAACATCCCCATGTTTCATCAACCTCTTCATCTGCTTCTTCTTAATACTTCGCTTACTCTTCTACAAGGCAAACGCAAAAGCCTCTTTCTTCTGCAACCAAGTAGTAGGTGTGTTGAAAGAAGACTCAAGAGTAACTTCTCGTTTGTGAATCTTAAAATAGGAAATGATAACCAAGTCATCTTCGTTAAAAGGGACCACAGTAGGAGGAATAGATTCCAAGGGCTTAGTATAGAGGAGAGGCTCTTGGTTTGTTTTATCTGAAAGAGAATCAGGTTCTCCAACAAGTTTTTCTATGACTGCGACATGAACCAGAGACTCGAAAAGCACCATAATCCTTTTATCCCCTAAGAATTGAGTTTCTTCCCCTAGAGATTTAGGAAGAAGGGAGGTTACTTCATTTATAAGACTCTCAACAGCGATAACCATGATATTTTGTGCCATTTTTTTTTCTGGTGACACCATGGGAGCCATTGAGTCTAGAATGGAGGAGTTCAAGTACTGTTCGATATCATCCTCGGAGACCTCTGATGCATGAGGCGTAGCACTTTTGGTTTGTTTAGAAAAAGGAGGAGAAGTAGGTTTTGCAACACATGGAAGTGAGGCTAGATTTCACGGAAGAGTAAAGGCTACTAAAGATGAAAAGGAAACCGATATGGGTGCAGTAGCCTCAGGGATAGTGAAGGAGTGGGTTTCTGGTGGTGATGTTAAGGGAGGTGGAGATGTGAGAGTGGTGTTGATAGCAGTAGAAGTAGACGATTGTTCGTTGGCCATTGTGAGAGAAATGTTAGAGGGTTTTGAGGGAAATATTATAGAGATACAAAGGGAGATAATGGTTAAAAAAGATGGGAATAAGAGGACTTTATGGAAATAATGGCTAATAATGAGAGGCGAGAAGAACGTGTTCTGAAGAGTTTTGAAATAACGGTAGGTTTATGGGAATACGTAACATATAGAGGAAGTGAAAGGATTTGAGAGACAAGACGTGATATAAAGACTCTAAAAAGGTGAATAATGTGTCAGTTTCATTAATTTTATTGTCTTTTGAAAAAAAAAAGCATGGGAAAAATACATTACTACTAACGTGTAATATAGGAACCAGGTTCCTAACCTATTTTTGTAAAAGGAATTTGCAACTCTCTTTCACAGTTGAACACTGTACCTTTAGCTTTTATAATCATCATGCATGTTTGCCTGCAAAGGTGTAGATGTGAGTTAGGCTTGGTCGGAAAACATTTTAGCTAGTTTTACCTGAGTATGACTTTCATAGCCATATGAGCAGAACCAGGTTCTCAATTAGGTTTAATACCTTAGTGCCATCCTATTTCTCTCAAAGTGTTCCCTGCTAAGAGCTTTGGTGAAGACATCTACAATTTGATCTTCCGTGCACCAAAATCTCATACAAATAAGTCCCATTTCCACATTGTCTATGAGAAAATGGTGTCTGACATCAATGCACTTGGTTCTCTTGTGTTGAACCGAATTCTTTGCCATGTTAAGAGCACTGGTATTGTCACATAGAGGTGGTACACAATAAATGTACACTACAAAGTCTTCCAATTATTACATGATCTATAGTAACTAAGCACAGCACGAGGCAGCTGCAACATACTTTGCTTCAGCTGTTGAGAGAGCCATTGAGTTTGTTTCCTTGTATCCCATAAGATTAGACATGATCCAAGAAAATGAGCCATTCTTGATATGATTTTCCTGTGCACCAGATAACCTACATAATTAGCATCAGCATAACCAATAATGTTGAAATTGTCACCTGAAGGATACTATAGAATCAAGGTTTGTGTGCCCTTAAGATATCTCAGAATTCTCTTCGCATCTTTCAGATGAGATTTCTTAGGATTTGAGAGACCTTGCACATAATCATACACTGAATACAATGTTTGGCCTGCTGGCAGTAAGGTAGAGTAGAGATCCAATGATTCCCTGATACGTTGTTTGTTTTATGGGTTATCCAGAATCATCCATGTCTAGCTTAGTAGTAGTAGTAGTAATAAGGGTATCTATCACCTTTGATTCTACCATATCAAACCTTTTTAGAAGTTCTTTGATGTATTTCTACTGACTGATACACGTTCCCTTTATGATCTGCTATACTTAGAGACCTAGGAAGAAGTTTAGTTCCCCCACCATACTCATTTTAAACTTACTTCCCATGAGTTTAGCAAATTCTTCGCATAATGAGTCTGTTGTAGCCCTAAATATGATGCCATCCACGTTAACATGAACAATGAACAGATTCCTTTCCCATTTCTTCAAAAACAATGTATTGTCAATCTTTCCTCTTGTGAAACCATTTTCTAAAAAAACTTGGATAACCTTTCATACCAGGCTCGAGGGGCCTGCTTCAATCCGTACAGTGCCTTATCCAATTTGAATACATATTCAGGATGTACATGACATTCTAAGCCTAAAGGTTGCTTGATATAGACTTCTTTCTTATGAAACATATTCAGGAAGGCACTCTTCACATTCATTTGGAATAAGGTAAATTCCATATGTGATGCAAAGGCAATAACGATCCTAATAGCTTCCCTGCGAGAAACTGGGGCAAAAGTCTCATCATAATCGATCCCTTCCTCCTGATCGTATCATTGGACAACAAGCCTTGATTTGTTCCTTGTAGTATTTACATGTTCATCCAACTTATTCCTGAATACCCATCCAGTCCCTATGATGGTTTTGTCTGAGGGTCTAGGTACCAGGTGCCATAACTTGTTTCTTTCAAATTGATGTAGTTCCTCTTGCATTGTCGTAATTCAGTCTGCATCCTTCAAGGCTTCCTTGATATTCTAGGTTCTATTTAGGGTAGAAATGCTGAGAAGGCTAGGGGATTTTTGGTTTTTGATCTTGTCTGAACTCCAAATCAATTTGGGTGATTATATTATCAAGTGTATGAGAGCTTTGTGTTTTCAATTTGGGACTGAAGTTTGATTGGTAGAGGAACTGGGCAAATTGGTTGGATTTCTCTGCACTCCTTGTTCTGCTACCTGTTGAGTGCCTTGCACTGCATCTCTAACTCTTTCTTCAACTTCAATGGTAGTAATTGGAGTACCAGGTTTCTCTTGAGAAGTGGAAGAAGATGTTACATTTTCTTTACCTGCCTCCTTCATCTGGCTCATCATATCAGCCTTACCGTTTCAAACATCAAATATTTCCCTAGGAACTAAAAGTGGTTCACCATCTTGACCATCCTTGTTAGATGAGGGTGTCTCATTGAATAACCCATGAACATTTTATTCCACATGTGAGCACGTGATTTTTGCCTTACTCGAGAAGTACTCCAAGAAAATTCAAAATAAAAATAGGTTCGTGTTGGGCATGATTTGTGTGATTTTGTGTTAATTTTATCTTTTGTGTGCACGTTCATTTATTTAAATTAAAAATACAAAAATATATGCTAGGCTTTGCATTTTCAGTGTTTGATATCGAAGTCATGTGATTTACATTTTTTGGGTGATATGTAATTGTGTGCGTTAGTTGTAGTAAGAACAGCGGTGTTATAGGTTGGTATATATACATATGTGTGTATATATATATATATATATGTATATATACATATATATATATATATATATACACATATGCATATAATACCTCATGAAGATCCGAGCTGGGCCAAATTTAGTCTAAAAGCCAGGCCCAAATGAATTGCTTCTGATCCGGCCCAAATATCCGTCCAGCTTCAGCCTATGTAACGCTTGATCTGGACCGTTGGATTTTATTATCCAACGGCCCAGATTAATCCGTTAATTCCAAAATTCATTCAGCCTAGGACTTAACCAAACGGCACCGTTGGGTTTAAGTGAGAGGATCCTGATCGTTGATCAAGTTTGATCCAACGATCAGGATTTAACTACTCAAAACATATATAAACTCCTTTCCATACCCCGCCCCCCCAAGCCAGACCCCCCCTCTCCCTTCATCTCCCTCAGAAGCTCTCAAAGTCCGGTGTAACGCCGCCCTCCTCCGCCGCACTCCGCCTGCCGGAAATCGCCTCACGGCGGTTCCGGTAGGCCAATCAAACCCAAACCAACGCCAAAACCTTCCCCTTACCTCCCCCATCACGAACCCAGCCTCCACTAACCTCGAATCATGCCGGAGCTCCTCGAATCTTCATTTGAAGATTCGAGTCAAACTCGAACCTATGCCAAATCACCCCAAATTCACACCACAGTCTCCTCACACCTCCCCCACACCCCCAATGACATTGGTTTGCCTCGAATCTAACCAAAAATGCAAAAGCCCCAAATCCCACCCGCAAGAACCCTAAAATTGAAAATGACGAATTAGGCCAAATTAACCGGAATTTCGGGGTCTAATGGACTTTATTCGATGTGTTCTCGTGTGAGAACACTTCGATTAAGGTCTATTCGACCTCAAAGCAGACGAGCCAAGTTCGAACCTGGGTCATTTTTTGATTTCTGAGGTATTCGTTTCCCTTCTTCCATTCTATATACTTAATTCTTGTATCTTTGCATGTTTTACTCAGTTTGTTTATTTTTGCGAATTTCTCGGAATTTTCTGTCCATCTCAACAGACCCTTTTATTTGGTCAGTTCATGTTATTGTTGTTGATTCAATTCGTTATTATGGTTATGATTACATTCTGTGTTTAATCTAGTTAAGGTCGTCGAATAGTGAATTCGATTTATTATTCCCATTATTCTGCCATGAAGCGAACTCGTAGGTCGATTGTTTACTATCAGTTATATGTGTCGTAATCGATTAGACGAACGTCGTCGATTAGTGTATGAGTCTGCTGGGTAGAACAATGTATCCGTAATGCTCGATATCAGGTCCCTCAGGAATCACTGCTCGATTAGCCACATTCCTTTGGTTTTGATAACTTTGAATTGGATTGTTTGAACTAAGTAGAGGCCATGTGATAGTCAGGCATGCCTGATTCAGCATGGTATTGATATAGTTTAATAAGATAGTTTTATAATGAAAAGGGATTTGTTAGTGGATGCAAGTGGAGGAGCACACTGTTTTGTTTGGAGAGTGGGAAGTCAGTGAATATCAGGGCCAAAAGAGTTATGTTTTAAGTCTGATAAGTGCTGTGTCAGCTGAAAATTCAGAACAAGTATGGGGGGGAAATGATTTAAAAACTAAAGTACCCATGTGCTAAAGGGGGGGGCAGTAGGCTTGAATATGGAGAGGTTTCCAGGCTATAAAAGAAGCTGGGAGACATTGATAGAGGGGCATACAGACAGACCTTAGAGAGCACACTGAGAGAAACCTGGAGAGAAAAAGATAGAGTGTGATAAGCAAAAACACCTGGAGAGAACATAGACATACAGTAGAGATTTTCAGAATACCTGGAAAGAAAGTAGGAGCAGGGGTTCATTTCCTTATACACATAAAAGATACAGAAAAGAAAACTACTGTTCCATTGGCCTGGGTCACTGTTTCGATTGATTTGCTTCAGTGATTGAGTGTTTGGCCAGTGTTGTGGTGGTGTTTGTATCTGTG